>OZ030380.1:2830000-3157111 GCA_964023945.1 Ectemnius cavifrons | reverse complement strand
CTTCTCGGGACGCGAAACGAACCTGTCGAATACTGTCGAACAATGTAATTTCCTCCGTTTACAAGGAATCCTATAATCAGATCAGCGTGCTAACAAGGCGATCTGACACTTTTGTGGTTTTCGATCTGTCGACTAATAAGTATAGGTCTGCCTTTATTGGAGACTTTGGGAGATGAAGACGTATTGCCACCGGATGTGGTTTCAGAACATGTGGTATCTTACAAAGGAAGACTTCCTATTCAGGAGGTAGTGTGATTATGGCGATTGATAATTTGTTTATATGTACAGGGTGATTTATTCTCCTTTATGTGATCTTTGAATAATTATAAATTATCTAGAAATTCTAATAATTCACGAAAGTTTTTCAATTTTGCCGAACATTTTATATTATATTGTATATATTGTATATATAATATTATGTTGCAAATATAATATATATGATATGATATATTTTTTTATTTGTTGTGAATATATATAATATATAGAATAATGCACCATATTATATGTATAAAGTAGCCTGCTGGAGAGAATATTTTATTAAATACCAGTGGCATCTTACTTTGTCACGACTTACTCCGAATGGGGAGCACCGTTCTAAATAAAAAATTTTATTATAATTATATTAAATGTATTATCCATACAATATAAGTGTTACATTTAGCATACTGAATGTAAAATTGCCGCATTCAAAAATATCTATTAAGTTTAGTTATACACGAATATTTTTAAACATTTGTCTATCTAATTTATATTATATAATATTCTATTGTATTACGTATGTGGAATGGATATAATATAATATATCTAAATGTCTACCGAAAAGTGGAGTTCAGTCAAGGTCCAAGTAAAAATCTGGTTTTAATACTACATTAAATATTTTATATTAATAATAAGATACATAATTATATTTTTGTACAATCATTTTTGGTTTGAATGAAATCAACTGTGCATTAAATGTTGTGTATTGAGAAGCCAAACTAACTACCGATTTTAACGCTTCGATTTTAGCGAGTTCGAAGGAGAGATTGCTGACACGAGACTGGCGGGCCCATCTACATAAACCATTTCTGGCCTGCAGCCAGGATTTGCATCGGCTTTTATGATACAAAACTAATATATGCAATCTTCGCGAATTATCAGCACGTATGTTGGCCCGATATAGATACCTAGACTTGATTAGCAAGGTATCGAATGAACTTGTTTATCGGAGATATCCCTAATCTCCCCAGGAAATCCTTCCTGCAGCCCTCGGAAATGTTACATTTTAAACACACCTTGAAACACAAGATTTTTGATAAATAATCTTTTCGGTGCTTCTTCACCGAAATCTATGAATTATGTATGTGAGGGAGAAATATTTGCGTGATTTAGTCAGTAGAAAGTAACATGAAGTTAATGTTAATGTTTTATCAACGTAATATTGGATGACTTATTGTTATCGTATATTTGTATTATTATTACTCCTGTTATATATTAATTAACATAATAATTGTCTATTAATATTTTGTTGCAATCAGAATGTAGAATATTGCAAACAAGAAGATAATGTCACTTATGCTTTACATGTAAGTAAATTATAATTTTGCATTCCCTTCCGATGATAGGATTACGTTTAATTTCTGTCAATTCCATTATGCGAATTTCACATTTCACGAAGGACCAATTATTTAAGTTCCAACGACGACAATTGCAGCGATTTACAAACATTATAATAATACTTGTAAGTACATTGTATCAAGGAAAGGTAATTACACTGACTCAGGAATACGCAGTATGTAATTCAATAATCTCCGAAGCATAGACGATGCTACTCATCATTGTACCAGAGTTATAAAATTTATGCGGCAAGCAGACAGCTTAATTTAAGGACTGATGAATGCAAATATATGCCTGACCGCCGTAATTGTTTTTGCCGAGAGACTAGTAACATGTAACCTCTCTGCAGGCACCTCGACCCGCAAGTAAAGTCTCTTCAAGGTTCCGCTTAATTTATACTACCGCATTAGCGTTCTTCCACTTTGCGTGTATTAAAGTTTCTGAAAAACAATCATTTCTCTCCACAGTTATTTCCAAGAGTAAGTAGTTTCTAAGTAATGGGAGTAATTCACGTGGTTTGTAAGTATTGTAAAGTACCTTAACGAAGTTAAATAGAACATCAGTTTTATTAAGCTTTTGATGTTATTAGTGTGTGTATCGAAAAATTAATTAGTTCTATGCCTTCCGTGTTTCAATTATGATTGTTGTGAAATAATTGTCAAGTAATTAAGTGGATGTTATATTTTACGAAATATTTAACGAGCGTATTCTTTGTTGCAAAAATTCCTGTGTGGTGAAAACTTAAACTATTTCAAAAGTCTTGTTGATCCAAAATGTAAGAATTGTTTTTCCTCTGTTTAATTTAAAGAGTTCATATTTTTCGTATGAACTAATAACAATTTTCAAAAGTGGTACAACAACCGATATCTCAATGTTTCGAGCAAATTTAGAATATTTCTTTTGGTTAATCTACTTTTACAATCAAAAGATTTATATAGTTAAACAATCTTATATACCTTATTGCCATTGCGATGGTTCTTCACCTGGTTTACTGAGGGTTAACACGCAGTACATTGACAGGCCTATGAAGCCCGGAGCTTCCTATACGAAAGCCGCCTGGCGCGGCGATCGTTAAAGATTCCCTGAAGTCTGACAATCTCGGAGCCAAATCTCCGGCCGAGTTACTTAAGCCGCACGAGAAGCATTCTCGTCCCTTTGAGGAAATAATTAGTAGCCCGGAGGAGTGATTTGCATTGATTCTCGAGCGAGGTGTGCTACACCTTTTGGTACGTGCGGCAATATCTATGTGTGTGTGTGTGTGTGTGTTGGTTGCTTCTGGCACAATGGACGCGAGGGAAGACGACGCGCGCCCTTGTTTAACATGTGCCATTGAGGATCCTCGTCTGCATGTCAATGAAAGCTACGCTTTCTCTAGAAAAGCCTGTGTGCAGGCCCCGTGCCACGGGCCCTTTCCCTTTCCCTTCACCGTTCCCGGTTCCTTCCACTCGCCGAAGCGTGTGTATTTGCCGCCAGCTGCAGGCCCTTCACCACTTCCACCCTGCGCCGCCCTACCGCCTCTTAACCCAGTCCAGAGCTCTCCTCCGTCATCTCCGAGATCGAGTGTGGACCTTGGCTAGCTGTATTCTGGACCAGAATCGATTCTGTCCGCTGAGAGTTCAATATTAAAATTTATCGAGATTAATCTTGATTTATTTCTATCGATGAGATGAATAACAATTAGTTGAGTCTTGTGCGCAAGTTTTAATATCGGAATTGCGGAAGATTAATCTTTAGTTATTTCTATCGATGAGGTGAACGGTAATCAGTCGGGTACAGTGGGAGAATGCTGAAGATTAATCTTTGTTTATTTATATAGAATAGGTGAACAATAATAAGTCGAGTCTCATGACGAGGGTTTTAGTATTAAAATAGGTGAAAATTAATCTTTATTTATTTCTATCGAATAGAACATTGGTTAGCCGCAATCTGGACCAGAATCGATTCTGTCCGCTGAAAGTTCAAAATTAAAATTCGTCAAGATTAATCTTTATTTAGTTCTATCAATGAGGTACACGACAATCAGTCGGGTACAGTGAGAGAATGTCGAAGATTAATCTTTATTTATTTGTATAGAATAGGTGAACAATAATAAGTTGAGTTTTATGAGAGGATTTTAGCGTTAAAATGGGTGAAAATTAATCTTTATTTGTTTCTATCGAATCTCTTTTTGAAAAAATACGGTAATAAAGAAATAAATGTGTCCTTTTACATTGATTCTTATTATTTTATATAGACAATTTCACTTTACATTATTATAATTTAAATAGATGCAATACGAATTATAGAGCGTTTTTATAATTACCGGCAAATATACAACACCCTTCTCACTAAGGAATCCTAAGTATAGGAAAATATAAATCGGTTTTCAAATATAAGCAATAAAGTTACATTCTGCATGCGGTGTATCTTCTAAAATTCCTTTGCCTTGTTTCCAAGGATCATTAAATAATCTCGTATACAAAAGGTATGTCACATATATGCTTACCACATTGTAGCAAATGTACAAACACGCTAATTTCAATTAATCACACTCAAAATTTTATACTCTGATTTTCCTAAACCCTCACATTTTTCATTGCTACCAAAATAAGGGAAACAAAGGAATATTATATCCCAGTAAGCAGTGTGAACTATTACTGGTTGAACGATGACTCATTGTCAGTACATACTATGTACTCTCCTTTGCGAGATAGCAACTGGAAGATAAGAGAGCACGCGCGGACACCGGCGAGGTGTTCAGCGAGAAGAAGTACATTTTAGTACATCCGTATGTGGGTGCGAAGGTCCAAAATCCGAGAGGAAAGCGAGTAGGAAGAGGAGAGCGTCGGAGGCAGATAAATCAGAAGAAGCGTGCGATTGAGAAGACGAAAGAAGCCAACAACGAGTCGATTCAAGTGCGACTGGGGTTCTCACTTGGTTTCTCTTCTCTCTTTTTAACTTCCTCTTCCTTCTTTTTCTTACTTCATCACACTTGGTTTCTTTTCTCTCTTCCGTATGTGATCCTACTTGGTTTCTATGACCTCGCACGTGTTTTAAAGTTTGTCTCTTTCTGTCCTTTGTTCCTTTTCAACTTCTCAGTCTTCCTCTCTTTTAAACTTTCTTGTTATTTTCCGACTTTTCCAACTTTTCATACATTCTCTTTCTTCTTATTTTCTAACTCCTCAATTTTTCTCTTTCGTCCTCTTTCTCTTGCTTCTCCCTTTCCAGCTTCTCAATCTTCCTCTCCTTTTTCAACTTTCTTCTCCTTTTCCGACTTTTCCATCTTTCTCTCTCTTTTTCTTCAACTTCTTTCTCCCTTTCCAACTTTTCATACATTCTCTTTCTTCGTCTTTTCTAACTCCTCAATTTTTCTCTTTCTTTCTCTTTCTTTTGCTTCTCCCTTTCCAGCTTCTCAATCTTCCTCTCCTCTTTCAACTTTATTCTCCTTTTCCATCTTTCTCTCGCTTTTACTTCAACTTCTTTCTCCCTTTCCAACTTTTCATACATTCTCTTTCTTCGTCTTTTCTAACTCCTCAATTTTTCTCTTTCTATCTCTTTCCCTTCCTTCTCCCTTTACGACTTCTCAATCTTTCTCTCCCTCTTTCTGCCCACCTTCTTTTTCCCTTTCCAGCTTCTCAATCTTCCCCTCTCCCTCTGCGAAGGACAAACATCGCACGTCCACACTATCTACGCCCGCGCGACGCCAGCGGCAAGTTACACGCGATAGCACGTGCCTACCTGGCACGCTGGCAGCGTGTCTCGCCTGCCTGTTGACACGCCGCGAGATTTACTTATCTGTGCTAATGCGCCACTCACAGAGATTGCCGCCTCGATACTTCGCCACGCGGCTCCTTGCTGTATTGTGCAATGCCAGCCGAGCCTTGAAGAATTACACGCTACTCGAATTACATGGCGATTGGTTATATTGCCTTCTTATTGGAAGTAAACTGAGGAAGTTCTTCGTATTTATTATTGCAATTGTATTATTGTTACTGAGTTATTTGTGATGCGGAAGAATTTGTCAGAAGTCCTGCAAATAAAATGTTCAGTTATAGTTTAAAGGCTAAATACTGAAAAAGAAATTCATTATAAATATGCTCGTTTGACTGTTTTCCTAATTGACATTCTCTAAAATTTATATTCTTTTCCCTGAAGTACTAACCAGTCCTTTTGACTGGTTCTGGTATAACTGGGTATAGCGTAATATATGATTTTAAAAAAAGGGAGGCAGATGGGAAGATATATGTAAATTTGATCCTTTAAATGTTATAATAAAAGTCGTGTAAAATTTCGCTGAAATGCAACGTCATAGATTTGAATAGTTTCTATAAAAAAATATATAACAGTTGAATTGAGTACCTCCTCCTTTTTGAAGTCGATAAAAACTTAAAACTAGTGATTTTGAGTGGTTCACGATACAGCAATCCGATTAATTTCCAATATGAGACTTCGCAGAAGAAAGTCTGGCCAGCCGAATTAACTGGCGTTACCTTCGCGCCATGGTGTGCCATACGGGTTTTACGAGCACATGAACTCGATATTTATGGCTGACCTATGGTGTCGGGGTTCACAGATTAAAGTTCCTCGTGGCGCACCAACGTTAACCATAATCCGTGGGTGCAGCTTGCTCGCACTTTGGCACGCCAGCAGAATAATTGAAGGGTCCCCGGTACTTTTCGGTCTCGGCCAAGGTGTTAACAATTCTGTCCCGCTTGATTTCCAAGAACACACTGCGCTAATTCGCATTGCGTGCTTGCGTCGACCTTGACATATTAACCCGCCCGCACCCGATCGTGATCGAAGGCGAAATGCAATTTAAACGTAAGTGCTGGACTTTGCTTTCAACGGGTTGTTAAGAATTTTCTGTAGTTTGCAGAGGATGAACCTTCGGGGGCGAATAATTGAAACCTGTCACTTTCGAGGTTAACAAGTTGTACGAGTAGTCAAGAATTGCGTGTCTGACATGTTCATTTCTTATTTGTAATTTTAATTAAAGCTTTAACGCAGTTAACAAATAGAAGGGCGGGATGGGAAATCCATTAGCCCATAAAATGAAAATGCAGCTCTCAGTGGGAACTTAACTTAGCACTCAACGCACAATCAATGGTAAGTGAATCCTTGCCATCTATCGGTGATGGAGGTTCATGTAAAAAGTGAGTATTACGTTCTGCAACGCTCGAGCGGAGTCCTCAGAGTTCACGGATCAGTGAGTTTTGTCTATAGATTTTTTTCGTTAGACTGTTTTTTGCCAGCGAGCGAGTCGATACGTTCCACCGATTTCAACAGGGATCTTGGAATCTTGGTGTGGTCGAGAGGATAACTACGGATCCCCCGCAGACGATGATTTAGTCCGATGATTTGGTCCACTGCTCGCCGAATGCTTCCCGCCCCACTGATTCGACCTTTATCCACGCTAAATTGGGCGATCTCCACACCGACTAGCCATTACTCTGTGACTTATCGAA
The DNA here is from genome assembly GCA_964023945.1 of Ectemnius cavifrons. NCBI lineage: Eukaryota > Metazoa > Arthropoda > Insecta > Hymenoptera > Crabronidae > Ectemnius > Ectemnius cavifrons. Next base: position 3,150,071 of record OZ030380.1, on the reverse strand, counting down.
TAATTCCAACCTTATGTAACATCTTATTGATTTTCATTACGTGGTTTTCAATAATTTAGTTTGATTTAATAAAAATCGAATCCATGAGGATTTTATTGTGAAAACTATGCATAATTTATTGTTGACGCATGAAATCGAAGAGAAAAGGATTACTACATATTTGTTTTACAATTTTTGCTTCAGCTGATCAAGCAATTTGTTCTGTTCTTGAATCAAATATTACATCTGAAATCAAAAATAATTTTGTCACAATTATCTTTGACTTAACTTTCAACTTTCAATTTGTCTATTTTAATTGATTTCTGTATATTCTGAGTGCTTCAAGTATTCTGTACAATATGAACAATATTAATTATCAAACTTCAAAAGTGCAATTGTTTCTACTCTTTTTCCAAATCTTGCTAAAATCGCATTCATTTCCGTTGCACATACCACTCGCTCGAGCTCGGAAACACATGTAACATCCTGTGGCCATTTCTAAATATATTCGCCAGTAGTTCCAGAAAGCTGGAAATACCTTTCAACTCCCTAACACAGTACTTTCAGTTCCAGACCGAGCTGGAAAAGAACAACCCCGAAAACTGTTCGATTGTTTCCGCGCCTTTGCCGTAAAAACTGAAAAGCCAGTTGAAAGTGAAAAAACATTTCGTTGACTTTGAAAGGTATTAACACTAGAACTATCAAAGATTAATTTGTTGTTTATTTATATTAACTTGCTGCACAAGAATACTGCACAAGAAACAATTGCATACTTGCAGTGTTTTTGTACAAATTATTCTTAAAGAAGAAAACACTTGTCTCTAAATAGAAATACATTTTCTTGAACAAGAATGTGTTCCTCTCAAGAAAAAGTGAATTTCCTTAAAGGAGGCAGTTTTTTATTTTTATTTTTTTTCAAAAACTAGATATGCCAATATTCTGTGAATGATCAAAATGACCTCTACTTATCGAAATCTTAGGGAGAAACGAGAATAGAGAAAATCGATGCATACAACTAATCATTTGCACTATTCAATGAAAGTCAGGCAAAATTTCACAAACCAAAGTATTTAACAAATGAGGAATAAGTACAAACAAATAAAAAACATGTCAGTTTGACATCATTGTTAGTTCTAGTGTTAATGATAAAAGAGGCTGAAATCAGCAACGGTGACGTAATGCCTGTGAGATAACTATCTTATTCCCATAAAGTGTGATCCAAGCGGTTCGGATCAGATCGGTGGACGGATGCCGAAAATTATTGTTATTACGGTGGCAAAGAGGGTGATGGTGGTGGTGGCGGCACGCGTTTCCTGGTGTTCGTGACTCGTGCAAGTGCTTAAGTAGCGCTCGAGCGGCACGGTCACCTGCCTTCACGCTGGAGTGACTTGTAAATCACTCCACCGAAACTGGGCTACGTGCCGCCACCGTAGACAAAGAAGAGGCCCGAAAAATGGGACGAAGGAGGTGAGACGTCTTGCTGGACCATCAGATCTCCCTCTTACCTTTTTGCTAACCCTGTCTTTCACTTCACTCATCCTGAGAGTTCCCACGATGTACTTAGGATGTACAGAAATTCGTTGTTACATGTAGAATAATTAGAAATTATTATGTGATTTTAATTAACATGAATATTTTTTAAAACTTCTCTACTTCCTATATATTATATAATATTATTTCGTATGTACAGATGATTCACTTACCTTTCTATTTAAATTACAATTGCCATATATTCGTTCTTACATGTAGAATGAACAGAAATTATTATGTGATTTTAATTAAACACGACTATTTTTCAACTCTAACCTGCATCCTGACAGAGTACAATATGAGCCGCAAGTAATTCTAAATTAAAAACCCAAAAGGATAAATCACTTAAAATAAATTATACGCTACCATTAACTAAATTCATTCCGATTGTTAAAAATCAAGTAACTTAACCCTTACGCTTCTGTAAAAACTGTTATACCTTTGCAACTTGTGCATATTTGCAACAGCAAAAATCCCGCTGATTAAAATTAGCATTCTGCATTACATTTCACCAAACTCAAAAGGGTTAAAAAAAAATACAAAAGCTGTGGTACGCGTTCCTATTCTCCCCTCTTCAGCACAGATAAATAAGACAACCGCCAAATTTCTGGACGACCCTAACCTAACCCAAACTATCAAATGACAGAGTGCAATATGCGCAAGGCGCGAAAAGAGTGGATGCTCCATCAGATGTGAAAAAAGGCTTGTGAGAAACATGGCGAAGGCCCAAGGGCAGAGGAAGTCGGCGTGTTACCGCTCGTCCTTGACACCGCAATGCGAAATTGTTATTTTCCTTGGGCTGCCGAGGAAGGCGTGCGCTCGCAGCGACGAGGATTCTTTTGTCGGTGGGCGAAGCCGAAGCACGCGTGCTGCACGTGCCCGCCACGGACGTGACTCCTGGTGAATGTTGCGCCTTATATTTAGTTAGCCGATCTCACTTCTGTCCCCGTCGCACCCCGCCGAAAAGGGGCACGACGCGCGGTACACTTGCGCGGCAAGAACGACGCCCGACGCCGCGGCACACACTGCGTTGAAATGAAAAAATACCAGGCTTTTGAGAGAGGCAAAATTTTTACTTCTCTAGCATTATATATAATGATGCGTAACTGATATAAATATTATAAATAATAATAATAAAAATAATATGTAGTACTATATTTTTTTTCCATAAAAGAGTTGTCGCAACTGCGGAAAATAATCGTTTGCAGCAGTCATCTGTTGCAGTTGCAGTTGTCGTTATGTTTATAATAGTAATATAATCAATTAAAATAAAATTCTATCATATACATATCACGTAAAATAATTATGTCAATATATATAATAACAACAAAGAAGAAGGGAAATGTTTTGTGCCAAATGTCTAGTATCTTATGATGTCGACCCACTGTGCGGCAGCCGGTGCGACGCTTGTTGAAGCTTGAAATTGCATCCCGGCGCAACGCTGACCCAAAAATCCTGCGGCATCTCCTCCGGCGCGCTCGTTAAGTAGCGTACTTAAAAGTGTATCGTTACGATGCACTTTCTTTGCTCGAGCCGCACGCTGCACTTTTAGCTGGCACCAGTGCTCCACATTTGCAAAATGGACCCGAGGTTTTTTTGGCGCGTGGCCGAATGTACGACTTTGAGTTGTTGATGGACGTATAATCATGTATGTGTCAATAGTTATTAACTCTGTTACAATCTTCAGTTTGTTTTTTGCTCAAGATGGTTCTTATTTGTTTAAGGAGTATTATACTCTACTGAATTTGTAGTCAAACTATGATGAATATGCTTGTTCTTGTTTATTTCGTATTATACTAAAGTCCAATGATCTTTGACAAATTGTTTATTACTAATAAAAATAGTCGAATACAAGGTCCTTTTGACCGTAAATTATTAAATGATGAAAGTCGTTCTTTAAGGTGAAATATTTCAAAATTATGATTGATTATAAAATTGAATGGAATGATAAATAATAGTGTATCTTTAGGATGCACTTTCTTTGCTCGAGCCGCATGCTGCGCTCTTAGCTCGTACTGGTGCTCTACATTTGCAAAATGAGTTCGACTTTTTTCAGAGCATGGCCGAGTGTTTGAGCTGTTGAAGCATGTATAATGTATTTGCCAATAGTTGTTAACGCTGTTACTATCATCGGCTTGTTTTTAACCCAACGCGTTCTTATTTGTTTAAGAACCGAATTATTTTCCCAGCACACGTATAAAAATTATGATAAATGTACTTGATATTTGACAAAACTTATATTGTTCTTGGTCAAATATACTGGTTAACTGTTAACTCGGCATACAAGTTCGAGTTGTTGATAGAAAAGAGTACAAAGACATATGAGTATATAGTTGTTGTTAACCCTGTTATTTATTTAAAAACTGTACTTTTTTTAAAGAACATGTATTGCAATTGTAATAAATATCCTTATTTCCATTCGCAAGGCAGAAAATTTACAACAGGGTTTCTTCTACCTTTTTTTCTTTCTAATAATTATTCGTAAGCTATAATTTAAAAAATACGTTATTTAATAAATCGGGAAACTATCTCCGATAATCTTAGTACAGTCTTGCTGCTTTTAAAAAGAATCATTGACTCTTTTACCTAGCAATTAAGCCATTTAGTAAATGCATATCTCAAATATTCAGTCAACATTTTTATCGAACAATCGATATGTTATGTAATACAGGGATATCAATATTTAAGACGAATAGGTCGCAGAAGCTGTAAGAGGTATAATCTCGAATAATCTCGAATGCACCCTCGGGCGTGCTTTGTTGGTACGCGTGGACCGGCAGCATTTGTTTCAAGAACGGATCATCTTGTACAGCTGACTCTCTCTGACTTTCTGAGCAGAGCTCTCGTTACTTATCTCTAAATTCTTACGGGCTTATAGCCGGAGTATCGGGTTCTCGCTTTTTTTTTCCTACGCCTATACGTCCGATGCTTGCCGTATGCTGGAGTGGACCACCAGATGGTTCACGATCCCCTGCTTCGCTGCTCTGCCATCTGATGCCCAACTTTCGCATTGTTTTTTCGGGCGCGCAGAATTAGCCGCCAAATAAAACCTGCAAGTTCGAAATGAATGTTTGGTACTTCGGCCATTAGTCACTGGTATGATCGAAGGTCATGATCTTAGGAACGATTATAATATTCAGATCATCGTTGTCACGATATTTAAGGTTTTCTAGAAGAATAAGAATCTCTGTGGGTATTCTCTTTGAGATTAAACATTGTTTGTCTTGGTGCATTCAATATTTCTTATTCACAGTTATTGTTCAGTATTATTAAATTATAAGCTAGATGAAAGTAGATGGGGAAAAAGCCTGAGAATATTTGCTTTGCCAGGGTGAGACTACAAACTCTGTCGTTTAAAAGAATGAAAAAAGGTTTATAAGTAAAATGAAATGGTCAACTGACAATACCAAATTATGATCTAACCATGAAAGATTAATTAGTCCTAGAACTTATGCAATTATTTTTACTGGGCTTTTAAATTCCAAAGAATGATCCAATCAAGTAAACGGACCATAACTACGAACATCTTCACAATTCCAAAGCTAAAGTTAGTTACCAATACTTAAACCCCATAAAAATAAATTATATTCAATTTTATTCCCTTTTATTCACAATAATAGTAAACAAAGATATTATATTCAACAATATTTCACGTATTATTAATAAAGCAGACTGTTACTCCCCATCATTTAATACCGGAAGACAGGAACAACTAGGTCTTACGAAAGTGACTGGCATCATTTCTCGGTAGTATTTACTGGGGAAAAGGAGGAACCTGAGTAAATCACAGCCCACGAAATTCCCGTCTGCAGAAGCGGAACCACCAAGACGAATATTGGCGGTTGAGTGTGCGATAATAGGATGTTGCGCGTGCTTCCACAAACGTTGGCGATGCCGGCGTCTCTATTCGGGGCTGGGGCATCGCGACGTCGGCAGCTATCATCAAGCCAGCTCGAGTACGTGAGTGCCTATTAAAAGGCAGCCAATTTCTATCGCCAGGATAGATAATAATAGCGGCACGCTCGTATCGGGCTTACGCCCGTAAAACACATACCCCGTAAACCGCAACGGGGCTCTTGCTCTCCAGGCCACAGAACCTAACCTCTCTTTCCTTCGGTTTCGCTCACCGGTGCTTCTCACCCGGCCCCGTTTTGCGCCAGGAACCCATCGTAAACGGCATAAATGTTGCTCAATGGCCACTCACGTCCTCTTTTCTCCGGCCTGCTCTTTCTCCGGTGCCGATATGGGGTGGTGGAACTGCGCCGACCAACCTAACTTCAACCACGGTTAAGCCTTCGCCCCAAACTCACCAGACTTCCACGCAAATTGTTCACGGATGATTCTGCGCGTACCAGTTATTATCGGTTCGTTCCTCCGCTCCATGCGAATCTTCCCTTTTGCGCTAATTGTTTTCACAGTTTCACTTCTCGATGGATCCGCTGCCGTCTGCGCGTGCAGCTCTACCTTCATGACCTTAATGGACTTTGCTCACTTTCTACGGGTTTATGATGCGGCGAATGCAGATCTTTCACTGGTATTCGTGGAGTTACTCTAATATGGAATACTAATTGTTGCTGCATAATTTTGTACGTTGTTAGTTTTATTATACAATTTGTCTCCCAACCGCTACACTTCAGGGTAAGTGGCTTCGGCTGTCGCGCTGGTATATACAGCTAACTACTTGGCGCGAGACTTTACCAGGTTTCCGGATACCGGTCAACGTATTCGCACTAAATTCAGTATAAGTATTCTTTAATGCGTTAGAAAAAATACTATGATGGTCCTCACCCCCTGAATCACCCCTAAAGCATCACCCTCCTAAAAAGCTTCTATACCGTTCAACATATTCGCACCAAATTTGGTACGAGTATCTTTAACTATCATAGAAAAAAAACATGATAATGTAGCTTAGTTAGTATATAATATATATGTATTATAGTATATAATGATGTATGTATTATTCCGAAATTAGTTGTTTGCTCTAAATCAAACCGAATCGAAGAAATACATATAACCTTGGCTATAACCGCTTTCGATTTTCTAACAATTTGTTCCCAACGTGTTTCTAGGTGTGTTAGGGAAGTATTTATAACGTTTTTTACAAATCCATTCGTACGTATTGTGGACGACTTTAAAATGAGAAGGTGTTGTTGTTTATCAAGTTTTTTGTGTGTTTGTAAGGATCGACTTCCGTGAGAGTTTGGAATGCTCGCGGTTAAGTAATGACATATTGTTTCGGTCGAGTGCGCATCATCCCCTATGTTTGGATGACATTGGAAATATTTGCGGCGACGCGTTCCGAGTGTTTGATGAAGGTTTTACTGTCTGTTTATTGCGCCCGTAGGCAGCGCCCAAACAGTCCCATGAAAGTGGTTTAGGAATATGACTTCCGGAACAATGAACTTGCTTTGTTTCTACTCTATGAAGCGATTCTTCGATAATATGTCGTATATGTAAACAAAAATTAAAGTCTATGTTAAATAATACTTCCAGCAACCCTACAAGGAGCAATTTCTAATTGACACTGGATTAATTTTTAAAACTCCAATAATAATTAATTTTAAGTTAATTCTATACTTGCGATTCATTATCCTGGTTCTGCGAGGAACAATAAATTTCCCCCGCGTTAAATCCAACGGTTAACATAGTGGAATTAATAAATCGGGATTCGAGTTGCCTATTTGTTGGTCATATATTAATTAATATCAATCTCACAATTTGTTGGTTAATTTTAAATTAATGGCAGGAAGACATACCCCGTGTACATAATGTAGTATAACATATATATCTGTCTGATAAACAGTAAAAGAAAACATATTCTTCTATATCAAAATTTACTTCAATAAAAGGGGGTGTGTTCAAATAGTTTTTTATCCATCATACAGCAATGCTTCTCCAAAATTGGCAATTCCAAGACAAAATACACCAGCCTGTGCGTCAAACGCTGTCCGTAACGTGAGATTTCATTCATCAGTGCACCTAAAGTGTCCCGATGGCGGAACCGTTGGCACCATGAGAAAACACCATATGGCGCAAAAGCCATGGTATTCCGCTGGACGCGCGTTCACTACTATCGGCCGATTCTCTCCGATTCGGCCCGGCATAATTACCTCGCGCTTGTCCCACGCGAAGCCAATTCCGGAAGTTCCGTTGTTTTTTCTCCTGCTTGCAGCGCGTTTACGTCATCGGCCAGCGGACGGGGGTGGGTTTCGTGCGTGCCAGACCGTGCCACCCCGAGAAATTGCGTGGGAAACGAATGCCACGTTACGAACGATATCGTTCCAGTCGCACTTTCGGCTGGATTGCAACTGAAAAGTGAGCTTGAAGGGTGCTCGTTCCCTCAGTTCTAATTGCCTGTCTCGTTTGCCCAACGGACGACGGAATAATACATCCAGAATATACGTTGATAGAGTATACGAGTGGAATACGTTCTTGTTTCAATATTTTAATACTAAACGTATCGAATCTAGATTTAAAAATCCATTCAATTATGAACTGCTTTTTTATTCTTGTTACAAGTAAAGTGAAGATATACAATTTTTTGTATTATTGTCTAAATGTTGCTTTGTACATTAGTTTCCATATTAAATTGACAGTTAGCTCTACTCAAATCGGAAAAAATGACCTTTATGAAATGAACATGTTACAATTATTTCGAATTGAATAAACCATATTACATTATTATATTAAACATAAAATAAGATCGTATAAATGTAATGGAGAATCCTACATGTAAACTAACTCTATTAAATATTATTATATTCAATTGTATTTAGTTACAAATAAGTAAAACTACAATTTGAGTATTTTATTTGAATATTTTTATTTTCTTATATTTATTTTTCTTTGTCTGTAATATTCTGATTGTAGTGAATCCAGTATTAAACTAACCGTCACTGTATTTTGCTGATCAAGAAGATAATCTTACTAGTTTGACACACATATAAATGGCAGTCTACCATGCAATTACCATATGCGGGTCGTTTGGCTTGAGTCATGCAACTTAAGAAAATTCTTAAGATGCTGGGGACGCATGTGCAACATTGTTGGACGCGTGTATGGTTACATCTTATTACATCCAGAATCCTCGTTGCCCAACACCTGTCCTGCATGCTGTCTTCCCCTTCACTTATCCTTTTCCATAGAACGCGCCGTATGTTCCACAAAGCTGACAGATGAAGGTAATAAACAGGATAATACTTACTGAAATTGAATAATATTTTTCTATAACATAATTCTGATTAATATTCATGCATTTTCAATAACCGTTTAGTATTCAATTACGATCAATAGTTGTTACGATATTGAAGGCATTTTATAATATTCAATATTATTATATTTTGTTTATAATATCGGTTTCTACAAAAGAATTTTCATATTATTGCACAGGTAGCAGATAGTTACGATAACAGACTGTAATTTTGTTCACAAATCTAAAACGTACGCCAAACGAAGTCATATAAAAATCTTTGTAATGCAAAACATTAACAAATTCTATTTCCATAGAAGCACAAAAGCATGAATTTAATTCATCAATTACACTCTTGCAAAAATAGTTGAAACAAGCATTTCGTCGCCTACTATTCCAAGCGTTAAAATTGGTTAGTTAACTGGTTGGAATTGGTTGGTTAATGAACCAAGGCCGTACTAATTAAGGCGAAGCAGCTACAATGTCCGAGACCACCTGGTATCAAAACTCTGCATGCCAATGAATTCAAGTCGAAGCGAATCTTATCTGAACGTATCGAGGAACAACGAGGTAGCACGGCGTGCCAGAAGGGGTAAGCGATCGGCTGTGCTGACGAGCCAAAAAGAGTGGAATACGAGCCAGGATAATCCTGTTTTGACACGTACACAGTCGGCGGGCGCGGCGTCTCGCCGCCGGAATCATCAAAACTCAGCATCTGTCAGCGCGCACCTTCCGCCCGCTTCCCACAGGACCCTGTCCCTTTCGCAGGGATCATCTCGTAATTCAACGAGAGGACATTTCGTAGAAAAGGAAAAAGGGTTCTGCGGGCGCACTGGCATTCACTAGCTCCCCTAGAAAAAGAAGGGGTGGTGCAGTGCGCGGCGGGGGTGGGGTTGGTGGTCGCGTGCCCGCATCACCTGCGGCTTCGCAAAAATCTCTGGAAATTTCTGAAAAAGCCTCCGAGCCAGCTGGCAGTGTCCGATCGCCGGGATGTCTTATTCAAATATATGTACGAGACCGACCCGGGAAAAAGGGGGGAAAACAAACGCTCTACCGTGAATGATTCCACCCTTTTCCGGCTGTTTTCCTTCGTTTCGGCGGAGAAGGGTTATGTTGCCGAGTACCAGGACTTTATTGACGATTATGCCACTAAAGCCTAGCTCGAGAATAGATTCGTAGGTGTGGAAGTGGATGCACCCCTTTTCGATCCTTCCCTCCTTTTCTCGCAGTGGAGTGCGACTACTCGCATCTGCCGCGATCGTTACCACGGATTTTTCTTTTTCCAAGTGGCGATTGTGCTCTTCTGCTGGCCAGTTTCTGCTCCCTTCTCTGTCCTCCCGTGTCTTCCTCGCTCTCGCCACCTTTACCAGCATGTCAGACGCGTATCGAGGCGCCAAGATGCCCTGTAGTTTCCTTGGCACTGACCTATAACCCCGGCTTGTGCAGGCTCAGCAGTTCTTCTTTCAATAGAACCGCAGACGTGCGAATGACCTAGTCGATATCATAGCGAGCACTCGATTGCTGCTCCTATCAAGCGCCATTCTTCCAGATGGCTCCCCTTACTTCCAGTGATACAGTTTAATTAAGTATTGTAACGATTATATGGCTACTGACTGTCGAGTGAATTCAAGCACCTTACAATTTATTTGATTGTGAAAGAGAAGCTTGGGAACGGAAGTTCGAATTGGAATTATGATTTTTTGAAATGTTCCTCTAAAGCTGAAGTTCTCATTGAATTTCGTACAGTTCTCCAAGGATAAAGTAATAGTAAGGCAATTAATTTAATGTAGCGTTTCAAAAGTTTAATTGCTATCCTTTCAAACATGAATATAAATATAACGAAACGATAGAATTATATTCTTAATATTTAAAAATACCAAAAATCGTCCTTCTTCAGGAAGAAAATAAACTACAAACAGGGGTTTGAAATCAGTGTTAGATGAAAAACGGCTGGCCATGGTGCGAGGGTCGCCTACCCAGGTATGCGTGAATTCAGATAAGATGGTGAAAGGCAGTGCAGGAGCACGCGTGCGGGGGTGGCCAGGTGCATACTCCCGCATAACTGATTGCCGAGAAAGTGAGGGTGGCCACGAAAAAAATGGTGTTCCGGCACACGCAACATCGGACACGCTGGCATAGCAGCACGCAGTGATAGAGCCAAATCAAACAAGTTCAAAGGAGACTGCACTTTCGATAATCGGCATTGTCGCTTGTGCGCGCACAACTCGACAATAGGAACATGTTACATGCTACGATGGGGGTGGGCAATTGAAGCGCGCCCCCTTATTTACCGTGCGCTATCTAAATCTGCGAGACTGGACGAGCCATTGACAAAGTTTGCATATGTCCATTCGGCGCAAATGATTCTTGTGCTATGTTTGTTCATGCATGTACCACCGGTTCTAAACCTAGCATTAAGTGTGTATTCTATGTTCCACTACGCTGTCTATGCCGCACCCCCTGAAGAAAGCATAATAATATAGAAATCTACGAATTTCGTATTATATTAATGAAATTAATATTTGTGGGAAGCTTGAAACTTTCACAGGTTGCAATTAAGAAAATCACAAGAGTCAAATGATGATAATTATTCCATGCGCAATTTCGTATCATGCAAAGAAACCACAGTAGAAAATGTTGAGCCTCTCGAGCACCATGTTTATTCAAAATTAATTATGCTACTTCGTTTTTCCCGATAACATAATACATGTTCTGGTGCCGGCGACTATTGGCATGTAGTATGTACACAGGACCGCAATGTGGTCCGGCCTAGTTGACGAGTGGTGGGTCGTTGTTGGGTTTAGTTCGTTATCGTTGGTGATCACGGGACGTTAGGGGGTGATTATAGCAGTGTACTGGCCGACCTTATCTCCCGTGGGGTTGTTCAGCGGCTGCTTGGTGGCCGAGTATCCATCCGGCACCAGGATAAATTCCCTTGTATCGTGGGACACTGGCAAGCACCTGCGGGGGGCAGGTGGTGCCACCCGTAATCTGCACCACTGGACTCCAATCTGCACCACCCTCGCCCGATAGGTGACATTTGTTTCCCGTCTGTGCCCCGTCGCAATGTTCACTCATCCAATCACCGCGTCGATTTCAATTTGTCTTACTTCTGATGAAAGTATCACTTTTTTGCTTAGAGCGGAAAGAGCATTTCGTACAACTCAAGGTTCAGGAGTAGCATTTTATAATTGTATAACAATGTATAATGCTGTTAGAATTGTTGTCAGTTGTCATTCTTCCCTTTCTTTACCAATTTTTCATAATCATTGTCGATCAGTTTGACGTTTCTGACTCGACACACTTGTTTCTTAAAAACGAAACTGTCCAATGTCGAAATTCTGTGTTGTTCATTTTGGAATTACTTACATCAATATATTTATAGCATCTTCCATGAATTATTGTCTTCAGCAAAAAGTGGATATATGATAAATGTGCATCATGTTAGCGCTCACTGCTCTTTCGATTGGTAAGGTTCTATCAAAACTACATGACTTAATTAATTACCCCACCCAGGAATCACGCTTAAGTGTACTGCCATCCAGAAGGTACACAAGGCACATTGACGATGTCGAATGACAAGTATTCTTGATGGCAAAAAGTTGGAGCGCGCGCCTTACACGTGAGCTCTCTCCCACTTACGATCCATGGTCGGACGTCCAAGGGAGAAGGGGGATCTACGTTGCGGTAGACAAGAGCTAGACGTTGCTAGACCGGTCCCGAAGAAAAAGCGAGGCGGACATCGTGGCAAGACGCCTGGTCAGTTGAACCTGACGTGCAGTGGGTTAGTGCTGCCAATTGCTGAGACTTCCTCCGGTAGGGACGTCGGCGACGCCGTCCTCGTCGCAGTCGATCCTTCCTCCTCCTTGTACCCGTCTTCTACACTATTTCTTCATTTTGATCATGCGGGTCCAGCGCCGGAGGATCGTGCGCCTCGTGTACCTACTGGCCTACACCAGGACCTGCAACCTGCTCCGATCCTCCGTCCTCGTCCGCTTCCTTCTCGTCCCCGGCTTATTGCCTCCTCCTCCTCGCCGTCCTCTTCTCGGCCTGCCACTCTGGCAGTCGTAAAGGCAGGTTACGGCCCTTGATGATCCGCGCGCGGTGATCTCGCGCTGGGATCGTCGTCCCTTAATCCTCTTGATCTTTTGATCCCTGCGGACAAGCGTGTACCCCCGCGTGCCGCAGTCCGACGGTCTGGGCACGGACCACAGGGATCCAGGCACGTGCTACATGATTACTCGTCCCGCTGAAAATAGTTAATGTCCCGCGTAAAGGATCGCCGATGACTTTGAGGATAGCCTCTTCCTTCTTCGCGTCTGCCGCTCGCCAACTTGAGGACTCCGTGCTGGACCCTGGCAGTTTATTGATCTGGTCTCAAGATAGCCGTGAACAACGAACAATATTGAATGGTTTTTTCGCAAGCTATACGCATCCGTGATCCATTCACTGATCAAAGTCTGAATACCGCTGATAATCCTCCATCATAACTCTAAGATTTATTAAACGATTTCCCATGCATATCAAAACAGAAGGAGAAGGCGTAGGTGCCGGAGCATATGTCAAGCCCGTGTACAGAGGTGTGGTAGGATATACATTCCGGATGGTATTAATGAACTGCTATATTAAGTATAGGCCAGACACATTAACGTTAAGCGCGAGTTTGAGTGTCCATAAACAAATTCCCCGGCGCATAAGCGTCTGTCGCGCCGTTCAAGGTCACCGGTAGAGTATTCTAAAGATAATATATCAGGCACCCCGCGGATAAGGCGGCGAGCCGGGGAAGGATGGAGGGACGAATTGCGTTCAATAATCTTGCCAACGATCCGCTGAGAGTTTGCGAGCTGACTGGGTACGACCGTTATCACGGTACAAGGGAGGACGACCGGGATCCGTACGAGGCATCGTCGGGCAGGGAGCGAGAGGGGCCTGTTAATGACTCGGCTACTTTATGCGACAGGTACGCATGACTTCTTTCCTGCCGCTCATCCACGCCGAGGATCTTTGCGCTGGTACTGGGTGGATGTGGGCATAGGGGCCCAGTGTTGAGCGAGGCCCAGTCCGGACTCCGAGAGCAGGCGTTATGGGAGATCGGACACCGTGCGTCTACGGCAGGTGCTTGCAGGCCACTCTCGCTAGTGTCGGCTCCTCTCGTACCTTTAATGCCGTCCGGGTAAGAGCCAGACTACCCGAAAGAAGACTACTCGGCATCTGCCTCTCCGTTTCATTCTCTCCTTCTTCCTCTTCCGTGCGCATGCCGGCTTTCTTCCTTCGATCTCGGCTTGCGCGCGCGCTCGGACCTGGGATCGTCACTGGGCTCGAGGAAGAGGAGCGAGCCACGCGCCAGTGATCCCCTCTACTGCGCCAGTGCGCTTACTCGGGCCTCTTTCACGGGCCCAACCAGGCCCCAACCACTGACGGCGCGCGACCGCGGCCACCTTCGCTTCGCCACTCGGCCACTTCCGTCCCTGTCCTGCTGGGGGACGACCCGATATGGACTGTCGCACCGGACCCGGAGCGCCGTAATGCGTTCGCCGGGACCCGCGGCAGCTGCAGTTTCATTTTTCAAATTTCTTCCCATTAAGCTGGATTCCCCGTCGCACCGCCGCTAATTGGGTTCCTCTGAATTGTTGGCATCGATACCAATTACTTTCCAGTAGTTACTTGTGTTTTTAGAATGATGAAACAAATTACGATCATGATTCAAAAGGTATTGGTGGTTCCAGCGTAGAGAAGGAAGTTCTTTAAAGGTTTGTTTGGTTTTGGAATTCTAGTAAAGACCCCCTGTTGCACTAAATTACACCGGCTGCAGAAAGGAACATTGAAGCGATTTAGAATCGTAAATAATGAACGTAACCGAGGGTTAATTACAGCTTTCTTTCGGACCTGATTATAGTGATTGCAGGCGTAGGGGAGTTTTAGCAGCTGGGAGCTCTTTGGTTGCATGAATGGGGTTGAGGGCGTGGAATATATGAATTTACTAATGGCGTCCGTTAAGTTTCTTCCGCTCTCTGGATTAAATCGAGCATAAATAATTTTCCAATACATATTTCTACTGCAAATAGTTTACCGTTAAATTAAGGATGTATAAAGGTAACAAAATAAGAGTAATTATACAAACTATTTTATACATTTTAATTTAGAAACATAATTTTCAAATCGATTTCATTTTCAGGCGTAGGTTAATTAATTAATTTTATTTACTGCTTCATTCGGATAAAATTCAAGAATAATTAATTTATGAAATCCCTGTAAGAACGGTTTATAATAATGTCGAAACGATTTTGAATTTTCAACATTTCGGAATTACTGGCAATTTCTCTCTTTGCAATTCAATACGTGCTCGTACGGCGTACGCTATTCATTGAAATTACGCAATGCCAGTGGTCTGTGGAGGCATGCACACCTAGAAACGAGCGAGGTCGAAATTCGGGGGAGGAAAAGTGGTCCGGTAGCGCCGACAAAAAAGCCGGCGAGAGCACAATGCACGCCCACTCCGGCATTATTTTCAATTCCGCGCATTCAGGCATTCAGCCGTCACCGGAATCGTTATTCCTGCCCCTGAAATCGGCTCTTATTATATTTGTGTGTATATATGCGCGCATGGAAATGGCGCGCACACACTCGCGCCACCGGCGCGCCGGTATTATTCGCATTTGATAAATGATCGCCGTCGCGTCACGGAGAACAATGCGACCGAAAGTGCGCTCGCGGCCCTCCGCCACTCGCGCGCACAATCGGCCGGATATGCCTGACACCGGCAGCCATCCTGAGAGGAGTTGGTGAAATGAGCAAAAATCAGGAACACTGCCGCTGGAAAGATTTCGTCTTCGCGATAATTAAAGTTCCCCTGGGAAAGTAAAGATTTGATTAAAATCACTGTTAATTATTACTAGGCTTAAATCACTATTAATTAAAACAATTTTTAAAGTTACTTGAGAAGAAAGGTTTAACTCGAATCGGTAACATTGCCACTGGAATGATTTGGTCCTTGCTATAAATAAAGTTCATCTGAGGCAATCCAGATTTAATTAAGATCACCAAATAACCATCCAATATCGATTTATTAATCTTTTCTATGTACAAGGAACTTTAACATGCTCAGCTAACAGTAGCTGGTAAAATCAGGAACACTTCCACTGAATCGATGCAGTGCTAATTAAAGTTTCTCGAGAAAATAAACGTTTAACTCGAATCAAGAACATTGCCACTGGAATGATTGAGATGCCTCTGCGCTAATTAAAGTTCCCAGTAACAGTAATGGTTTATATTTTATGCCTTATAGTGATGGTTTATAATTTATAATGTTAATCTTTTGTACTCCAAACTTCAATATACTCAGCTAACAATATTTGGACAAATCACTAAAATATAATATTGTACTAGAATTTTGATTAGCTCCTTTTAATTTCCAATGTATTTTTGACTCTAACCATTCTCTTTAATCATACAGTTTATTAAAGGCTTAGAAGTCTGGCAAGATTAACTTGACATTCCATATCCACTAGCATATTAATATTATATTAATATTCTATTTCAATATTCATTCCTCAATCTTACTTATTTTAACATAATAATCTTCATAATCCATTATGTGTATTTTGTGTTGATTTCCTGCTACTGTATCTTTTTCTTACGCAGAAAGAACTCAATTGTTTGGTCATTCCTTAGTTGAAGGACGTGGGCAGCCACATACAGTACGACAATCGTTCAACGAATGATCAGACTTCCTACACGCAAAACAGACTCTATCTGGCGAATCTGGTACTACTTCGAACGCAACTCTATTCACTGATGACTGATCTCTTCTTGGCAGCGTATTGTTTTCCATAATCCTTCGGATATGCTTGATAATTTCAGGCACAGTTCCAATCCAGGTGTTCGTCACCAGTCGCCTTAACTGCAAACCTTTTACTTTGTCTGCCAAGACCGATTTGTTCATTTTCTGTCAATCTTAAAGTCTGTCTAAGATTGTGTTTCAGTTAGGCATAATTCACACATTTTTCCGCATGATTTTCTCCGCCCCGTTTGTTTTTCCTCTGGTTGTTATAAATGATTTTTTTCTTTCGAGAAGTTTGTAATTGTACGTAAAATTGCAGTAAGTTGTCACTGGTTACATATATTTTATTAGTTATTTCATTTCAATGCGCGACCTTTTAATTATTGTATTTTAATAAACATTCTTAGCAAAGTGTATTGAGTGTGATCGAGTGTTCAACTTTCGTCACTCCTTCATGTTATTACTACACATTCGTATATTATAGCATACTATTGTAATATTTATTTATATTGTAGTAGTTCATTTTTATTAATTTATTCGTGATCGAAAAATTCGATAATAGCGGAATCTTACACAGGAAAAGGTAATCTGCTTTCGATGGATTTAATATTGGATGTTGCAATACATCGTTTTTACTGTTTTTTCCATTTGCGATTAAATTTATTCCAATTATTTTATAAATTAATTGTTGTAACTTTAAAATAGGAGTATGTAATTATCCTGAGATTGAGTTTTGCCTACGCACAATCCTAATATTCATTAAATTAGAAATTAAATATATGTACAATAATCATATGCAAATAAATCGCAATTGAAAATTCTATTTTATGCTTTCGGAATCAAAAAGTATTCTATTCGATCATTGTGCTGTATTATACATTATATTAATTGAAAGTGCCATTATCAAATAAAAAAAATCTTATTCATTCAAAGCTAGCTAATATTGTATAATTCCACGCGCAGGCGTTTGAGTCAGGTGTTCAGTACCGCGTGCAATACCTATCCCGGCTAATTTTTCCGTTGCGAGGCTCGTGCGAGCATGTCAGACACGTCACGTACACTTTACGCGCGTATTGTACATCATGAATTCCACCACTGCCAATAAAGTACCACCCGCTAGAAAGCCCGTTGCATTGGGCAGCGTTGTTTCGTGGCGAGCAGCGCGCACCTTCCTTTCCCGGCGCCGAGTAGCACCCATGACAAAACGCCATAAAATTCTTCCTTCCACCTGGCGCCGACATACGTCCCATTAAGTACGCCGAGAGCTATTTATACGTAACTGAAATTTATGTATCTGGAAAGAGGGGCACGGAAAATCGCCGGGGGTTTAAATACACGCGTACACATGTATGATTTAAGATTTAAGCTCACCTCGGCTTTTATGCTCCGACGTCACAGGGATCGGCTTTGCTCCCCGATTCTCTTTTTATTTGTCTATTTTTTGACTTTTACCGACGCACACGGCCCAATGTAGATTCGTTGGACTTTCGATTCCCTTATTTATGCGCCGCACTCTGCAAAATAATTGCCTTTTGACAATGGAAACAAGAGCACCAGCGGCCCAGAAACATGTCGGCGGTTAACGTATTTCTAGAACGAGACTGAATAAAGCTGTGTTCCCGTTGAGGGAGGAATGGGGAACTTTATGTTGATTTGGTGTTACTCGATATAAGTTGGTTTATACATAGACCTCCTTTTTGTTGTAATAGTGAACGACTGAAGAGTAAAATTGTATCAACTGCTCAATCATCCCTTATTTGTGAGGGTGAAAGCCACAAAGTATTTTGTACAATAATTATTAACCACAATTTATAATACTTATAAAATTCAGATCCGCAAAATTCCAGATCACTAAAACCCTGCCTATAATTTTGATTCACCCTGAACTCTCAACAATAATCGATACGTCCCAATACAACTTTATGTTCGCCCATAAACATCGTGCGCAGATTACGAGGAAATAAATTACGCTCCACGAGCCCACTATTACTCACTATTCGTTTCTGTTGATCAGAGTAAAATAGCCTCTACCACTGAATCATCCCTTATTTATAAGTGTCGAAATCACACAGTACTTTATACAATAATTATTAACTACATTTCCGCAATCTACAATATTTACATAATCGTCCACATTCAATTTTCCTATTATATTTCTAATTCAAACATTCCAGATCACCAAAACCCTGCCAGTAATTTCCCATCACTCCTGTACTCCCAAAAATAACGTATACTACCCAATACAACTTTATGTTGTCTCATAAACATCGCGCAGTTACGAGGGAATAAATTACGCTCGACGAGCACGCTATTATTCATTGGCCGTTTCTGTTGATCAGTCATTTGACACTGTGATGAGTTGTAATATTTATTACACCAATAATAAGGCTAGTTCGATGATGCGAGACGGGACGCGCGTAGGACCTGCGCGCCCTCTCATTCGCGAGCGTATAAATAACGGATTACAAGATTGCAAAAGGTCCGGTATGGCACCTATTAATCGCGAGGACGCGCGAGGCTCGCGAGGTCGGTTATTAAGGGGCCTCAACACACATATCATCCGCGACGGGGCGCGCGCGATCCAGGTGTAAGATGAATTTTACCACATTTTACGGTGAAAAGGAGGAAAAAGGAAGAGAGGAAGTCCCTTGAAAAAAGGCCTGATAATATGCACTCTCGTGCCAAGCAGCGGTGGCTCGCTCGGTGTTCACCGTTGTCGACGGTTCTCCTTGGCATTCAGCGCACGCGTCGTCCTTACTCGCTCGGAGCCGCCGTTTTCATGCTCCGCTGAAGTGCCAAGCGTCGATGACAACTTGCCATTATGATTTATTAGTAGCGTTTATGTTCCGCTTTTATCTTTTTCAAAGCAGCCCATGATTTGGGCTAACGGATTCTAAAGCAGTTAAATGTCAACATAATAAATAAGTATTAATAAATTAGAAATTTTTATTTACTTGAAGGATGAAGCTGTTTGTCTAGTGAATTAGAAGAATTAGAAGTTGTTTCCAATAGACAGTTGTCTATTGGCGAGGCATGCGCCTCTAATAAATATATTTCCATCAATCCGTTGGAGCTGATGGCGAAGCATTTGCTTGTAATTATAATAATAATATTTCTATCAGTTGCTGGAACTGTGATGATGAATCATTCATCTGTAACTGTAAGTGAGTATCATTGTATTAGTATTTTTCTCCTTCAGGTTAGTCTCGTTATATCAATGATTCTTGGGTTATTAGTAAGACACATTACCAATTAATAAAAAACAGCAGATGTCCAAACTTGCAACTTCGTGATAATGCATATAAATAGAAACCTTTTGGTTGGTTCACATAATAAGCTTTATGCTTGATTTGCGAGTGTAAACAATGCATTCACCTGTTCGCTGTATATTTCATTTTCCTTATTCTTGATTTGGAATATGTCGATGTGTAGAACGATTTTGATACGTAAAAATGTTTTTTTAACACGTTCAGGTATATTTTCATCCTTTTTAATGCGACGCATTCATCTTACGCTATGTATTTAATTTCCCTTATTTTTATGTTATGTTTTAATACGTAAAAGTGTTCTTTAAGACTTTGAGATATGTGTATTTATTTTTAACAAGGTGTCGTAGAAGACTTCGAAATAGTCGACAATAGTCAAATGTCCAAAAGGAAAGAAGTTTCAATATGTTCCAGCCGCAAAAAATAGTTATTATTTCTGGACCCTCAAATTCCCCACTTTTCCGTTTAATAACCTAATGCTGCCGATGCTGCTGATACTCAGGATGCATTCAATCTAGCATGTTCCAACACACATAACAAAAGTTAAACAGTTACAATTAAAATACCATCATAACAAATATAAAAATTAAAACACCATTTACCCGAACAAATCAAGATAAATTTGCAATTAAAATCGAGAAATATTATCGATCGCTAAATACACACTGTTTGAAATGACATGAAAAAGAATTGGGAGTGATACTCGACTTACCCTGCTGTTACTTGATGGCTGTTCAATTACCATGTTATTACAAAGTACTCAAGTGGAAAGCGCGCCCAAGATTCATGGAAAAGGTTGACACCCAATAAAACTCGACGCACGAAATATCTTTTTTTGGTCATCACAGGTGCACGCTGAATTATCAACCAAAGGATTAATATAGAAGCAAGGTCAAGAGAAACAAATTAAGACGATGCGCGCAAGGTTGCATATCACCTGTTCGTGAGAACCAGTTCGACTGCGAATCCTGAATTCTGGTAGGTATTTAAAGCCTCTATGCAATTTAGGCGTTTCCGCTCTTAATAAACATGACAAGTATGAAACTGAGCTGGACAAAGTATAACTTTGCGTCTGAGAAATGGGGACGTTTAACTACTTTTCGTACCAATTTTCTGCCAATTATTAAGCACGTTGTAAACACTGTGTAAGCATCAGCTAGTTGCTATAATGTAAAAACCATGCAATATCCTGTAAGTACTACTTAAGTTATTGTGGGGTAGAAACCGGGACGGTGAGATCTCAGATCACCACGATCAACTATCGAACTTCTTCATAACTGAGGAGTTCATTTATCACGATTTTTAACTGCTAGTTCATACTGCTTTTATAATAATATATTAGAAAATTCTAAATTATTTTCTGTGGCATAAATTTGATTAGACAATGACGATAGACTCCATTATTTTTGTATTTGTTTGATTTATATCATTTTTTATGTTTCGTTGAAATAGAGGTTAATGGAATGCGTGGCAGTACGACGAAGTTTAAGTATTTAGAAGATGAAAATGATAGTGCTAAATGCACCATCACACTCTCACTTAATTCTAATGAATTTTGATCTAATTGGATTAATTAAGTATCCATATTTTCCTCATTTTGTATATTTAAATAAGACCAAATTCTTACTGCTCGCTTAATTTACAAACGAATTTATGCTTCCCAAGCCCAGGATAATAATAAACTAAAAGATTTCTTATTTGTATTAAATTAACATATAAGGGGCTAATTAAGTTGAAATAATGGCGAATGGAATCTGCACAACCTCAACGGAGTTAAAATATTCAGACACATCATGAAAACCTAGTAAAAATGTACCACAATACCCTCACTTAATTCCAATGAATTTTGATCTAATTGGGTTAATTAAGTATCAACATTTCCCTCATTTCGCACAATTAAAAAGGGCCAAATACTTACCGTTCCCTTAATTTGCAAAGGCGTTCATGCTACCCAACCACGGGATAATAAAAAACCAAGAGATAGTTACTCTCGCAACGAAATCGCCAATTACCATGCAAAAGAAGCGAAGGGTTACTCGATCGGCCAAATTAGATGCCGGGATTTCGGCGATGGCCAAAAGTATGTTTGCAAGGGTACACGCAACTTCCCCGCTAATTATTTCCTTATTTGCGTGCGTCGTGGCGCGCTGTACGCCAGGTCATTAAAGAGTCAAAGGCGCGCACTGTGGTAGCCAAGCGATATCGCATTAAACTGCCAATTTAACCCGCAGTTACCGCCTCGACGGGTGCTCGGGAATCCACGAAAACCGGGTGTCGTGATTGTTTTATGCACTCGCTCCGCGTATTCCGCCGCTAATCGACGCCGTTCCTCCGCTCGGCTTAAGGGAGTACAGGTTGATGCACTTACAAGGCAAAGTTTATTCTTTTCATAGGAAAAAGCTCTTGTATTACCGAAACGAGTTAGCCTTTCAAACAAAGCTTTTTGAATTATATGAAAAGTAGACAAAATATTAAGATGCTGAACTTTTCGATTCCTGGGAAGACGTTTATAATATGTAAATGGAGTATAACATTTCAAAAAAGGTGACTCGACTTCGAAGAAAACAACACCAAATTTAAATCTATAACAATTGCTAATATCGATAATAGCCATATTTTTATTTCGTTGAAATTAAGTTTATAGATGTACTAAAATGTTTTCACGAGAACCTGTAAATTTTGTTAACTACATTAGCCCTTTTAAATTTTTTAAACAGATCTAATGCATAAGAATAATATAATGAATCAACGCCTCATTTAGACAGGAATAACATTTTATTGGAAATGAAATAAAATTGGAATTGATCAAATAGATTTCCAGTGCATCTAAGAAAACGATGTGTGAATGTGAAAATTATTCGTATATGTACGCGCATATGATATTATTAAAGCATGTAAAACTGATAACGACCAAAAATTCTTCACCGAATTCCATAACAATTAGCTGTAGTCGAATCGGAAAAACATAACCTTTATTTCGTAACCAGTTGTTTAACCATTTACAGTATTAAATTAAATAGGTTTATATAAACAACCGTTACGGTTACTGTTAAAACATGACTCATAAAAGGATAGTGAATCACCCTGTACAAATGAGAGCGACAGAGTTTGGGCCGCTGGAAATTCGAGGTAATATTTTTCGGGCGCGAATTCGTCGGCTTTGTATTAATTAAGCCGTAATTGTGCCGGGCTGGTAGGTGGTCCGGTTTGAAGTAGCGAAGCCCTCGCGTATAAAGTCCGCTCTCTTTTTCGTCGAATTGCCAGAATATCTTGAGGGGCCGAAACAAGGATATCGAAAGTTGATACGGCTTCGTTAGATGCCGTTTCACGTGAGGTAGAACTTGGCCCATTTTTTTAACCCTTTGCACTCGATGGACTTTCTCTGTATCTTCTTTTGCGCTCGTCTTACATTCCTGCTTTTTGTTTGCTTTTGAAATGGATTTTAGCAATGTTTAACGATCAAGTATTCTGGAATGTATTATTTATTCTAATACCTTATTTTATGTTTGATAATGCATTAAGAGTTTCATTGTTTCTTGATTTTTGAGAGATTTGTCAATCAAGGTGGCACGCTGGTTTTAATAAATCAATTGAATATGGTTATGATAGTACTTCAAAAAGATTAATCCATTTCTAACTGTGATTAAAAGAAATACGCGATGAATTGATCAACTCTTTTTTGAAATTGGTTAAAAGAGGATTTCTACTTTGAAAATTCGATCTATCACACTAGACTTTATCGACTTAATGACAATTTGTAACAATCATCTCTACATATTTCAATTAAAAGGTTTCAAGAGTACAAGTTGCCACAGATTTGGAAAAATCGTTATTAAAAAAGGACTTTTTCGTGAAAATTTTTAAACGATTTCATTGTTTCAAACATTTCATACGTTGACCCAATTTATTATTACACTGCGGATTCTTTCATTCTATTGCTTGATTTTTAGTGCTTGTCCCCAATTTTCATTAAGGTCCCCGTCAGTTTTATCGAATAACAGTAATCCATGTATAATGCTATTGCTAATTGCATGCTCGTTACGAATCCATCTCAGACTCCACAGAAATGGCGTGTTGCGTAACAAACTTTTTATATGCAGTTGTAATCAACGCTAACGAGGTACAACATCCAATAAACATAACGGGCCACGGAAATTCTGGAAATAAAATTTTTAAGTGTCACAAAAACGTCCTCGTGTTATTGCCGATCGTGGTGTGCGATGTCGAAGATTTCATCAAGATTACATGAAATTAAATGATGTGCGTTTGGAGGGAGATTTATACGAGTGCCAGCGACTGAATCTGGTTTAATTGAGCCTTTGCAATACGTATGATGAATTTCTTGTGAAGCAGTAGATCGAATAAAATTGTACGAAGCCCAGCTGTCATTGAAGTACAAATTAACTCGAATTCGTTCGGACAGGTTCCTGAGTTTAATTCGTAAATCAGAATTTTTTAACTTAATAAACATCAGAAGACAAATTTAAACAATACGTTGATTAAAATCGACTGTAATGCCAGTTGTACTGCGTATTTCGCATTCGAAAGTATGTACTCCACTTTTGAACTAATGAATATTTGCATTATTCCCAGTTAATTTCGTGAATTAGTTAAAACAATGTTTAATAGTATATGATTTTACTCAAAGTTAATGACAGATGAATACTCAATTTTAGTAAAAAGCCTGGCAATATTTGATGATAAGTAATCAAACAATTCAGAAAACAAGAATACGTTGAGCGAACGTTCCTTCGGTTGATCAGTGACGTTCGAGATGGTGGAACGCTGCAAAAGGAAAGTTCGATATTATCAGATTGGCAGAGACATCAAGGGAAAACTTTATTATTTTCTTTATAAATGATTAATAATCTCTTCTGCTCGTTACAAAAATTTCAAGCAATTCCTAACGAATGTGCTTTAACACAACTACCTTAATGAATCACTGAATAATTTTATATATTTTTTTAATATTCATATCACATTCTTTTGTAAACCCGTAGAGTGTTATCGAAATCTTTACATCCATTTAAGCTTAACAACAAAAGATCCAGTTTTTAATTGATGGGATGTGTCAATCGAGTTAAAACTACGAATGATTGAGTACTAATCTCATCTACACGTAAAAAAATCAAGCAATTCCTAACGAATGTGGTATAACTCAACAACTATCTTACTTAATAAAATGGCCAACAATTTCATATATTTGTCGAATATTCATATTATGCTCATTTATAATCCTCCAGGATTTCATTAAAACCTTAAGAACAAAAGATCTAGTATGTCATTAATAGGATGTGTCAGTCGAGTTAAAACTATCAATGATTGAGTACTAATCTCATCTACATATAAAAAAAATTAAGCAATTCCTAACAAATATCATATAACTCGAAAATTATCTTAATAAAATGGCCAATAATTTTATATATTTTTTGAATATTCATATCATGCTCATTTATAATCCTCCAGAATTTCATCGAAATGGATTTGTCTATCGAGTTAAAACTTTACGAATGACTAATTAACAATCCCTTCTATGGGATTTGTTACTATGTAACAAATTGCAGTAAATTCCCAAGAAAAACAGTACATCACAAGAACTACCTTAAAAGCACGCGGTCGTCAATTCGAGCAATGACGTCCGGACGGTTTGTGCGCTGCATAAGGAAAGTTCGATATTATCAGATCGGCAGAGACATCGAGGGAAAACAGGGCACGAGGCGGTCGGCGAGTCGCACGCGCCGCGGCGCGAGGCGATGCTCTCAGTTTCACGTCGGTTAATGAGTGTGGCGCGCGCCAAGCCGGCAAGAGCCACGAGCGGAGGCACACGCGCGCGCGCGCGCCTGCTAAGGAAGGACGAAGAGAACGGTGGTGCTCAAGAAGCACGAGTAGTACACACACGTGAGAGAGAAAAGCGTCGAGAGAGGAAGCGAGATAGGCGAGGAGTGAAAAGAAGAGAAAGGAGCGATAGAGAAGGAGGCGAGAGAAGCGGAGCCGACAAGAGCGCACGACCAAACGAAACGGCAGCTGCAGCTGCGAGCTGCCACGCGCCCTCCGCTCTCTCACTCGCTCTCTCTCTTTCTCTCTCCCTTGCTTGCTCTCTCTTGCCTGGAATAACATTTTACAGGTCCTCTCGACATCTTTTTCTCGTCGCTTCACCTCCCTGTCATTCCATCCCGCTCCAACCCCCTCCGCCCGGCAGCCCTCGAAACGGCTCTCCCTCTCGCGCGCCGACTCGATCCTTTTATCTACCCCGAACGCAGCCCTCGTCCTTGCCGAGCGACTTGCCCGCCGGTGACACGCACTCTCACATACCACCTTTTTCTTTACATATGTGCAGGAGAGATGGCTGCGTCGATGCGCGGGGTGCACGCACACGGGCTCATCCGCTGGCAGGGCTCGTGCGTCCACCAGGACCACCGGATTCGTCACCTGCACCTTCGCCGGACTCCCAACGGCCCTACGGCCACCGTCGACACCTTGCTCCACTACGACATCGATGGCCCAGCCAATCCTGCACTTGGATACGTAGTTGGTGATTGAAATTGATTCTCTAACTTCGAGTCCACCTTCGTGTGTAGAATTCGAGATATAAGTGGATCTGAGAGGCATTCTTTTATTTAGTCGCTTCAAGTTCAGGTTCAAGATTTGTTACTGTTCATTAAATTATTATTTGAATTATTTGTATTTTTGTTGCTATGTGATAAATTCTTTGATCGTATGTATTTTATTATGTTAGGTTTTACGGTCAAAGTTATTTTGTTTCATTATAGTTACTCGAAGTTTAAATTCTAAGTTCTTTGGGGTTGTTTTTGCGTTCTTTAAATTGTTTCAAGATTAAGCTGATTTTTATCATTTTATGATCGATCTTTTTAGGTTTAAAATTTGTGGAATGCTGCCATTAATAAAGATCAATTTTAATTTTGTGCACTCAAGTATCAAATACACTTTGAAATTAAGTTTGGATAAAAGTATATTAAACAGTATCTATCTCCACCATAGCAATTTTTAATACTACTGTTATTAAACTATTAAAGTCCTTAATGTATTTCCTTCAAGATATTTATTACTGTTTTAGAAAAATACTACAAAGATTAACAAACGTTCTAATGCGAAATTAGAGTCATTGTAATTGAACGACTCAAACTTGAATTAGTGTAACATATCAGTCACAATCAGTGTAGTGTCAATAGTGCCGAACAAGAGTAAAACCGAAGTTTCAAAAGAAATACAAGTTGAATTTATACATGATGATAAAATTTGTCCAACAACCAGTTATTCTTTAAATAAAGCTATTATTAATATAGACACAAAATGCCACTAACTGTAGAACAGCTAATATTGATAAATATACATATAGAGTATAATTGGAAAACATTCCTATACAAATAAAACGATAAAATAATGCTTGACAGTTGCAATGAAAATTTTTTCACCAACTGTTTAAAAAACATTCTACTTCTCTCCGTATTCTTCGATTGGAATCAGCAGTCTAATACTGACATTTCGTATATGTTGTACAACTATTTTTCTACATAGTAATAACAGGCATCAGGTTGTACCTTTCGGTGTCTAGACGAGCTTCCAGCTGTACACCAAAACATATAGAAGGTTAATTGCGCATTGAGAATGCAAGTACGCTGGGAGAAGACAAGCGTTCAAGGTTTCAAGGTGCGCGCGCGCGAGGCAGTCTGGCTCGTATTGCATGGGATCGCATAGGGTGAACACCATTTCTCGAAGCGCCGCTCGGCGAGTCCAGTGCATGTTCACCGGGCTCTCTGACGTAACGCGCGACAGTAAACGAGCTCCCGGTTCAAACGACAGGTGCAGGTGCTCCCAAAGATGAATTCTGACGCACCAACTTTTCTTCTTTCGGCCCTGCCCCGCCACGTATGTATGCATTTCTACACGCATCTCACTCGCACCGGAATACGAAGATATGTTGAAAATAAGTAAAGACAATTTTTAACTTGTACGGTTTTAATAGAAAGCATGGGAAAGTAAGAGGTAATTTGGGTAGATATCGCAATAATCTTGTATTGATTGGTTTTCATTTATTTCCTTAGTTATTTTTATTCGTATATCTTTTTTGTTTTGTTATACTTTTGTTGTAATATCTTATGGACTACGAGATTTCTTTTTAATGTTTACATTCTATTGTTTATAGATACCCACATTGCTAGGGTTGTCTGGTAATACAGAATGGGGTGGGTAAAAATCCGGAAGCGAAAGGGTTGATCAACCCGAATTTGATGAAACATTGTATTCTCACTGCAAATTCATATATGGGCAAAATTTCAAGAAAATCGGCTCGGTGGAAGTAGGATAAAAATTGATTACAAGATTTGATCAAGACGTGGCTGTTGAGGTAACTAAAACCGTGTAATAATAATAATAAAAAGGATTTTTGTAAATTTAGGCAGTGTCAGACATTTTTCTTGTGAGATTTGGGTGAGGCATTTTGACGCATCGTATTATTGAGCGAATGACACACATCATAGACTTAGATCAATTCCTGCCAACACAGAAATGAAAAACAGTTATTTAGTAGTTGAAGCGACAGGTGCAGGTGCTCCCAAAGACATTTTCCTCGGAATTAGTAATTTATATCAATGTTACAACATTTTAACATTTTATATTCCACAGCAGAATAATGTTAATATAGAAAGAAATAATACATATTTAAGTAGTTGATCATAATCTACTGCTTATAAATAACTCAAGGTTTTTTAGGAATAGTAACCAAGCTATTTTCACTGTAGACATTCAGTAATTCGAGAAAAGAGTAAAAATAGATCAAAATTATGTTATAAGTAATCAACTTTGTATTCTTTCAAAATGAGCATTTCTGCGAGAGCTGTGAAAATGCTTAATCGGATTAAGTTAAATGTATTTTTGTGATTTTCTAGTGGCAAAAAGAAATCCCTTTGTTTTCATTAACCCCTTTCAACGCCTGCAGTTTTTAGATTTCTGAATAATTGTCTTTATTCCGTAGGCGGAAATAATTAATTAATAAAGTTCTCTCCAAAGATCATTGGTATGAAAGTGTAGTCGACCTAAAATGTATTTTGAAGATTTTGCAAGCCGAATCGCCAGTCTGTTGTTGCGTAACAGCTGTTACCTTGATGTCGTTAATACTTCGTCGCCGAGCTTACTTTCTCAGCACCTGTCATAAACATAATTTTCACTTAAGGGCTAAGAAGTAAGTCAAACCATCCCAAATTGTTTAACTTACACCAAAGTAAGAAATTAAAGTCGATCGATACTTGTAATCGATAATAAGTTAGCTTTGGGTTTCAAGAAGAATTTTCATGTAATGCTAATTTTACCAAATACAGTTATTGTTGAAATGAAAAGCTGGGTAATGATTCATAGTCGACATTTCTTATTTATAATGTAAGTAATATATGGCAAACATATAAATAATGGCTCCCAAAAATTCGACCGATATTATTCGCCGTTTTAATATTTTAAATATATATTTACATGACATTATAAATTATAATCTTTAACACTATGTAATCTTTGAATATCTACAACAATTCCGAGAACATTCCCTTCCACAACATAATAATATTAATTTAAAAACACATAATCTATATCTACAAATGTTCTACTAAAATTAAATTAAAATCAACAGGCAAGAAATATTTAAAGATTTTTTGGAAACATTCAAGACAAAGACGCAGTAGCAATAACGACACTCAACTATCTGGTAAAAATTTGGCATGATCTCTTGGAATGAGCTTGACGCGACTTGCTCCTTTAGAAATGTCGAAGCTACCTTGGGAACATCCCATATAAGGAATATATGTATATTGGAAGGTATTACAACCAATATTTAGTCGGAATGATAATTCTATACGCGCGAGAAATGTCGCATTAAAATCGATTATGCCGTTTTGAAGTTTATCGTCGAGATACAGAAAGACAGTCAACCTTGCAGTTTGCATGTAGCAGCATAGCAGGTGCTTGTGCAAATGACAAGCGCGCTCGGGAGAAGAAGCCAGTAAAGCCATAACGTTACAGACAGCAACAAGTTGAAGTTGCAAAAGATATCCCACTTAAGAGTAACCTTGAAATACAATAGTGACATTGGCGCTCCTGGAGTGGCCAAAGTGCAGTCAGTCTGGTCTCGTTAGTAGTTCTAAAGAGATGCAGAAATGCACATTTGACAATGTCGCGATCGGTGCCGATATTACCCGGCAAACGAGTTCCATGAAGCGAAACTTTCAAGATGCGAACACCCTCCCGTCTCGGCGACGTTTCTCGCTGTGTATACGCGATAATACTGTCACGCGCATTTTTGCGATTTCGGCCGGCTTTACTGGCGGCTGATTGTCAAGTATCAATTAAAGCGATTCACGTGCGCGCTCGCCCGCTTACTGCCTCCGAGGATTGCGGGCGCGTGCATCCCTGCACATCTCGGAGTTTCGCAGTGGTAGCGGCTTTTCGAGGAGGGCAGCTGCCCGCCGTAATTGGTACCCTTGGAGGCCCGCATCTCTCCTGAGTGTCGTCGTGTCTCCTGCATCGGAATAAGCCAGGCCGGAAAACCGAAAGAGGTGCACGCGCCTGCATCCCGACGTGACTGCGCGCGTGCTATTGCGTTTGCTCCTTTCTTTGTAAGGCTATCGACTGTGGCAAGATGTATTAAAGAATATTGCAATTTACGATTAAGTCCGAAACTTGATTTATTCGTTGTATTCATTTTTCTTTTCGATAGTGACTAATTTGAATTTATAGACAGCAGTGTAATTTATATCGCAAAATTTCTTTAATGACAGTACCAGGCTGTATGAAATTATAACACCTTTTTTTCCTTTTATCGACTTTATCGAGATACATTAAAGTATATGAAATTTACGATTAATCCTGTAAATTGAATCATTCATGATAGCTGTGTAATTCACATCGCAATTTTTTTTTATTATCTCCTTTATTCTCTATAATTTAATGATGCAGATATATTTTAAACTGATGTATGAATGGAGAAATTATGATGTAGATGATGCCTTCACTAAGACAGAATATATTACGATTATTTTACTTTATAGGATGTATTCTTCGAAGCCTGAGCCTAATTATTTCTTTGCAAACACCTAAAACTGATTGATTAGGTGTTCCTCAATCATACTATTATATTTATTAGTTACTTTAATAATTTCGTCCTGTATTCTGAATATATTCCAGCATTAAGAAATCATTTCCTTCCTAATATATCTCTTAACTATTACAATCTAATTGATTATTAACATAAAAAATTGTTAACTTACTAATTCCCTTGTGCATTCAAGTCCTTATAATAGTCTTCATCGTTGACGTTCCATGACGCGTTAGCGACAGTGCGCTTCTAATTTACTAATATCACTTTTTGCCAGCACACCGTATAATTGGATTCCACGCGTCGCGGCGCAGACTCAGTCATTAAAATTTGTTGGCTGATAACAAGAGCAACAGCCCGAGATGATGCAGGCACTGGATGAGATGGACCGGCAGCTGAAGGCAGCGGCGGCGGCGGCGGCGGTGGCGGCGGCGATAAGCTGCGCGCGAGGTGAGGAAGGAGGTGAAAAAACGGCGGTTATTCCGAGGTGCTAAAAAGCCAGGATAATAATCCTGGCGAGCAGTAATGAAGGACAAACGGGGCGGAAGGGACGAGCGAGTGGATGGAAAGGTCCGAGTGGGTGCGATAAGTGCGAATCGAGTTAAGTGAAAGGGAGCAATGAGAGGCCCTGCTGGCAAGGGATGAGCGCCAGGGTGAGAGATCCTCAAGATAAGAAGAGCGGCTATCCAACGTCTCTTAAGTTCTTAGCGCCGGTGTCTCGTTAATTACACCTCGGCCTCCGATCGTAATTATCCCCTCGAAGATAATGAGTCGATTACCAAAGATGGGGACCACGGGGAAAAAGGACGAGCGACTCTCTTCCACGAGGATACCTCCTCGTCATCATCCAACATCCTTTCTCACACTTCTCGCAATTTGTAACTAGTTCTGCCATATTGGCATATTGTGCTCGCACTTGAAATCCAATTATTTTAAGACGATATTAGTCATCTTAAATTTTACTTGATTGCTCGGTTAATATTCATTCTGAGAGTGATCCTGAAAAATTAGTCACTCATCACTCACTGTCGCAATTGCACTTTATGGCTACTGTTAAGTAGGATATGTTTAAGAAGTTCAACTTGCAGCTCACTGTAGTTGTCATTAGTGCTAGCAACTTCTGACCAATCCATTCAGGTAGACTATTTGTTATAAAATGTTGCAATATGTATGATTTATATGAGGTGTTTGAAGGGTAACTTCAACATTTCAAGAGCAATGAGAGACCAAGCTATATCGTTGCAAGATTTTTGCCTGATAAAATAAAATATTGTTATTACTACTGTGAAGAAGCCCTGGATAATTTTCTTTTTTATAACTTGCTGATTTTGATACATCATTCAAATATGTAACCGTACTAATTTAAAGAACAAGATTTGACTTTCTTTCTGTGTTCACAGTAAACAATATATATAAAACAAAAGCAATTATTTTAAGGTAACACTAGTAACCTACAATTTTATTTCATCATGCGGTTAATATTTGTGAAAGTGTTACCCTGAAAGGCTTATCCTGTGCTTAAGAAAGTGTACAGTCATGTCATGGTAGCAATGTGTCATTTATTGTTAAGTGACTCGTAAGTCTCACAGGCTGGTTAATTTACTTCATTAGTAGCATGGAATTAGTAATTGGTAATTGATCTACCATGAAGATGACATGTTTTAACATGTTCTTATTTTGTATTCCTGGGAAATCTGTGATTAGCTGGTACAACGATTGAGTCACTCTGTAATCATCTCCGCTGCGCCTTGTCACGGATGATCGCCGTGATAGTGAAGTTATCGTGGGAAGTAGTTGAAGTAAAAGTGACGCCAAGCACATATGTGACAATGAGTTAAAGGGTTGCATCTCAGAAAAAAACGCAGAAATATCAGCTGTTATAATATTAGCAGTCAATTTTAATGCGTTGCACGGAACGACTGATATAAAACGAAGTTATAAAGCGAAGATTATGATCAGCTGTTTGCAGCTTGCCATGATTTTGTGTCTGTAAATAAATATATATAATAAGTATAACTATAAAAAGTATATAGAATTTATTATAGTATCATTTACTTTATTATTCTTTCCGTCATTCTATTATTTCGTATTTTTGTGCAATAACTTATAACTTATAAGTGGTGTTGTGCCTGTCAATACACTTTGTGCGAAATACTTCTTTTAAAAGCCCAAATTTTGTCTAAGAATGTTTCGGAATGCTTTCTAGAATCTTACGTTGTTATTTTAACAATCCTGCTGGATAAACGGATACATAGCAGTTAACTAGACTTTAAATTAGTACTGTCTGATCAAATTTTTCATCAGACATGTATGTACATTATATTACAGTGGATAAAAAAAGTACTCGCGCACCCAAAGCTTTGTAAACAAATTTCTTATAGAAACAAACTCTTCTTTCTGAACAGAAATACATTTTCTAGAACAAGAAAGTGTTTTTGTTAAGAAAATATAAATTACCTTGGAGAAGACAGTTTTCTTTTTCAAGAAACTATATTCCAAAACTGCATATTATAATTTAACAATATATACAATATGAATAATACATAGATTTTAGGGGAGACTTGAGAAGCATGGATGTACAATTAAAATGGTCAGGCAAATTATAATTTCCTGCACATAACAGCGTATACGCAACAGTGGTAATTAAAAGACAAGTAATCATCCTGTGCACGTTAAACATTTGTGTTTTCCCCCCATACTTGTTGCACCAGTCGAAAAGCCTTTCCACAAAAGCCTTTACCATACATTACACTCGTGTTGGCTTGCAGATATTAAATTGCCAATCATAATTGATAGTTGCAACAAGTAATTTTAATTATCCGAGCGAATACCGAAGACTATACGACAGAAATCTCCACCTTAGTTGATTGTAATTGTCCGAGAAAATAGCGAAGTTTATACGACAGAAGTTTCGCATTATTTATCACAATAACTGATGAGAGAATAAACCAGTTGACGTCAAAATTGAAACCACTTGATATAAATGTCTATAAAAGGATCTCTATTCATTTTCAAATGTTTGCGATACTAATTAGAGAAATTAGGAACACAAGATGATTTTTGGATGTCATACTGTGGAAATAACCAAGAATATTTTTTTTACTTTGCTATCCTAATCTCTAAATCACTGTGTACTCTGATCTCCCAACATTCCTAAGCCTTTTCACTTCGCACAGACTACACAATTACATTGGATGCTTTTAAAATTACTATACAATTTATAATAAACAATTCATTTAGATTAATATTGCACGTACAGAATAATGTTAAATGCGATCTGTATTCTCGTGTACTCGTCATGAAGTAAAAAAATGGAATTTGCTAATTAAAGTAAAATTTAGGTATAAAACATAAAACTATCGATTTAATCAAATTTCCAGTTTTAATCCCTATATATTTGAATGTTACGATATTCTCTTATAAAATTTATTGAGTATACTCGTCACCATTTAAAAACAATTAGGCCCGCAACAGTACATTTTCAAATCAAAATAAAACACTCACACGATGAAACGTGTGAAATCATCGGCTCTCCGATTAAATACTACATTCTGATCTCTTCGGAAGATGCATGCTGTACCATCATGATTAAATTTCGCTTGAGGTAAGTTTATTTAATCATGCAAGGTAGTTGTAACACGTAGTAAAATTCGTCGCTAAGTCCCTCATAAAAAGAAGACACGAGAAGTAAAGGAAGAAGGAGGAGGATCGCAAGGAGTCATACCAGGCGCGAGGCGCCGCAACAAGATTCCAGTGATCCCGAATTCCCGTGGTCTTTTTTCGGTAACCAGGTGCGATGCCGAGGGTCACGTTAGGGACACCGAAGGCGCTGGCGGCGTATTTTATTACGTTCGCACATGCACGCTCATCAGGCGAAAGCAGCGCTGGCGGAGGATCTTGGTTGGCGGAGGAGGAGGCGAAGAGGCATCTAGGGACTTTTATTATTCGCGCGCGATCAGTGAAACCGTGAAAGCAGCATCGGCCGGGCACCCCAAGGGTCGCAGGTCATCCTGAGAAACAACGTGCGGGCCCGTACACTGGCGGCCTTGACCTCCAGACCTTGACATCCTCGGATTGACCGACCTCTCAGGGTAGACCGCATCATTTCGCACGCGCGATCACTACAGCCTCCTCCAAAAATAATGGACTGCGACTTGAAATGATTTTAAAATCTATACACCCGACTGGTTTTGATTAGGAAATTCTTTATATGATTTATTATTAATGCTGCTATCATTTGGGATAAGCACTAATCTTAGAGACGTATATATGTAGAGAAAACATAAATATTTTAAAAGATTACTAATGTAACAAGCATAGAATCTAAACTACTTTTTTATTTTAGTTAGCACATTTGTTATATACTTCGTTTGTTCGTTACTGACACTTTCTCCGTTTGTCTAACAAATAATAAATTTAGAGGCACGAAGTACAAAAATAATTAAGTGCATAAAGAACGGAACAAAGGATCTTTCAATAAATTGGATTGCTAGAATCAGATAAGGCATATCCGCACGCATACATGCATATTATACATACGGAGGAGGATGTTGTTTAGCTTAATACATCATGTCCCCAGGATGTAAATGACTATTCATGATCAATGCATGACACTTTTCATCTTGCATTCCGCATCTCACGTTGCCACTTAGTTGCTCAAATTTAATTCAGTTTAAATTATTGGGTACAATTGACCCTATAACATTATTAAAACAAAATCAAGAACGGAAGTGCAACCAGTGTGAGATAAAAAAATAACGATACTATAACTATTCTGGCAACCGCAATTTTTGTGTATTCATCATAATTTTATTCATATACAGCATACACTATTTTAGATTCTCTGTTTTCATTGCTTGATTTTTACCATTTTAGTGAATACAATTTAGAATACAATTATTAGAATTAAATTAGAATTAAAAACAAACTAGAATACAATTAATTAGAAACTTTCCTTGCCGAAGATCCTTCAGACATGGGAAATCCTGTAGAATATGAGTATGAGATTTACTCTTGCCGATACCTTGTGCCAGCCGTCCCAACTTAACGCTTATTTCCTTGGCTCCTTGTCATATATATCGTGAAAAAGGATGTAGTCGTCAAATATTCTTAATATATCTCCGATACTCGTCGGCAACACTGTTCAAAGTGCCTCGTGCTAACGAGCCGATTAAGTACCGAGATATGTTCAAATGCGAAGATCATGGTGCGTTACTGGACAACTATGACAATGAATGCCTAAGTTATTGAATGAAGTCCATATTCGTATACATCGGTAGATAATATATATTATAAATTGTACTTACAACTGAAATTGCGTGTTCGCAATTTACTGAATCATCGGTAATTTTCTAAATCTTCAGGATTGGTACGAAATATATGATATGATATTTTATTGCAGATTTTATTTTGTAACTTTTCTCCTAGGTGTTATTATAGTAAATAATGAATGTTCCGTATTCCTCCCCTTTTCTAAAATTTATATTTATCTGGTAGAAGTACATAAATGATAGTCTTCGGTAGTTCTAGCGTTAATACATTCAATATTTCTTTCATAATTCATGTACAAATATACCACAAAAATAATTTCAGCATGCTTGATGTTTTACTTTATGATAATTCATTTACTTATCATTTATAGATGCAATATATTTTACATAATTAATGGTAACTACAGTATATAAATAATTTTAACATGTTTGATATATCTTTCTCAATATAATTATTTTGCTTATTATTAATACACGCAATAACTCTTACATAATTAATGGCCGGTGTTGGCAGTAAAAAGGGAGCGTCCTTTAAAGGTCCACATGAACCTCTTATATCTTATCTCCCAGGACCACTGACAAACTACATTTCTAACGAACAACATTTCGCTCAGCATGAGTCTGCAACCGTGAAATAAAAAGACCCTAAGGACGAAGTTATTCAGGGAATCTCTGGCGGTGCACAGTAGAAACTCAAGAATCGCCAGAATCCTGGCACATCTCAATGCGTGTGTCCTGCGAGCGAACCTTCCGTGCACCAGAGTTTCATCTTTATCTGTGCGGAGAGATTTAATCTGGTCGATCGCATCGTGAGAAAAGAGCCGGGATCTTTTGCTCTTATGAGAAATGAGATCGTAAAATTAACTGAAGATAGATTTTTTAATGTTTTATGAGAAATGATTTCGTAAGGATAATAATAAAATTATGTAATATTTATTGTTGTCACACATGTTAGCTTGTTAACAGCGGAACTTTTGTGATTTACAAGAATTGAGGGAAAAGGTAAAGAAATCTAAAATAATGAGAGAGGAACTTTAACGTAAATTTTCGTAATATTTTATGAGTAATCATCTTGTGAGGATAATAAAGTGCAGTATTTGACGTTGTCATTCTATCATCTGTAAAGACTCACGCATGTCATCTTGTTAACTAAGAAATTTGTATCATTTAAAATAAATTTCCATAACATTTTAC
The DNA here is from genome assembly GCA_964023945.1 of Ectemnius cavifrons. Classification (NCBI taxonomy): domain Eukaryota; kingdom Metazoa; phylum Arthropoda; class Insecta; order Hymenoptera; family Crabronidae; genus Ectemnius; species Ectemnius cavifrons. The sequence goes on along the minus strand of OZ030380.1, from coordinate 3,112,765 downwards.
GAGTAATATATTTGTAAGGATAATAAAATGCAGTATATGACGTTGTCATCCAATCACTTATAAAGACTCATACATGTCACCTTGTTAACTCAGAAACTTCTTTGATTTACCAGATTTTGGCGAAGAAGCTAAAGGATGACTAAAATAACGAACGAGGAACTTCAACATAAATGTTCATAATATTTTATGAGTAATAATTTTGTAAGAATAATACAATGCAGTACCTTCTCGTTGTCCTCGTATCATTTGTAATGACTTACACATATCACCTTCTTAGCAGACTTCTTCTGATTTACAATATTTCGGAGAAAACGTAAAGAAAACTAAACAAAGAATAGTTGACTTTAAATAAAATTTTCATATTTTATAAGAAATAATGTCATAGAACTAATAAAACTCTGACAATGCCATTTCTGAAGACCAACTCCTACCGCTTTGTCAACAGAAAAACTTCCTAAAAGAATCGCTCGAATCGTAGCACATCTCAATGAGTGTGTCCAGCGAACCTTCGTTACACCAGAGTTTCATCTTTATCTATGCGGAGAGATAAAATCTAGTCGATCGTGTCGTGAGAGGATACGAACGGGCTCTCGGAGGTCTATATGAGGTCAGTAAGTATCTGGGAAGGGGTGGGCGGTGCGAGCGGGACCCGCCACCAAGGTCGCCCAGAGTCCAGCGTTAATCCCGATACCTGTAATTAAGGTTATCGGGGACTATCTGACATTTTTCGGTGGGTCCCCTGCGTCAAAGGAACCGTGGCCGGTGACAATTTAGATAACGCTGTCAAAAAACCATACGAATTCTCTGGCAGAGCGTAGGCAGAGTCCTTAGGAGCGAGGGGGACGCTTGGAATCCCTTGAGGATCCTCGAGCGAAGGAATACACTCCATCCCTTCTGGGCGAAGAGCCGCCCGAGAAATCCGGGAAGTCGTAAAGCGACCAAACAGCCTTTGCCAGGCGTCGTACATAACCTAAAACGCCGCCGCGCGTAACATTCGCCAGCGAAACTATCGACAAAAAAGGCACGAGCGAAATTCACGCGGGCGGCTTATCTGCCTCGACGTTTGGGGAGCACAATAATTTGCAGGATATTCCGGCCGAGCTGTAGCTAGCAGACCAAATATTGGACGGAATTATTGTGCGAGAATACCACGGCCGGAAGGCGGAGCGACGCTGTTACATTGTGCCTTTGGGATCGCTTTTATTCGTCGCAATCGCTTACTCCCTTTTTACGAGGCGTCTTCTTTGCAGCCAATCCTCCGAATAAGATATCCAAATTCTTAAAGAGCGTTTTTATGTTTAGTCCTGTTGTTGTCAGGGTGAGAATGGGTAAGCTACTGCTTGGACGTGGGTGTAATCCCATCGTAAATATTAATGGTTTCCATTGGAGGTGTGTTTCTGTCAGTTCGTTAATGAAAATTATTACCGTTCATTATGGGATTTCGGAGGAAACTTTGTTCTTATTACTTTTCGAGTTTTTATCCAATTATTTAACTTTTGTTGGAACATAGTAGTTATTAAACTTTATTAAACATTTGTTTTATTTTAAGTTTATGTTGTTTATTTATTTTGATACTATAGTATTTCCGTGTTACACTTTTCTAGCTATTATACACCTTAAAATTTAATACAAATTATACTTATCACTTTATAATATTATGTGAATAATTATTTATGGTTCAATTTAGTTTAGTAATCCAATTAATAGGTATTATTCTTTATTAAATACAACGAAGAATTACAGGTTTTCCACTGCAATTTCACCCTTTCGCAAATCAAATTCACACTCTTGCCAGTCAAGTTCTTCAGTAACAGAACGATTAATCACATCAACTAAGTAGTCATTCTTTGAAGAATCAGCTAAAATATTCCTTGAACAGAATTTAAGTTTTAAAAACACTTTTTCAATAGGGTTTATCATTGCAGAATATGGTGAAAGAAATAATAAAGTGTGCGGTTCACTTTCATTACAACAGCTTAAAAAGGTGAATTTGCTACATAAAAGGGTAAAATTGAAAGATTTATGCAATCTGTCCAAACATTTACTATGATTTCGACACGAGCTTGTCGTCAAGATGAAAAATTAGAAAACCATTGGAAAGTCTGTATAGAAAAGGTACCGGCAACAATGACAAACCGTCGATGATGCGCACGCATCATCCTAAGCGTCGACACACGGCTGATGAAAGGCATCGCGGAGACAGGAATGGGAGGACATTGTTAAGACACTCGGCACAGTATTGTACGAACAATTCCAGCCATAAATCCGAGGATCACGATGGAGGAACTTTTGTCCGGGAAGGAATTTCCAACGGATGCAACGTAGCTGGGCAAGGATCGGATCGGGCCAGATCCTAGCAGATAGTCCTACCTACCAGAAAGAAGCAAAGAGAGTGAGAAAGAAAGAGAGAAAAGGAGAGGAAAAGAGCGTGTGCCATCCTTCTGTGGCGCTGGCTTTGTCCGTTCACGTGAAAAATGACTCGGCGAATGATCCGCCACCTCTGAAAGGAGAGAGAACCTCTCGATATTACGTGAAGGACGGAAGGATGCCAGGAGAGTCCTGCGATAAATCTCCAAGTCGTCCGTGCCGGTGGCCTGAGCAGCGTGCGCGCATTCGCTCGCTTCCTTCGATTCGTGACACGAGATACGAATGTCCTTACACGAATCGCAGGTCAGATAAGATTCCATTTCGTACATGGTAAAAGTCCGAGTACGTCGAATCCAGGCGCTGATCCTGCGATTCGATGACATCGACAACAAATTTTCTCTTGTACTTTCTTCCTGGTAAGTTGGAGATTTACATGATCTTAAATCTCAAAGGACAACGATAAACTTTCGATAAACCTTTTAAATCACACAAATTCCTCTGTTAATAAAATATTACAACTTGCTCGAATCATTGCTTCAATTTTGTCATTGAATAGGTAATTTTAGTACACTAGTTGTATTTAAAGGCTGCAGTCGTATTAAAATTTTGAAATTAATAGGGATTTCTTAACTTAGTAGTATCATGTTTTCGTATAGTTACACAAAATTTTGTGGTGTGATCATTACTACCGTAAAACAATAGAATTTAAACTTCAAAATGATTTTATTTAACAAATCTATCGCTAATGCTCCCTCGATTTGTCTTCCCAATTCCCAATTTAGAGGCACATATTAAAAACATAAATAACTATATAAAAGAGTACTAGTATAATAACAATAGAATCTAAACATTAAGCTATTACTTTGTATTTTATTTAACAAATTCACTTTATATCAAAATAATACGAAAGCAGAGTAAAGAATCTTTCCACAAGTTGCACTATTGGAATCAGATAAAGCGTATCCGCACTAACACACTGACACTTATCATACATGCGCGGCGGGTGTAGTATAGTAGAATACATCACCATTATCCGCTTGTCGCCAAAGCAATTCTCCTTATTCAGCGGGACTCGAAAGGTGTGCGCTACGCGTCGGCGGTCCAACAAAACTTCCACCGAGTCATCCGATAAATCTTTCAACGGATGATCGTCCGTTGCCACTGTTGATCGATCGCCGCGCTAGCGCGCAGCGTGCCACCGTTGAACGTCTCTTTAGACGCGCTCGTAGATCAGAGATAAATCGCCGCCTCGGCGCTACTATCATTCATGCACCTAAGTATCTGATTGTAATGAAGCTATTCTCTCCCTCGGCAAAAGGGATCCACCGACTAATCGATCGACCGAGCACACTTAATACATATTACAGGCAGCAGCAGTACGAGCTATCAAATTTCGTAAAGATTAATAAGTGTTGGTTTGTTAAGGAGCTTTTGTGATTTTTATAAGGAATATTGGTTAAGAATAAGGATCAGGTTTTGTAACGTTTTATAAGGAATAAAGTCGTAAGGAAAAGAAAGTTTGTTGTCGTCATGTATTATTGGTAAAGACTCACATGTTTTGTTAATATAACAATTTCTGTAATTTATAAAATTTTGAAGAAAAGGGTACAGATGGCTAAAAAATAAATGGGATCTTTAAGATCAATTTTCATAATATTGAAAAAGAAATAATATTGTATATATAATAAGGGTTTTGTAATATTTCACGTATGTAAAATTGAAGATTCAGAAAACGTACAGAAGACCAAGATAAGAACAACTTTCTTAATGTTTTATTAATGTTCTACTAATCCAGTAGTAACATAATTAATGGAAGCAATGGGTTAACTTATAAAGTCAATTCCACGACTGACTATAATTACGAACTTATAAAATTCTAAGAAAGCATAATTACATAAAGAGTACAACCACGATACTTAAATAAATTCGATGTTCAAACAAAAAAATCAAAAGCAAGTACAACATACTTCGTTCAACTCTCTGCTTCTTCCTCGTTGTCTGAAAATGTGGGAAAAAACGGCCTCATCTTCGGGTGAAGACATTCTCTACTTGCGATGTATTCGACTTCCAAACAACAAAGAGGAAGACTTCGTTGAAAAGAATCACCGCACGAAATCTTCAGGTTTGAGATTGGTATTATCATATGTTGCAGGCCCAGCGACACAAAGGGATTCCTGAAGAACTGCGAGTTACAAGAGAGTGCAATTGCGGAAATACCATTGGAATGTAACGAAGCATTCTTTCCTGGAACGGTCCTTTTTGGCTTAAGTTGGAGTCATGCGTCAGTTACGTGTATGTTTGCCAAACACAGAGAGAACACCCCATGCTGTACAGGGTGATTCAGTGGCCTTTAAATCAGAACTGATTCTCCATTTTTTATTAGGCATCTATATATATATTACATTTTTTATGTGTACATAATGTGTATAATAATATGCTATATTATGTGTATGAAATACCCTGCAGATGAGAATATTTTATTAGGTACCACTTTGCAACAACTCACTCCAAACAAGGAGCTTCGTGCTAAAAAAAATATTTTACTACATTCTATTATACACATATAGAACTATTTGGAACATTAATAAAAAGTACTAAATAATTTATATTAATTCTGCAGCCTATCCACAACAGTGGTGATTCAAAGGCAACTGAATCACCCTGTACATAGTTATTATATATAAAGTATATTAAGCCCGCAATAGAATAATTATAAATGATTCAATGATTTTAATACTATTCTGTGTATATTACGTATGATACAATATTCGTGCGCATCCAATACAAAGGGGAGTATGATAGTGGTGATTCAAAAGCATGTCACTTACCCTGAATAGAATCACACAGTATTGTGTGATCGAAAGAATTAAGTATAGCTATAAGTTAGAGTCATCTCAATACGAAGGTTAATAAGTAATGCGCATATTATTTACACTATAGAAATTTATATCAGGTATTAATAAGAATCTATCAAAACAAAGACCGAGAAAAAACTATTTAAATTTGTAAGTTAGATAGATATCAATATGAAGGTTAATGATTAATACACATATTATTTATAAGATAAATATTTATATCAGTATAAATAAAAAGGTATCAAAGGAATACATACGAGAGTCACTCTGAGCGCAACAATTTTTCCCTTGAACGGACAAGCAAGGGATAATCGAGATTTGATTATAAGCGGATTTCGTGCAATGTGACCACAATACACCTTTGATACGAATTCTATGCGCTGTCCTTGCTCTTCCTATACGATGACACTTCGTAACAAGGACTTAAGCAGAACTCACCTTGCCTCCTTTCTTTGCTAGTTATCGATTCATGCTGAATTTATAGTTTTCCCGTGGCGCACGCGATTTGTTCGGCTGCGTCATTTACAATGACTCTGCAAGCGGCTGCGACTTTAATTCGTCGCGTTCATTAATATGTCACTGGAAATTAAGAGTCGACCTTGAGCGCCGTTCGAATTCGATCGCAAAACAAACATGTGAACGTTTAACAATAAAGTTCGTACTTGTTCAGCGATAAACTCGCACAAATAAATAAGTGTGAAATAAGGGCGGTGGTGTCTGTTGGATTTAAGTGGCCTCTTTAATTGTGACAATAAATAAGAAAGGAAATCTGAGGTGTGTACTTAAACTATAACTACTCTGATTATTGTTCGGTGTATGTCTTGCATTATTAAAAAGACATTAAATCGACTTGGTTCATTAAATGGCAGAGATTTATTGATGAGAATAATATATTTTATGGGTAATTAAACTATGGTATATTACCATATAACATATTTTTATACACCGACCGTTTATAAAATCTAATTGACTGCAGGAAAAAACATACTGCGACAATGTTATACCCATCAAAAATAATTATTTGCAAAATCCATGATCTGATAATGATTAGTTTCATTTTAAGTATTGGCTTCATCCTTTTCTTTCTCAGAGCACAAAAGCAAGTTGCTATGCGTATGTGTCGGTGATACAGATCCGTATAAGTGAGTACGATTCTTTTGCACAATTACCTATTAAAATAAAATACAGCATTTAGCTGTTTTAATTAAAGAGATAAACCACTGCCCAGGTGGTAATCGAATGAATTCAAAGATAATTTAACGATAAAATTGTATTTTTCAAAAGAGGCGTACATATCTGCACCATTCAGTTCACTTTATAAGTCTCCGATTCGTTAATGGGGCAATATTAATTAAACGATAAGATTCAGCAATGGGGATAATAAATACCGGATCGACAGGTGCCAGGCGCATTCTGGAAGTCAGACAAAAGCAAATATTGCTCGAGAACCTTGTCAGGGTGACATGCTCCTATTTCCTTTTGCTGTCAAATAATAGTCGTGTCATTTTATAGTGCGTTTAAGTCTCAAACGCACTATGAAAAGCTATAATATCGGATGCCTCGCCAGCATCTTCGAAAGGCCTTCGGAAATTATTTGGTGTCCTTGAAATGAAACTGCCACTTTAGTTTTTCACGGAACAACCAGTAAGATTTGCAGGTGATTGTTGCAGGTATTATTCTTATTTCAATCGTATATACTGCAATTGTCGTGGCTGATATTAAATGTTTATTGATCTTAAATTTGTCATTAATCATTTAATTGCGAGAGCAATCTGTATACGCTCACAATAGTCCACAAACGTACTGGAAACTTGTATACATGTACAGGGTGATTCACTTGCCTTTGAATCACTAATGATGGATGTAGGCCGTTGAAAATGGTATAATTATACGGTGTTGAATAATTTTAATATAAAGAAGTATTTACCGAGTATTTTCCACGCACTGACATTTATTTATTATATCAAATTGTACCAATAATGGAAATAATTGGAACTCGAGTGTGAAGGGGATGATTAAAAGGCAAGTGACTCACCCTGTACAAGGTGTACATGTACTTGTAATTTGATCAGAACAGTCTAATGACATGTGTCAAATGTATATCAATTTAATATTATGGGTGTCGAACATACAGTGTGATTTTGTTTATAATATAATATACAGTATATAGAAAAGAGTTTAAAATTATTGAAATCTAATTACAATTACTGGATAATTTATAATAATTCTATAACGGTAGCGTATGCAAGTGAATCACTCTGTATATATATGTCTAATAAATTTTTCTTACAGAATTGAACGTCAGTGTATATTATGAATAATTTTTCCGGAGCTATTACCAACTGAAATGACTGGAATGATATTTCGTTGCAAGTAGCAATTATTCAGGGATTTTATTTTTTAAAAATTTGCCTAGGTTTTGTTGGAATATATGTGTAATTAATTCTATAAATTCATGTCCGTTTCCATCCTGTTTCTAAAATCAATGTTTCTCTGGTAAATATGCAGGGTGCAGTTATACCCTGCTATATGAAGAATAAGTATAAATTATCTAGTCATTTCAATTACAGACTATAAAATATTGCACTATCTATTATTTACACATGATGTTTCTAGAGCAATTACAGAATTTCAAAAGGTATTGCGTGACAAAGGCACTTACCAGAACTTATTATTCTTTGAATTAAGTTATTGTTAACGAGCACACGAAATATCACGCGTGAAGGAGTGAAGCACACTCGCGTATTATCAAAATTGCTAGACTATTTATAATAATCCTAAAAACGAAAAAATGAATCACCCTGTACATACAATATAACATGTTATATAAAACAAACAAGTTAGACAAATATTGAGAAAAAATCGTGTATACTTAAACTTACTAAATAATATATAATCATCCTGTATACAGCAATCTACAACTGACAATAACGACTCAAAGGGAGGTGAATCACTCTCTAGAAATGCGTTACTCTCCGATATGCTAACATACGCGCCATGTGAGGTGCACAACGAATCACCGTCTCCCCCAGCCAGGATTCTCGTAAATCGATAGAGGTGAACAAGTGTGCACGAGAATTTAAGGTGGACTGCTGGCATTCAATGAACCTGGAAGAGCATATGCGAGATACGTTATACGAATAGGGCTGGGACATGATAGTCGGACCTGTCCACGCCCGGCATTCACGAAAGCACCATATGTGACGTCGATTAGGTTAGGTCCCACATGGTCCCACATGGCCCCCAGCACACGGCCGAAATAGCTGTATACATGCATAAATTCCTTCTCTTGAGCCCCGTGAAATGCAGTACCTATGTTCTGTAATGTAACATATGTTACTTAATTGCTTGCACTTTTTAACGTGCATTAATTAGGAAATTAGAATAAGTCGAACTTAATGAATAAGAAACTGGGATTCTGTTGTAGTGTGCTATTCATACTATTAATAGTCTTTTTGTAAGATAATATTATGTTAGTGTCAAGGTCAACAAACTTTGAAAATAGTGAAGTAGATAAATTTTCGGTAAGTAACGAATAAATAATATAAGAACATTTTCTCTTTTGATAGATGTTTCGATAACTTGGATACTAATTTTATGTTTTCATTGTTGTAGTTTATTTCTATAGTTTCAATGTTTGAGAGCATTCGTGATTTAATGCGAATATCTACGGGGCCCTAATTAATTATTTACGATACATATATTGGTTCCATCATTACTCGGTCGGTTTGTTTGGTTTAAGCGCGTGACTCAGAGATATTTCGATTCCTGCTACATACATCCTTGTTGTGTTGTACTCTACGTTTTGGGAGAATCTCATGCGAAGTAGCAATTGCGATGGGCGGACTGTAAATGATGGTGGCAATACAGATTCTCATTTATTATTCTCGAAGATCGTTATGTTCATGATAAACTTGCTCCAAATCGTTATCCGCTACCTAATGAAACTACCGACACGCTAGATGTCAAGCCAACGGCATTATCCCTCGCATTGATTTGACAAACGAGACACTCAGCACTTTATTTATGCCGTCCACGTGTTTGTCAATTTTATTGTAACGTTTATTCCTAAGATTCCTTTCCCGGCTAAGCCTGCATAGTGAGCATCCACTTTCTTATAAATTTCCTTTCTAACACACTCAATATTTAGAAATTTCCCCGAAATTTTGAAAATTTCAAAAGATTATATAGATCATCTACAAATTTGGAATCATTACAAAATAATACTTCTCTTATTCTTTCTTACACATCCACATGCTTATATATGTGTACATATAAGCACAGGGAGGAGGAGCATCGACAAAGGTAGAATGAAAAGAAGAGCGCCGAAGGGGTCGCAGCGTGCAGCTCACACCATACTTCATCCGACGAACTAGAAAGATTCTAATCTCTATGATCAGTGGTAACGATGACTCAAGAAATCTAGGATGCAGTAGAGAGGATGGACCAAAATTACATTGCAGAAGAGAACCCGTCGAATTTAAAACACTGACGTGACGCAAGGGTTAAAGGTCCGCTTGCACTTATTCGTATGAATCACTCGCTGATACAATGATTATTGAGTGCTTCAATGTGTCTGATGAAGTGCAAATAAATATCACTTGGGACAATGGTCACTTGATTTTCATCACATGAGATGAATAAGTCTCTGATATATATAAATTATCAGAAGTCAGATTAATCAACAGCATTTTGTTTAGATTTCAATTTTGTTACTTGAATAAATATCAGTGCATCAACAGATTTCTCTGCATTTGATGGTCTATTTGTCTTAGTTCAATATTATGACCTGAGCTGTTAATGCGACCTTAAATAAACCCAAATAAAAAAAAAAAAAAAAAAAGTTCAAAAGTAATTTTCTGACATTGAAATAGAATACTTGAAATTTAGCGAAAACAATATCAATTTTGACTATAATTAACAGCGTTCTTTTCTGGCATTTAAATTTAAACTTGATCTTCTAATTAATCAACTTAAACATTATCCGTTTATTAATAAACCTCTGAACTGTGAACCCCAGTAAATATATCGAAATAGAAAAGTGTGCTTCTCATTTTATGGACTTTACCAGATTAGTATTCTAAGACAACGCGTCTTGCGTGTGACTGGAGCCGAAGGCGGAAACTTGGGCTAACACGGCCCGTGGCATCGCTCATCCAGGCACTCGAACCGGTAATTAATTTCACACTAATTAGCACCGGCATACGCTCCATTGGCCGGGTAGACTGCCGCTGGGGAACATAATTATGGATTAAATTCTGGAGTCAAGGGTTCAAGGTAATTAGGCTATTATGAGCCGGGCGAAAAGTGTCCGTCGCTTCTCAAGTCCTTTTTCTACTCTTTCGGATTGTGCATTTTTACGGTTTGTACTGTCATGGGTGTATCGCGTTTTCAAATGAACCTCCAAGCTTGACACAGCCTGTCATTATTGAGAAATGAATCGGTGATCATACTTAAACTTGTTAAGTCTAATGAGAATTAATTAACTAGCACTCATTATTTAACAACATAAGTTTAAGTACGATCGTTGATTTGTTTCTTAACGAAACTAGGCTGTGTCGTTACCAATTATAATAAAATATATATACATCTATGTTTCATATTGCTCAGTATTATTAACACTTGTATAATCCCAATACATTTACTAATGATTTTTAATCGTCACTATAAAACCTGCAATACTAATGTTAAAATTAATTACGCGACAACGTACAAAATAATTGCATTTACAAATAAATAATTATAAGAAGTGATTTTTATATGTATTTAGTCATCATACCCATTTATTAGTACTTTACTACCACGGGGCATAAGAGAACTATAATTCCATTCAGAATTTTGCCGAATGAAGCATCTATATTATTATTCCACCAAGAATTTCGGTCAACATTTCAACTATGTTATTACCATACTCTTGAGAAACTACATGATTATGTTACACCGCGTACTTACATCCGCATTATATAAACGGTGCGCGGACTCGTTTTCTTATTGCCGCGTGATACGCGTGAAGAGTTAAACGCAAATTACAACACACAGGCGGCGCATCATCTGTAAACGTCGGGTGACCTCGAAATTGAGGAGTATCCAATCATAAGTACAGTGATGTCCAGGTAATTGCAGCGGGGTATCCTTTCGAGGAATAATAAATTGCTCCCAATCAACAATGTATGTCTCCGCGTCACGGGGACTCGCATTAAGCAATTAAACGGGAGATTGCAGGTAATAAGAGTTGGTGCATGTGCCCCCCTGCTCGGCTGCCCCCCTCAGCCGCCTCTATTACAGGGTGCGTGTCCCTCCACCTGTTGCCAGCCGGGTATCAGTCGTAGTTGGAGTAACGGGACCAGGAGTGGTTAATGGTCGCAGGGGGTGTTGTGTTCCTCGAAACAGGTTGCCCTGCACTGGGTAAGGCTCGCCAACGGTAATAATAGTGGTACCTGCAAGTCTGCGGTTGCAAAATTTGTCGCGCCGCCGGAATTTGTATGAGCCGAACTCTCCTCGCCACTCGTAAATCTTCGTGGGTAAGGTGCGCCTTGCAGTTACGATCCTTGGCAGGACGAAGCGAGGGAGGACGATCCCGAGGTGGGTAAGAGCGACCAGGTTAAACCATACCTGGCTCGCAACTGACCCCGAAGGAATCGCTGTCCTAAAACAAGACACGCACTTTGCGTTCGATTTATATCCGCTTGAACCCCCTAACCATAAAGACTCTCTTTTCCTGTACCCACCATGCTTTCGAATGGGGTTCTCACTGATTTTTAGCACAGCACAGGAAGTGCCGGTGTAATCTCGCCTCTCTATTTCATTGCAGGCTCGGGTTCACGCTTACACTAGTGCGCCTTCTAAGATTTTATCATATTTGCTCTGATTTATTGCACTCTGACTTTGTAGCCGGGGCGTGGCCGAGACTCTACTGCGAACTGAACAGACGCGCCGATGACTACTGGTGGCCGTTTAGTTCGACGGAGACTACGGTCTACGTATTTATGATTCCAATCATAAATTTGTCTGACCTCTCCGCTTACCTCGGCAAGCCCTCTTCCCTCGAGGCTGGTTCTACGCTTTAATTAGATTGTTTGGTTCTGTGTCGTGAGTCGCTCACTCCTCCGTGGCACTCTGCTCTCCATCGGACCCGTCAATCGTTACAACACCATAAACTCGTCGACATAACCATTTATTGAACTAGGATATCGTATCGTAACGCTTGGAAAAGACACGCGCCTTTTGTTAATCAATTAAGCATGTTAGATATTTTGAATTTATGATTATAATTTTGCGCTAGGTAAAATGAGTGTATATTGTAATATTTGTTTAATTTGTGTTAGTTTTAAGTTGCTAGCGACTATTTTAAGTTTCAAGATATATTGAACTACTTTCCATGATACAATAAAGAGTGCTTGTTTACTTAAATCGCATCGCAATGCTACTGAGCAGGGATGTTAATGTGAGAATATCGTTGAAACTACTCTTTGAGTAAAAGTCTTGCTGCTGAACACTATTTGCTTTCCTCAGTAAAGACGTACAACTGTTAATTAGAGATAGTTTTCACACACAGGAGGCTACTTATTAAAAGAAGTATTACATTTTGAAAAATGAGCAACTACCGTGAAATGATTAAATATAAAAAAGACGAGATGAAAAAGGAAAGTGTTCGCGTATCGCTGAACAAAGTATGCACATGGTACGATTCCAGGATCCAGCCTACCCTTGGATCCACGTAACGTGTCTCCGTTATCGCGCGCTATCATGCACACGGCGAGGGGTTCCGCCGCGAGCGCGACTTCCAGTGTCAAAGCTTCCTTTATCTATCCAAACCCGACACACGCAGCGTACACGCATCCGCCGTGACTCGGCCGGATATTTATCACAGGCTCCGGCGTGTGCTGTGAGAGCGGCGAGCGAAAGAGAGATCAAAACAGAAACAGAGACAACAGGCGAGATGGAAAGAGAGCGAGTGAGGAGAGAGAGAGAAAGTGAGAGAGAGACAGAGATGACGAAAACGAGAGCGTCCAGTGGCCCTTCGGTTCCCCATCCCCCTCTGCTTTTTCGGCAAGTCGAGAAGAGACTGCACACGGCCGGAGTGGGGGGGGGAATAAGAGAGGTGAAATCAAGTTGAAGAGAACGAGAGACAGAGAGGGAGATGCAGGAGCCAGAAGAAGGACAGCGACAGTAAGCGCAGAGAAAGACGGAGGAAGAGAGACAGCCGAGAGGGAGACAAAGCGCTCCCGGGAGAACGAAACGGAACTCGGGAAAAAAAGGAGAGAAGGAAGAGGGCATATACCTGTTCCACGCGTGATCGCGTACGGCGTACAGGCGCGCACGCATACACACCTGCGGGTCCACGCGCGTTCGTGCGCGCGCACGTCCTCCCCACGCGCGTTCCGTTAAGCGCACGGGCCCGAAAGCACGCGCGCGCGCCCGCCTGCCCGCCTCGTACCCCTCCTGGGCCGTATTCCCCCCCCCCCCTTGCTCCTCACACACGCACGCATGCACGCACGCGCTTCGCATGGTGCGGATAAAAGGAATCCTGTGGTGGTGGTGGGGGGCGGCGGATGGGGCCCGGCGTGCGCCACGGGGCCCGAGTGGGGAGGACGGCTCACGTCTTGCAACCCCCTGCGCGCCCTTCCAACCCCCTCCGCTATCCATACAACACCGTTGCTGCTGCTGCTCCTGCTGCTGCTGTTTCTCCCGGGCCCCCGCCGCCCCACCCCCTCCTTCTTCTTTGGACCCCTTAAGCTTCTTCATGCCACCGCGTGCCTCTCCACCCCACTACTAGCGCCGCCACCGCCGCCACCGCTCTTTCTTTACCGTGGAAGTTCTCTTCAAGCACTCGCCCCCCTCACCCCCCTTCGCCCCCCGCCCGTCGTTCCATTATCGTCTTCTCTTTTCCTCCGTATCGCGTACGCGCTGGACCCCTTCCTCCGCCAGTCGCTCCCTCTTCGGGCTTCCCGATCCTCCTGGATCCTCTCTCGCTTTATCCGTGCGGCGATCTTCTTTTAAGGCCTCTATCTCCGTTTGGCGCAGAGCCCACTGCGTAAGCGCGTCCCACTTGCTGGGGCCTCGCAGGGCCTCTGGACCAGCTTTTCTTTCTCCCGGTAACTGTTCAAATTTCGATCCCCGGGACATACCGGGCGACCGGTGGGGATGCGGACCCTTCTTACTTTGTGCCTCAGTGTCTCTCACACGGCCACGAATTTTTAAGCCTACGATGCAAGGTGGTTTTGAGATGTGGGGGTTGTTTGACGATGGTGCAAGGTGGAGGCACTTGTAATGAGGCGATTGCGACGTATCGTAATGCTTGTCGTGGATTAGGAAGACTGGATGTGTTTTTGTGGAAATTAGTTAAATATTGTATTTTATGCACATGCTTTGGATAAAGAGGAGAAATCGTATCCTCCAAATGAAATTATCTAATAGGAATTGAAACACATTAGGGTTGAGACCTGTAGTTTTTTTGTAAGTTTATTAATGTAATTTAGATTAATTACGTCCTTTGCCGATGCAAAGTTTACAATAAGGATTTATAATTAGAATAATTTGACTACCGGACATGTTTAGAAATACTAACGTACATCTAGTAACACGTTCATGTCGTTATAGCCAGCATTTTTTATTCAGAAGGACACTCGAGTATTTAATTACCTTTTAGAGTATATTAATTAACACAATATAAAAGTTAACAATATGACTTTTAATATTCTAGACATTAACAAGGCGTGTATCGTCGTCCAACATTCAAATCGGAGAGCAGATATATCGGGTACACAAGCGAGTGCAGGAGACCGATTCATGAAGATGAGAATCTCGGACGGTGTAGGGCCTGTGGCAGAACGGTAGTGGGGACGAACAGGGGTATGAGGCGCAGCAAGCCAGTAGGGCCGACGGGAGGGAGAAACGATGGGGCTTTAGGGCCCGAGATCGAGTATGGGGCCCATTGGAGGGGATAGGCGCGTGCCCGCCCTGGCTATATAAGGCCTCGAACCCTTCTTGGCAAGGCATTTCGGGAGCCAGGACCGCGCCGTCAGCACCGAGGGTGCGGCTTAGTTCTCAACTTCTCCTGTTCACGCACATCACTCAATTGTTTCGCTCCGAAGTTCGTAGCCCGTTTCTCGTTCGTTCAACTACTCGTGCATACTTCAACTAAGGTGTCTCGAGACGTGAAGAAGGACACTACGCAAAGAGGGTTGAGCATCCAAAGCCGGTCGTTAATCCAGTGATCGTTCGGATCACAGAAGACTCTGTTCCTCAAGGTCGTCCGGCACGCGCTGACGCGCACCTCCTGCCCTTGCAGTGGGGGGATTCGGATCAGTGATATGACCTTAGTGGGATCAAAGGAGGGGAACGTATTGCCCATCATGTTGAGCGTACAGCAGCAGCACCATCATCATCACGGACTTCGTGCTTCCTCCACGGCCAGTGCACAAACCCATCGCGGCAACGTGATCGTCTCCACCGGCAGTATGCCTGCCAATGACATGAAGAGCATGCAGCAGCACGGCTGCAAGCGTTCTAAAATCTACGGACAGCCCGCCGGACCCTACGGCACAGTTCCCCATCAACCAGCATCGGTCGCACGGCGAAACGCCCGCGAGAGGAATCGTGTCAAACAGGTGAATAACGGATTCGCCACTTTGAGACAACACATACCGCAGAGTGTGGCGCAAGCACTCGGAGGAGCAACTAATAGTGGACCGCACGCTGGTGGTTCCAGGGCGGGAAGTAAGAAGTTATCGAAAGTGGAAACTCTTAGAATGGCAGTGGAATACATCAGGAGTCTGCAACGTCTGCTGGACGAGAACGACGGTGGATCCGATCTTACGGGTGGACCATCGCCAACGGCCTCGCCGCACTCCTCCAACTCTTCCGCTTCGTCCACGTGTAGTTCGGCGCCGGGACTTGGCCCAGATACCAATCTCCACTCTCCTGAATTGAGACTGCGAGGCGGTGTCGGCAATGATATCCGGCACCACGACGGTTCCGAGTTGCATCGGCACCAGCACCTCCGCCAAAATCCGAGCCCTACTTTTATCCCGGCGCCCTGCTCGGAAGCATCCAGTTCGCCGACGCCGAGTTTCGTCTCGGACGCGTCGTCCGCTGGTAGTCAAGGTTACGGAGGAGCTCCTGCGCTGTATAATACACATGCGGAGGCTTACGATAATTACGAGCCGATGAGTCCCGAGGACGAGGAACTGCTGGATGTTATCTCCTGGTGGCAGCAAAGTCAATGAGACGACCTACGACAACGTCGCTTCCAATTTTCGCCTTCTTTCAACGCTAAGGTTGGTGTCTTTGTCCTTAATCTTTCATATCACTTCTTCTCAATTGCCATAGAACGTCTTTCAAAAAATGCCGCAGATTCTTATGAAATATTTCATTTTCGCTAATTGGTTGTACTCGACAGTTGCATAGATAACTCGGGCATTCACATTGTATTGCGCGTTTCTTCCTTTTCCGTTTAAAGACCGAGGGTCCGGGCGTTATGTAACATCGGCGATTTTTCTAAAGCTCGGCTGGCTGCCACCCCCGGTTGATGGACAGCCGTAAATTCCGCCGGTGGATAGTAACATCCGCGCTTACCGAGGAAGCTCAAAGAAATTTCCGACTAGATTTGTGACCTTGCCGTGCAACAATGGCGCGCGACCCCTCGCTGAAACTCGGACCATTCAAATCTTGCAGACTCCATTCAAAGGGGCAGCGTGTATACGCCCGAGAAGCGTCGCCTTTGTACCATACTTCGTTCACTGTTTACTAATGCGTATGCCTGTGTGTGGGTACGAGTCCCCGCTTCCCTCCTTCTTCCTCCGCCTCTCCCTTTCACCCTTCAACATCCAGCGCCGCGGGACTCTGCGATTTCATGCACTATGAAGTCCCCGTCACCTCCTTTGTCAGGTTCTTGGCTCATTTTTCAAGGAGTCAAGAAAGTCCTACTGTGCAATAGAATTTCATGTTTCAATCGATTATGTAAAGAGATTCTTCTCAATGCAGAAATTTCCATTCTTCGATCGACTTTTTACAACATTGCAAATGCAATTGTGCCATTTTGAGAGTATTACTTTCCTTTATTGTACAATCTGATATACTTGGGGTTGAAATTCTAAAACTTATAACAGCAAAGGGACATTTATCATTTGAGGAATTCTATGAGAAGAAGTTTAATGGCTCGCAGTTGCTTTGGCTCGGTGCCTTGTAATGGCTGGTTTCCCAGATTTTATTTCGTCCCAACCTGGCTGTCTCGGTGTCGTCTCGTACTCCACTTTTCCCGCTGGATATCGCGCTCTTTCACCGAGCCCGCCACGAGAGAGCGAGACGACGATTTCGTCTGGTGCGTTTAACCTGAATGCATCTTTCAGGATATTCCAGTCCCCCTTTTGTCGGTTTTTGAACCGGTACGCTATTCTTTTCCCTCTCGCTCGCTCTTGCCCGATTTTCTGGTCTCATTCTCGCTCCGCTGGAGTGGATAGAATCCCTTCCAGTAAAACTGCCCTTACCTGAAATCATCCCCTGCCTCTCTCTCTGTCTCTCTCTCACTCTCCCTCTCTCGCCTTTTATACCTGTAGCGCCTCGTCGCCCGACCTCTCCGATCCTCGCTTCTCGCACCTAGCGACCACTTTTTTTGCCCGAATAAATTTATAAACTGGTACGTCGAATCCTTCGAGATAGAGATTTATCGTGAACTGGACAGACGTACCTCTCTGCGGTTCTCTGGGGTTCCTCGTGTCGCGGCGAATCGCATTGAAAAAGACTGGCACAATTATAATAGTTCATGCTTCGCCTTTGCCGTTACTCATTTCCAAGCACCAACACATGAAACCTGATTATTAATGTGCAATTTTCGTTTTTGTTACAGAAGGAACCAGTAAGGACACTGATGCATCCCGGGAGCGATTGGGCACCGGGAAGACCAGGACCAAGTGGGGTCGAAACATAGCGGCTGTTCCACGAACTGTGATCTAGTCATATCAATTTTGTACAGGCGGTTTCGTCGTTAGTTTATACCGTAGCTCATCTACTGTTTGGCTATTAGAGTAACCAATGCGAAAAGCGCGAGTGGAGTTCCGTTCCGCTTATCGCTGACGAGATTTGTTGTACATATCGGAGAAGTTTCGGGTTGTAAGTTCGTGCGAAATGTTAATGATTTCGTACTCATGTTAAGTATGTATTCAGTTGGTGCGTTCTCGAAGAACGCTGCATTCCAGAGTGCCTTAGAAAATTTTGCCAAATCGTTGGACGCTCATTAAAATACTCCCGTTAATATTGATCCGTTGAACAGAATATCTCTAATTATTATACGAAATTTTTTTCTTTATACTATCGCTTGAATAATCGAAATGTTTGTAATTCCTAGTTAGAGATTATTCGCGAGCGCCGTTAATGAAATGTGCGATCAATTCAACGGCGATCTAACGTTGTTTGTAATGGTGTTTTTAATCGATCGATATTCTTACGAGCGTCTGATTATAGGGATAGTAATTCGTAATGAGGTTGTATATTTTATAAATAACGAAGTCGAAAGCAAACTAGTGACATCCACGAATTCTCGTGTTCAGTGGGAGAAACGATGCAATGAAAATGTTATGAAGCCAGTGCCTTATTGTAAATAGAGATCTCGGAGAATAATTCGTTAAATATATTACACAAAGTTATACATAATACTTGTGTTGCTTCCATTTCTTTCGCCACGAATCCCCTCACTCGCATTCCCAAAAATTTCTTCCAAATCTCAACAGTTGCCACATTGAAAAATTGTCAAATGACAATACTTTATTATTACAATGTTCCTCCACTTACCTTTGTGTTCACAAACAGCCCCGAAACAAAAGTCCAGCGAACTCAAGCCTTATATTACACACAACAAGACAACCGCGCGTTTGAAACAGAGCTGAGAACAGCGAAGAAAAAAGGGTTTTAAAACAGAGTCGGCTCTCGGAAACAAAGGCTGGTTTTCCTCGAGGCAACGTCGGATTTATTTCGATCGGTCTAAGTGGCTCTCGGGGATTTGTGCGAGACGCCAATTGCACCTGACTTCGTCGTAGCGTCGGGTACGCTGGGGCGAAATTTTCAGGGAAGGCTCATTGTTATCTGGTAACGGTACCCTCCGGGCACGATAATGGAGGGCTCGATCGTGGAATCGATCCTGGCCGAGCACGCCAATAAACGTTCTGCGACGACTGGTGTCATTTCGTGTCCAGGTAGGCTCTTCGGATTGCTAACCTGTCCTAACGGGGCCTCCTCCACAGCTCCTCTTAGGTAGAAATCCCTCAGGCAGGTATCGATCGATCTTCGCCGTTGTAAAACTCTCCTCGGGGCCGTGTAGTGCGAGCATAAATATCGCGGAACTTTTATGCTCGACGCACTAAGGCAATCGGCCCCCGGGACGCCCCCTCGTCCTTTTTCCTTTGAAATACATTTTTGCCGAACTCCGCGACACGCTGCTTTCGAGTTTTAGCTGGGATTAGGTAAATACTTGGAGACTGTAATAATGGAGTTTGGCCGACTCAAATGTTTGGTAGTTGGACTGCTCTTCGCGAGGTTATCTAATCTACGGTAATTGTGTGTCTATGGTTCGTACTAACAGGCTTTTACTATTTTTCGTGAAAAGTGCATGGATTAATGAGGAGTGCTTAATAATTGTTTGCCTTCAAATCTGCACTTCATTAAATATGTGTATTGTATTATAGGCATTGTATATAAAATATAATATATATAATACACAGGATGCAGGAAAGTATTGACATACATTCGTGTTAATTAAAAGTAGTGGATAATTTATAGTTATTAATTTATAATCCACTTGCAGAGCTTACATAATTTACGGTAATTGTATGTTTATGCTTTACTTAAATAGACCTTCATTATTTCGGTAAATACTATGAGCAATAAATCATCGATACTTACTATATTTCATAAATTTGTAAAATTGTATAGTACGTTAGATTATTTCGCGGCTTACCAATAATTGCACCGAAACACTTACTTTTTGAAATTGTAGAAATCGTTTGCTTCCAATTACTTTTGATGATTGCTTATTACACTGACCGAAATGTGCTCCAGTTACAATGGTGGCAATTGACCAGAATCCGTTCGATTCAAAGAGAAGCAGGTATTTCTTCCATGAAAGAAGAAAGATGAAGGAGCTTGGCCGTGAGAACGCGAAGTCAACCTGTGAAAGTGTGCGTTCGCGTGAAGTTGCAACAAAGGATTAAGAAGACACCGGCAGACTTGCTGGTTTTCCAGGAATAACTTGCAAAAGCATACTATATGTTGTTTGAAATTGTGAATTCAATTGTAAATTTTGATGAGAAACGATAGAGATACATTTTTAAAGATGGCTAATAACTATCGATACTATTAAATAAAAACAAATAATAGAACACAAAAATACATAACTGTCAACTGCGATATTTCTATAATATAAACAGCAATTCGTTTTTTAATACTAAATTATCTATTTCCTAAATAAATGAAAATACTGTTCCTGCGTTAGCATAGCTTTAGAAACAACAAAACGTAAGTTGTAACCTTTACACGAGCTGCAAAGGAACAACTGTTAAAACTTAAGTTAATTACAAAACCATCTAAATCAATGCAAATAATAGAAAACAATGATATACAACTTTCAATACAACGAAGAATTTATCGACTACCGCACATTAGCTTTGAAGGGCAGATTACAGAACGTACGCAGATTTTGCGGCGTCCGCCTCGATTTGTGTCGTTTGCGGTTCCAAAAAGCTCGGAATAAGTAAAGGGGACGCTCGACAGAAAGATTACTGTGATTCGACCGGGCTATTTACCCAAAAACCGCAAGGACATTGACAGACATAATGGGGGATGGCTCCGCCCTTCCGCACCGCATCCTTAAAGAATTCTCTTGCCAAAGGGAGCGTATCGAGAGAAAACGAAGGCTATTACTCGCATTTCGGAACTTCCCCCTGCTTCGGTGGATAATCTCTTTCCCCTGAAATTACTTCCTATTCCGACCTGTCGCCTAATTACGTACTTGTTACCTGCAGCAGGAAGTAACAGTGAGGCTTCTCTACAACTAACAATGAAATCTCTCCGATCCTGTTTTCATGCGATTTTCCCTCCTGTAGAGATTTATGATCTAGACAAAGTATCGGATTAACATATTATAATATTTATCACTGCACAGGATGTTATAATAATAATTAAGTACTTTTAATAAGAACAAAATAGGAAGATACAATGAAATCTGTGGGATGCTGTTCATTGAGGAATAATTATATTAGTTACAATATGTATCAAATCGAAAACCATATTATATGTATAAAACTTATATTATTTTATTTATATTATTGTGCTTTCATGTATTGGATATGAAAACTGGATATTGCTGCAATAATAAAATAATATGGGGTGTATGAAAGCTATAGTTTATGATGAATGTAACTGACAAAAGTTATTAAGACATTATTATACAAAGAACTTGTTATCTCTTATTAATCGAAACTAATATTTACAAGTACCAAATAACTTGTTCAAAGTAATATACAATTTCCTTGTTCCTTTGGTCTTCAACTCAACAACCATAATCCCTACACTATTCTCCCACAAATAACCCATTCTCGTCCCAATTAACAATTCGAATGACTCCCAAACCCATAACTCATCCGCTACAATTTCCCAACCCCCCAAATATCAACACCCTCCACATATATCTCGCGTCCTACAATACACACGCAACGAGCTTCCCCATTTACCCTGAATTCCAACAAAGACAACATAATCCCGTAAATCAGAATCGTGTGAAAGAGGTGTCCTGGCCGGTCTCCAGAAGAAGCAGGTCGGTTTTCGGCGCCGAAAATTCCCGGGTAAGCCAGCGATTTCCACGAGACCGCGTTCATCTCTCAGAGGCGGCCGGGTTAGACTTGGAAGAACAGGCTTGCTTGCTTGCTTGCTCGCGCGCACGCTCTCTCACCCTATAAATCTCGAAATTTAAATCCAATTTAACGCCGCTCTCGAGCCGAGCGATGACGGCGGTTGGAGAGGGCGGAAGGCGAAGAGGAGGAGGAGGAGGATGGGGAGGAAGGGCGGTGGGGTGGACAGAGGGACGAGGGTCGTCGGTTGTCCTTTCCGAGGATCCTCCAGCCAGCAATGTAGATGGATCTGCATTTGTACGGTTTAATGCGGTGCCGAGGTGTAGGCCTCGGCCTTTTAACTCGTTGCACCGGTATGGCCAGTCCGTGATTCGATCGTTGCACGTACGTCTTCTTGCTCTCCTCGGCTCGCTTTCGTCCTCGCAGCGCCCTCTCTTTCTCCCTCTCTCTCTCGTTCTGTCTCATGCTTGGTGTTGGCCCGGCGGCGGCGTCCGCGGCGTCGCCGATCCGGATAAGAGGATTTACGTGGACGAACGCGAGATGACGACCGCGTTACGCTGAACATATAGTCGGCCCCGAAGGATTCTAGAGTCATGTAACGACCCCCGCTACAACCGGCCATCCGCCCGGACAGAGCCCTTGCGCATAATCGCCCGCAGCCCTTCGATTATACTTGACACATACCCCGATTTCTTTCCGCCGTGCCGCTAAAGAGGCACTCGGAATTCTAATCTTTTCTAATAGTAATACTTGCTGCATTGACAAGATGATTTCTCGTTATTGCAGTCCCGAGTCATTATCTATTGGTGGGTGTAATGAGTTTCGCGAGAAAACCAAATTGTAACATTATTAATAAATTAAATATATATGGGTTGTTTGAGAACGATATCTTTGTAAATAAATATAAATATGCATATAAAAGGAACACGAGATGAAGTAGTAAATGCAAAACTGTATAGAAGAAGGGATTAATATAACAAGAAATAAATGTATAAATTCAATCTTGTTAATGGTTGCTTCGTTCAGCGGTAGAATGAACTTCTTACTGCAATCAATTCATGGCAATATAAATGATTTAAGAATTATCGTTTGATATCATTTCTTTTTTATTTATAAAGCTTAATTATATTAATTTCACACGATTTCGATAATAATAGAAATTAGTGTTTAAATTTAAATATTTAGACTAATTACGACGTATACGTAACAAATAGCAGGCATCGTAATTAGACTTATTACATTATTTTAATCCAAAAGACAACATTTGTAAAATTAGTCATTCGTAGATGGAACAAATTTAGTAAAATAATAATTCATGCCTTGATATTTTATTTGAGATTGAATGTTAATAAATATTTATGCTGGCACCCTCTATTAAATATAGACAATAAATATAGAAACAAAACAAATGCAATATAGCCTTATTTGTTATCGTTGCAACAAAACGTATCAAGTTTACTGCTCACTATGGAGAAATATCACTACAGAATAAATATTACATCCATGTGTTACTTCAAAGAAATATAATTTATCACTTGCAGAACAAGAAGATTAGACGCCGCGAGAGAAAGCAATCGCAAAGAAATTCTTCCGAGCTCTCAAATGTGGACTATTTAAAATGCGAAGGAATTTATTAATGAGAAAGGAGAGTTTCATTTCGGAACGCTTGCGCTTGGGAAAAGGAATGCGGGGCTTCGCTTTCGTTTGATATCAGACGGAGAAAACCAGTTTAAAATATATTCGCGTGAAGACGCGAGAGATCCGCGAGACAGAACGATTTACCAATTAAAAGCTGTTAGCAACATCTACAATTAAAGGCAGATAGCAACATACGTTTACTATTATTAATTTATACATAGTAAATCCTGGCAAACGGCGAATAAAGCTTTGTAACTCATTTGACTTCCAACACACTGTATTTATTTTGTTATCTTCGTTTAAAATTGATAGGCTACAAATGTCATTTGACACCATCATTTATAGTTGGTGTGAAATGTACTCGTCCAGCATTCAATTTGAATTAAAACATAGTACTGCTATATTCATAATTGATGCATAAATAATGAAAAAGTTGTACATACATGTTTTCATATTAGTATTTTGTTTATGTAACATTTGTTTTAGTTGCATTAATTAATAAACAGGTACGAATACTGTTTAACTTACTATAACTAGAACATATTCTGTAATTAACGTTTGACACTTGTTGAATGTTTCAGTAGTATAAAGTCACTTTATTCCATGATATAATAAAAGGAAGTATCCATGTCAGTCGTCGTACGAGCTCCACTACTCTATAAAACATCTCTTGTGAAAGGTTTTCATGTAAATGCACATTAATCCTTCCTAATATAAACAGACATTTGTCAGTATGTCTGAATGCGTTAATCTCGAGAACCACTGAAAGGATTTTAATGCGGGTTTTACCACTCTGTGGAACGTTCCTTGAACAAGGTTTTGGTGTAAAAAATATTAATTCGTGCTAATATAAAGGACAACGTTTCTCTGTCTGTTGATAAACTCGAAAGAGCGAAACCGATTTTAATGCGATTTTCCCTCCTGTACACAATATATACTATAAAATTCTGCAATATTTATTCACTTGCGCAATGTGTTACAAAAGTAATTACAAACTTTCAGATGGAATGAAATATCGAATTACAGATTGTTCGAAAATATTTTCAACGAAGGAACACGCTACAATCTATTGGTCCTTAAATTAAATTATTGTTAACGTACATATGAAATTTCACCCGAGTGATAATATTATATTATAATATATAGGATGTAGGGCAGAGTTGACAAATATTAATGTATAATTAAAATGTAAAGTCACTGCCTAATTTAGAATTATTTTGTGCACAGCAGTGTACCATTTATTAAGATAAATTATTTTCACGGTTCGTAAGAGAAATCACTGGGGTAAAATCGGATAAGGTTAGCTTAAAATAAACGGAAACTGATATACACGGGTATAACATCAACGTACAAAGTATGTGTTGCATTATTATTTTAATATAGTAGAATGAAAACGAATTGTCTTATATATCATATTATATTATAACAAGATTATTTATAATACAATTATATTATCAACAAGAATTATAGGGCTAACTTTAGAATTAATTATATGCAACGCGGTCTTATCAAAGAAAGCCTGACGGTCGGATTTGACAAAAGAACCTGACACTCAAGTACGAGATAAGATTGGAGTATGCTAACGGACGTTTCATTTCACGAGAGAGCATCCTATAAAAGCTCCCAACAAACGATATGTTAATTATAACACGTACATAATTTATGCCCAGTTCGTCGTCTCGGGTGCATTTTAGTCATCGTTTATCTCGAAAGCGAGATTTCAGTTCTCTCGCTCCCCCACCGCAGACCCGTCGTCAGTCAGCGGTGGCTCGAACTGAACGAGTCTGTACCATACAGGGTGGCTCAGAAATGCTTTTGCGAAAATCTAACACTTTAAATATAGTAAAATTAATATGCGTTTAATTGCATATTATGTTTTATTAAAGTTGCTTCGAATGAAAATCCACTTTCTAATGGGTGTAAAGATCCTTAGATAAGCATAACTCTTTAACAAAATAGAAATAGTATGCACACAGAATAGATTAAGAAACCAAATATTTATTAATTTAGTAATAACCAAATAGAATATTTAACAAACCAAAACAGTATAACTGAATATAAAACAATGCAAAACAAAAACCGTAGGCTTATACATTATATGTTACGTGTCACTAATAATCATGTAATTGGTATGAAATGACATAAATAAATATAAAAGCTATCGCACAACCATCGAAGATTTATCAACATTTTTGTTTGGGGAACGTATAGTAATAAATATAAAACAATATAAATTAAAAGATTTAATATATACATGCTACATTTACAATATCTAAATAAATAAATTACAAAAGTAAAATGTGATAATACAATGTGAAATATTGTAAAATAACATAAAATAAAATCGTTGATCATATATATTATATGTTATAAATAAATGTCGATTAATCAAGAAGGCCTCGTTGAAGTTTGCTCGGTGACCCTGTATATTCCGGCGGCCTCCTCAGTCTGCGCACCCTTGGGGAGCTGCGTGGTAAATGCACCCAGCGGAATAATTAGAAGCGAGTTTTTCCTAGCGGACCCGCCAGGCATACAGGCGGGATTCTGCCTGGCTCGGCCGAGCAACCCGTTCCGTTAGAGAGAGCCTGTACAAATAAAGCCGCGGGAGATCGCAATGGAACGTGACAATGCTTTTGAGGACAAGTTGAGGATCGCGCGAGCATTCGCTCGCTCCGGGAGACGCGCGCGTACGCGCCGCTTGTTAAAGGAAACCGCGTCTCGAGAGTCCTTGCTGGACATGCAAATCCTGCGGGAATTTTGGCTCTCCGACTTGTTCTTCTGGGTTTCTGGAGCAGGCCTGAGCTCCAGAATGGAGATCCGCGCTGAAAGAAGCGTCAGCCAATCAGAGGGCTGATGTGAGAGAATGGAAAGTGTGGTTGCATGATAATTTATTTGTAAATTTACTACGATTTTTCTACGATTTTTCAATACTATAATTTTATTCATATTTATTTATTCGTTACCTTAAACTTAGTCAGAGATTTATAATAAAAGTTTGATTGGTGTTATCTCGAATATTAACAGGATTAAAAGTACACATTATTATTTATGTAAACGAACACATGCAAAGTGTAGGATTCTACAAAGATTCTATGAAAATTCCTGCTGTGATTGACGAAATTGTTGCAAAAATAAAAATAAAAATAAAAATTTATATGCAAATGACATTACCATAAAAATTCGCTAAACAAAACTGTATGCACCTGCCAAGCCATCTGGCATTCAAGCAATAATTATGACATTAAAACTCAACGACAATTTCTTGACAGCCGCATCCAACAGCCATAACCTGTCACATCGCGGCTCCAAAAGCCCGATTCCAGCATGAAGAGCGTCAGAAAGCTCGAAAAAGCCCTTTCCCACAATACGACAATATAATCATCAATCCTTTCAGTAGACTGGAGCATCGCGGCTGCTCCCAGAAAACTGAGAATAGTGGCGACGAAGGCGTTCGAGGCCGCTAATAAAATTGTCATTCTGCTGACCGGAAGTCACCGGTATAAAGGTGACGAGATGAAGGCTGCTCGCACACAGGGGATTTCGTATGGACGATCGCCTCGCGGGCGGTCGTCTCAGTCGAATTCGACTCTATTTAGCGCCTCGAACCTACCGAGTTTCCTCGCCCTTGCTCACAATCGAGAGGAGACTCTCAGGTGGAGAGCAGAAAAGCCACTGTGGAAAGAAAGAGGTATATTGGTGCTGGCAGTGCTCGTGCCCTCAATTCTATACGTCGAATAAAAATAGGGCTTTAAAGAAAATGAAACACTGTTGGCTGTGCATTCCTGTTTAAGGGATTATTATAAATTAAATAGTAGTTTTCATTATATATGAATGTTTCTAAACACTCCTTTGCATGTTATATATAATATATTTACTGCTCGTAATCGTATACGTCGAATATAAATGGGCTTCGCTGAGAAAACGAGGCAATGATGAGTCAATGAAAAGTCAAACACCACTGTCGATTCTTTATTGCTGTGTTCGGGATTCTGATACATTATTTAGTAATTTTCATTATATACGAATGTTGTAAAAATCGCAGTTTACAAGTATTTTTAAGTAGAAAGATTATTATAGATCACTCAATAATTTTATTATATAGGCATATATCAATAGTATTAATCTTCGGAATTGAGACATGCTTATATGGATGGAAATTTGCATGGGTTGAGGATTCAGAAGCAGATCTTTATTTAATTTTTCAGTCAAGGTATTAAACTTTGTTACAAATACAATACAAGTGAAAGACAAAAATATTTAGCCTTATATTATCAATTATTAAGACAATTCTTTACCCATTCAGTTCGGAGAAATATGTTCTTTATAATTAAAGGTATTACAAGATTATGATAAAACTCACATCATATTCTCTTACAAGAAATTGCTACTTAACTCGATTACATTCATATGCAGACATTTCCATTCCATTCCCTTATACTTCTTTATTTATACTCCATAACATATACATATTTTTCAGATTAATTTTAAACTTTCTTATAAATATAATACAATTGAGACACGAAAATAAAGGCGACAAGTTGAAAGCTGTACACAAGGGATTTCGTACAGACGATCGCCTCGCAGGCGGTCGTCCCAGTCGAATTCGATTCTATTTAGAGTTTCCTCGGTGTCACCCACAATCGAGCACAGACTCTTCTCAGATGGAGAGTAGAAAAGGCATCGCGAGAAGAAAGAGGGACAGTGAAGCTGGTGGTGCTCGTGCCCCCACGTTTTACAAATTCGCCATGAGAAACGTGGGTGGTCGTGCACGCGTCTCAAGAGAAGCTGCGAGATGAGCGAGATCGAAAGAAGATTTGAAGGAGAGGAAGAGAGACGTCCTGATTCCCGAGGGAGTAGCATGGATTCCATCGCGTTCACGGATATTTCGGCGTGCGACCCTCTTCGGACTAAAGGAGAGAGGGTTACCGGTGAGCTACATCGGGATGGTGAGAAGCAAAGGGATGCTGGAGCAGTAGGCCCGAGATACGATCGAGATGCTGACGATCGCCGGCGATCGCCCCTGGCTAACTCCCCGCTCGACCAACCCGAGACTTCCGTTGGACGTGTACCAGCTCATGACCGAATTGGCTCGGTGTAACGCCGGATGAAAATATCCGCACGTTGAACTGTTGAAATATTAACATAAGATGTCATTAGTGAATGATTCGCATTTATTTAATGCTCTTAAATTAAATATTAATTAAAATTAAAATATTAATGCAACAATATAGAACTATTCTATATGTGAATTGTAATGAGAAAAGTGTTTAAGTTGAAGATGTGGTTTACAGATTTCAAAAAGGTTCATGGAATTTAGGCTTTTTTTGCAAGAAGCTTTTCTTTCCTTTTAGCTGTTATGGTTTAGCACTATTACCAAATTTAAGAGGATAAAGCAGCCAATTTACATTCTATTCTACTGCACGAATATTATTGCTATTAACAGGTCAAAAAACAAAGGTCTAACGCGTCTAATAGGTAATTCTAAATAAAATGATGGTTGAAAAAAGTACAATATTCTCAAATCATTGGTGATTGCAAAGATGAAGAGTTAGCGTTCCTTCTGAGTGCAAGAAATGTACACATCAATTTACACGATTAACTTCGAAGCGATAGAAATATGTTGCGCATTTATACAACATACTTTGGAATTCACAATTTTTATAATTACTTTAATTCTTTTGTTACACGTCTTTATTTTTCAATTGATGATATTACTATCTTTACTATGCGTAAACGTCAAAATATTAAATTTTCATCAAAATCCATGACTCAGTCCAAAAAGAGGTCCACAACCCATCAACCATTTCTCGCGATATCGTAAAGCACATTGGCATTTTCCACATTACATATTACGATCTTGTTTACGTGTAAACAAAAAAATATTACATTTTCATCAAAGTGGATGGCTCGGTCCAAAAAGGGATCCAAGACCCATCATCAATTTCTCAGGATGTTGGAAACCACGTTGGTGTCGTAGATCGAGCGAAGTAAGTCATCAAAGGACGATTGTGGTCACCCCGGGGGCAAACGCTTCATTTCCACGAAACAGCTAGGTGATTCATTCACTTGGTCGCAGCACTCCGTGCGGCCGGAGTCAAGATAACCAGGATCGATACTCCAGTTTCTACGCGTCTTACGCCTTGAATCTCCCGCAGTGACCTCCCTTCGCGCAAACAGTCACCCACAAGATCTCAGGGCACGCAACCCGCCTCTACCTTTTACCTTTCTCCGTCTGGGCGCGCAAGACAACAGTCGAACCCGGTAAACAAGGGAGCGCCGTGGGCGATCGAATTTCAGATGACCGATCACCCACCGGGGTTGACATCGGGCACCGATGGCGCCCAGGATTCCCCAGGATCGCAGGACCATCTACGGATAAAATCTCTCTCCACACTGTCGCAGCCAACTAACCACTTACTTAAGCGCAAACTTTCCCTTCGTTTTCGGGAAAAAGGACCCCCGACAATTTTGGGTCCCCGATTTCTCACTGTGCTGGTTAGATTAGTTCGCTGGTACAAGTTCTAAGTACGAGACGATTGCTTTAATCCTTCGTTCTACGAGTGCCAGTTCCGTTAGGTCTTCGGTACAAGAAAGGGTGTTTGTTAGGTATTTAGAAATAATTGAAGTAGTCATTATGTGGTGAAATTTCTGGGGAGTGCGGAATAATCGGACTTCTCAAGGACGCATGCTAGATCACGAAGTATTTTATTCATACTTATTTAGGTTCGTATTATCAACTGTTTAGATAATCGCAGCTACGCAGTTGTGCCAAATAACATCTTCTTTATAATGAAAGTTATTACAAGATTCCGCTAAAATTGATATTACAATCGTATTTAGACGAGATTTTTGTTGTCACATCAATTTATAGAACTTTAAAAAATTAACACAGTTAAAGATATCATACTCAAAAATTTGTTATTGGTATAATCGAGAAGAAAGATAGAAGTGAGTGATTAAATGATACTTGACACTCTTTAGTTTGTACTATTGAAATAACTAGCAATTAGATTCACAGTGAAGTAATTTTAAAGTGCATTTCCATTCAAATCGTATACATCCATCCATTCAAATGTATATTTGGAAATGAATAATACTTGAGGTAAAATTAACCCCAAATCTTTCATTATTTGATGATCCTTCACCTGGTTCCCGGAGCTTTAAAAAAGTTGTGATTAATAATCCATTTCATTCCGTTCATTCTAAAGAAAATATATATATCGGTTTACTTATCTGAAAACATTCTTCAAAGGCAGATCAGAACAGTAGAGATACAATCGGAAGAAATTCGGTAGTCATGGTTAGAAATTGAACCCAGCAGTCAGATGCTACACTTTGGAACAAAAGCGAAACCCGCAAGGGCTCCATTACTAGTTTCGACTTTAGAATTGTATGTGTAAGTATGTAAGGAGACTGACACAGTTGTGAACGTTTGGTTCTTTAATTACAAATAGCTTTGGAGGAAAAAGTGAAAATATGACGGACGAGAATTTCAATGTCTCAAGCCTTTGTCTGAGTGCACTTGATTCAAAATGAGTAAATTATAACATGTTCGAATTTTCTGCACTCTCTTATACGAGTTTTATGCTTCTTTTTTATGTTAGTGTTCAAGTATTTCAAGAAAGACTATAAAAGTACTATAAAAGAGTGTTCGGATAAGAGAAGTTCTAGTGCAAATAAAAATTTATTCATTCTTGATCTTCAGAAAATAAACTTCGAGAAATGCAGACACATACTTGCATACTCATCGAAAAGGAAACAAGTTAAACGAAAAACCAATCATCTTTCTTTGTCGTTTTCAGGTTCGTAGTAACTAAACAAAACTTTCTCTACTCTACTCTAATCTACTTGCAACCTTGAGAAAATCTCAGATAACAATCATTGTTAATACAAACATTCGTGCACAATAATCGAACAAGAAACAGCCCACAAAACAACTCAACTTGAAGAACCAAACTACACCCTTTATTTCCCTGCGGACACCCCAGACACTGTAGCCATTCCATTCAGCTTTCTTCATTTACAGGGCCACAAGGTGAAAGCAATTTTCTTTTCAATCACCCAGTATCTTCGGAGAAGTGCATGCGCCCATTCTGAGGTTCATAGTAACTAAATAAAACCTTGTCGACTTTCAATTTTCAGAAAACCTCAGAAAACAATCCTTGAAGAGGTTAATACACATACTTTTACCCAGTAATGGGGCAAGAAACAACCCAATCCGAAGACCCAAATGATACCCTTTATTTCCCTGCGGACATTCCAGACCCTGTAGTCATTCCATTCACCTTTCTTCATTTACAGGACCACAAGGTGAAAGCAATTTTCTTTTCAATCACCAAGTATCTTCGGGGAAGCGCATGCGCTCATTGTCCAGCTCATAGTAACTAGTAAACCCCGACCGAGTGAGGTGAAATAACGGCGAGGTCATGCCGGGACAAGAGGATGAATCGAAGAATGGCCTGGTCGACTTTGTGAACGGAAGGAGGAACTTCGAGCGGAGAGTAGCGAGAGTACAGCAGGGATGACTGAGGTATTACAGCATAACTCCTCTCCAGAGAGTTCCAGACACGGTTATAAACTCCAGCGGCGCCATTGTCTGTCGGGCGAGGGCTGGCTGGTCCTCAACGAAGAGTCCAGCTTCATTGTCACGATCCCGAGTACCATGAATGGCTGGCTATCTCGTTTAACTTCAATTATCGTGCCTTCCCTTTCAAGCCGTCGCTAGCGCTGCCTGTCACTGGCCCGCGTGTCAACCTAACCTCCACTTCGCCTTTCTTTCGAGAATTCCCGCCCAGCCGTGGTAACCTAGACCTTTGTTGCGGAAAAACCATCTCTTGCGGCTCCTATTACCTGCCCTCGTTAGATTCTACTTCGCCCGGATTCCCCGCCGCTCTCCTTTCTTACTCTACGAAAAAAAGTTTCGCCATCCGTGGTAGGCGAGCATGACAGACTCTGTACAGGCTGATTCACTTACGTTTGAATGGCTAGTATCGAGATTTATAAATTATCCGGTAGTTATTATAATAAACAAATGGTTTGTGAGGTTCTATAATTTTTATAATATAATATAGTAAAATGTTCTCTTTAGTCGATATTAAATAGGATAGTTGATGGTAATACTTGAAAAACTACGGGTTTTGATTAATTTAACAGTCAAGATTATACCCTTTGTTATTAATATAATACAACTGGGAGAAGAAATTGTTCTCGATATTTATTTGTTTACACCCCATAACATTCTAATATTCCATTAATTACCTTCTTGTAGCCTACTAAGTCAATATTCTCCCTGATCCTTAAAAACAAAACTTGAGTAATGATCCGAAAGCGATCTCCCCACAGACGAGGTTTTATCCATGCCGTGGATGCATTCTGTCGACTCAACACCAGGTTGTCCGAGGAGCCTTAATGAGATTCGTTTAGCATCGATCAACGAGAATCTCGGTCGACGGAGGGAAAACAATCGGAAAACAATGGGATCCATTCGAGAATGGTGGGACGCTCGAGAGCGGCCGGTAGGGGGTCGGATTTAACGAAGCACGAGGTATCGACTATCGAGGCGTTAATTACTTTCTAATCGTCGGCTCGTATCCCGCCGGAGAAAAAGCAGGGCGGTGTGTGACTTCGCTGAAAAGGCAGCTTTTTCATCGCGGCGTATCCGGCTCGCCCTATCGATCACCTGATCTCTCCATCATCCCCGCTTTCGCTGATAGAGGAGCTAGCCGATCGAAGAAAGTCAACCTCATCGCGTGGACCACCTGGTGATCCACTTGGGAGGTCGCAAAAAAGTCGGTAGATTAAACAACCGGGAAAAAAGAAACGCCAGGACCGGGGAAAGAAATTCATCCGGGGATGCTAGGATGGAAAGTGGGAATTGATTTCATCCTTGTTTGATATGCCCAACAGGAAACAAAAAAAAGTTCAAAGTTCGTAAGGTAAACAGGGATATTTCTTGGCATATTCTTCTTAATTATGACAAAGTTTAGTATAATAATACATCATATTATGCCAGGTTGGAAAATGGAAACTGATTATTTGATCTGTCTTCGATATGCCCAAAAAGAAACAAGAAAAAGTAAATAGTAAAATTTCCCGAATGTATTGATGCATTCTATTAGTTATTAAAATTTTTAGTATAACAACAGATTAATAAACACTTATACGGTACAATTAAGCACATTGAATAATTTCATTTATTATAAAACGTAATAGATTCTTATGCGTTGCAATAAATACATTAAATAGTTTAACTTAAAATTTAACATTTGGAATAATAAACGTATTATTATAGTGACACTTTGGACCATCAATTTTAAGATGTATGACCGAGTAAAAACTGTTGTAAAATACTGTGAAATTGGCTAGTGTGGTAATTTCATAAATCGTACCAGAAAATTCTAAAAACAATATTTGTTTGTAAGCATATTATTAATAGATTTGAATACGGTTTTCTCTCTTGTATAGAGTTATAATTAAAATAAATTATAAACAATACGATATTGCAATATATGTGTATTACTTATATAGCGTGTT
The DNA here is from genome assembly GCA_964023945.1 of Ectemnius cavifrons. NCBI lineage: Eukaryota > Metazoa > Arthropoda > Insecta > Hymenoptera > Crabronidae > Ectemnius > Ectemnius cavifrons. The sequence goes on along the minus strand of OZ030380.1, from coordinate 3,078,534 downwards.
TCAAAAGTGCCATCGATTTTCTAAACACCATTAGAAAATTGTTGCAACAAAGACAGTTGCACAACCTATCATAATTGAAATTAACTTATTAACAACCTGCGCACGAAATATCAACCAGGTGAATATAATTTTTTCTATAATCCACCCTGGAATGCCTGGGACGAAAAGAAATCTTGGCTTATTAGAGTCACTTCCTGTTATTCATTTCCATCTGAAATTCGAACTACCACCGAAAGGGAAACAAAGGACCGGAAGATGCTAAACGAACTCCGGAGCGGCCGATATCCGAGCGATCTGATAGAATTTTAACCCGTTTTATCGTGGATCTCGGCTTTGTAAAAAGCATCTCTCAGCCGGCCGCCGATCCTTGGCGATCGTTTTCCTGAGCCGACGACGCCCGCGCCGTGGATCGTGCGGCTGTCTCCCACGCCTGGGGGAGAACCCAGTCGGTCCCAGGCAGGAAGTGACTACAAATATTTGCCAAGCTAGCCGTCTTTCACGATTATGCTCCGCGATCAGCCTCAACTGGAGCCCGATTGTGCTCGCCTAGCGTAATATGTATTTTGCACTGATCCACCGAATGCGAGAGTAGAGGCACCGTCAAGGATAAATTTCATCCGGCTCGCCAACAGGATGTACAGGACGATTCACTTGCCTTTGTATCAACACTCTTGTGTACAGAGTGATGCGGTTGTTTCGAAATCAGCATATCTTTACACCCACTATTAATTTTGCAAAACAAATCAATTTTATCGTATTTATTGTTGCCTATTAGTTGCGTTATTCGTTTTATTGATGGTTGTCATATTTTGAATATTTCTAGTATATTATATAATACTAATATCATTGATTCCACAGGAAATGCATCCACCTGTACACGCTGCTCTAGAGAGAATAATTATAAATTTTGTGGTAAATTTAATTGTGATTTTTATTCAAATACTAACTATGTTATTAATTAGACATCGAGCGAAATTAATGTAGTCGTTTACAGAATTCAGTGTGTTTTTGTTCATTCCTTTTAGACGTTATTCAATGAACTCTTCCAACTTTTACTTTAAATATAAAATCTCCTGAAAAGATGCTTACTCGCAGCAAACAAAAACAAAAAAGACAGGAAAATGAGCTTTTAAAAGGGATAAAGAATACTCGTCATTCAATTGGCTTATTTAACCGCAAAATAACCATCATTCCAAAGCAGTCCGACATCCTAGTCTCCCGAACAATTGATCAAAAGGAGCTTCACCCGAAGCCGATGTTTAGCTCTTCAGCTAAGCCCCGCGATTGGCTCTCAAGGCTATTTACTCTCGAGCGAGCACCCTTACCAGAGTTTCGTCATTTACGTACGAAAGGAAGAAGCTATTCGAATCGAGTAGTCAGGATAAAGAGCGAAGTTCGTTAATCCGACGGTGGAGGCTTGCGACGAAGAAAGAATCGATCGGAGACCCTATCGGACCCTATCGAGTTTTCGTAGGTCCCAACGAAAATATTATCGCAGCCCAGGGGGCCGAAGAGTGCGATTTTTCAGGCTCAGTCGTTTTCTCGAGTTCCTCTTGTCGTTTCAGCCAATTCAAGTTAAAATTGTCGAGACGTTCTTCGTACAGACACGCAAGGTTTGTACAGTGGATAAGAAACGTACAGGCACACCCAGTGTCTTACGAAAAAATGTACTTAAAGTACTCTTTTATGTAAATTGAAATATGTTTCCTTAAAGAAGAAAGTGTTCTACTTAAGAGAAAATAAATTTCCTCGGAAGTGATAGTTTTCTTTATTAAGAAAATGTAGTCTAAAAATATTGGACGTGTCAATACTGTTTTTATGCAGTGTACATTCGAGGTTTTGTGTAAGAAATTAATCGACAACAATTAGGAGTCAAAGCACTATTCGAATTTATCAACTAAACAAACATCTGCGTACTTCTTTTCTATGTCATTTAATTTGAAATGGAGTATATAATAAAGAAGAAATGTTCAGAAGCTTTTCAGTTTTTGTAGGTGTCAACGAAAATATTATCGTTGTTTGCAGTCAGAATTGATTCGATTAAGAGTCGAAGCACTATTTCCCTAAATTTATTAAATGGGAAAACATCCATCTGCTTCTTTTTTATGTTAGTAAATATTTCTAAACCAAAATGAATACAAAAAACAATGGAAGATAGGGAAAACTTTAACTGACAACCTCAACACAGCAGACTCATACAAAAATACATTAGAATAATTAAAAGAATATAAAATATTCCAACAAACATAAACATTGAAATAAATTTATTAATAGATGTCGCTAATGACCCAGTTGTAAAAGCTACAATAAACCACAAAAAAAGGAATTTGTAATACTCAAAAGAAATTTGTATAGGGAATTAATTAACGTTGCTGAAGGCTTGCGACGCCAAAGGAATCGATCAAAGATTCAATCGAGGCCTATCGAGTTTTCATAGGTCCCAACGAAAATATTATCGCAGTCAGAGGACCAAGAGAAGTACGATTTTTCTTACTCGGTCGTTTTCCCGGAGCTCCTCTCTCAGTTCCGGCTAGTTCAACTCGGAAACCGTCGAGTCTCCCTTTGCACAGGTACGCAAGGTTCATAGGCAGCGGGTCCTGAGTAACTTTGCCTCCTCGTTTGGCCGCCATTCTTCGCCATTCAGACTTGCCCGTCGTTTTCTCTCGCAGGGACAATTCATGGTGTCCTGGGGTCTCACGCCTCGGCATTGACCGGCGCCATTCACCGCTTCATTCTCTTCCTTCGACAGCCACTCTTTGTCGCCAGCCACCCTCTTCCCGCTCTTCCTGCACCCCCCTCCGAGATATATATGTATAGTCTGGGCCTCGAAAGAGGGAGAAACCGTGAAAAATAAAGGTTTCCGGAGTTTCGCCGGTGGAAAAGTGAAAAGCAGTTATATTTACTGTAAATGTTTCCTATCTGGTGGTTTTTTCCTCGAATTTTTTCATCCGTGAATAGAAACCTTTATTTGGGTAATCATATCAATCATACCCGGAACAATTAAATGTAGTTCATTGTGCACTGTTTCGATATATATTTTATAGCCTGTATTTTACTTGCCTCATAATATTATACAGAACTATTTATATTATTTGCATGTGTTAGACAATTTTTAATAGTTTATTCTCCAGGTTTATATAATATATTATATCTCAAATGCATATAGAATTACTGATACAACAAACTGCAGTATAAAACAAAATAAAAAGGCAAGTTGCAAAGAGAGAAACCGTGGAAAATAAAGGTTTCTGTTTTCCGGTGGAAAAGCAAGAGGCTATGTAGAATTATGGGCTGCAGGACTCCTTTATTCAGCATCAGAATTCTCTTCCGACTGTGACCTTTGACTGTCTTGTTTCCTGATGATTCTTGGACCCTCGATTTTCCTGCCACCCGGCACAAATCACGCCTTCCTTTTCATGATCGAAAGATTTATTGGTCTTTGCGGTCTTGGTTTCGTGGTTCCGGAGAATGTCTTAAAATTGTACACCGTGTGTGTGCTGGAATTCTCGGCGGGACGGCGTGATTGCTGCTTTTCATTGGCACGCTTTCCGATTTTGTGGAACTCAAAACGACTTCCTACGGGGGTTCAAGCTTGTGCTCCTAATAATGCTCGTATTGTTAATGTCACTCAATTTTCAGCAGCGTTTCATGAAACTATCAGAATTTGATTCGTAGAAACAGAAAGCACTGTTTTTGTCTTATTGCAATTATTTTTATTATAGATGCGAAATGTGAACAACGCAGCATTGTGTCAAAGCTAAAAGTATAGGAAATTTAAAATTGAGATATGCTAGATTTCTAAAAACTGCAGAATGAAATTCACAAATGGCACATAAACATTTTTTCATAACTTACAATTGCATATTACGATAATTTAAAATGAAAGCTAAAAGTGCTAGACTTACTGGTACGAAATGAAATTAATACCTTCATAAAATACGTATCTCCAATCTTTCACGATGGATAATTTCATTTAATTTATCTTGCCTTATAAAGCTACAATCTATATTTTACATGATCGGTTAATTCTTCACGGATATTTATCGAGGGTTGATTTTAAAAATTTCGATCGATATACATTTTTAAACAGGATGCAGATTTCCTACCCTTATACTTCATCCGCTTCTTCATCTCATCCGAAAGTCATCAGCTTCTCATTCCAAAAATACCGCATAATACGAAGTAAAGATTACCGCAAATGGAACTTCTAAAAGCTCCTGCAATCGCCCGGTAATTACGAGTCATCATGCTTATCAAAAGTGCTACATTTCGATCATACCACCGCCCTTTACGGCCTTGTTAAAAAATCTGGCGGATTTAACCAATCTCCTTAGAGAGTATCAATATGTAATAAAGACAGATTACCCAAAAAACATTTGCTTTGAGGGGAGCGTGCGTTACACGCTTGGATTAAAAGGACTCAGAAAGGGTGCTTAGAATTCACGGAATAATGAGAATACTTATTGGCAGCGGGATGAATATGCAATGAGGAAGTGATTAACGAACCGATCGAACAACTAATGTAATGCCGAAGATGGGCTTTTATCGAAAGTGAATTATCCCTCATCGAACAGCGCTTTCCTGATAATGCGTGCTACACCTGTTATCTTGCATGACCATAGATGCTCTTCTCGTTATGGTAAGAACTTTGAGGCGTCGAGGCACGCGATGATGCTCGTATTACTGATGCCATCAACTTCAACCTGTAGGAAATAAAAATTTGTGTGAAAGCAGTGTTGGAAATTTAAAATTAATATACAATGGCAAGAAAAGTATTGGCACAGCCAGGATTTTTAGAATAAGTCTTTTTATAAGAGAAAAATGTGTCTTCTGAAGAAACATATTTCTTCTCAAGAAGGATACTTTCTTTATCAAGAATATGTATTTTTATTTAGAGATAAGAGTTTTTTTCTCCAAGAATATTTTAAAGTAGTGCTTATTTTTGCATTTTTAGTAAACAAACTGTTTTCTTACAGTTAAATTCCACGATATTTTATTCGTTTTAACAGAAATATGATAGAAAAACATAAATGAAATAATGATGACAATCATTCAATGAAACTAAAACTTCCTCAATAATAATCTCGAGTGAAAAGTCCAACACGTTTCTTACAATAAGTTACGTATTAACTTTAGTGTAAAAATCAATCTATTTGAATTCGTATTGCAATTATTACAAATAGAACATGCATGCGCAATAAAATACGATAGATTCTGCTTTGTGCATAAATAATATATTATCGGACGACGAATCAGATATAATTTTCGTTCGGATCAAAACAGACATTCAAACTCATAAACTTTAATTCATATTTCAATTTCGCATGCTTAACCAGTGTTATTGCATTATTATTTAACTACTAAACACTCACTCAATCGCACGGAAACACTCAAACATACTTTCAATCATCAAAAAACAGGACGAAGCTGTCTAATCGGACGAAAGTTAAGGACTACGCCACTGGGTGTTCGTACCTTGTCGTAAAAAGCACGTGCTCGATTTTCGGCTGGAAGGAGAGCGGCTGAAGAAGAGAGTGAGAAAAGAAGGAAGAGAGAGATGAGGCGAGGCGAATTCCAAGGAGAGGCGAAGCCACAGCCAACGTGTTCCTGCGGTATTCAACGAGAGAGCATCCAAAGAGAGGTTCGGACAATTACGAGAGAGTACCTGGACGCGCAGCAACAACATCTTGTTCCTTCTCACGGCACACGCCTGCGTACAAACTGGACAAGTCCCGGCGGTGCAATTATTAACCTAAAACACTGCTCTCATTGGAGGAAGAGCAAGGAACTTTTTACTATGCTCATTCTTGCTAAATATTTTGGTGTTATTATAAATTTATTGTTTTTGTGTGTTGCTATTTTGTGTATACTGATATTAACATATAAGCAAATCAACTTTTGACATCGGCAACAGACACATTAAGGATCTTTAAGTTATTTTCGGTATGAAATAACTTTTTCAAAAAAGACGAAATATTAACAAGAAGTTTCTCGTTGTTGTTCCAGTAAGTATACAGATATGTTCTGAATTAAGAGGCAAGAACAATTTCTCTAAATTTATCCAATACCGAAATTTTGTGTACTTGTTTTCAATCTTATAGAATAGAAATTGGAGTTTGTAATGGTCAAGAAGGGGGTAGCAATTAAAAATGAAAGCACTTTTTCTTCAGATATATCAAATGAGCAAACATCTGTGTTCAACTTTTGTATACTATTGAATACAAAAAGGTATTTGTAATAGTGAAGAAAGAAGGTTTGAACAAGAAATTAATTGACGGCAATTACCTATTGCATGGAAAGTATTAGCTGATTAATGGAAGAATCAGCATTACAAAAACTGAGGAAGACGCAGAGAAAGAAAGGAAACAGGATATACTCACGGTGGTCCTTTCGGCCAAGGACTAAGTAAGGCACCTTTTTTCGATGCGCTTCTCCGTCTACCTGTGCCAATTCCGGCACAAATTGAAACTGGAAATTTCATAAACGGAAATGTAATTAGACTGTACAATTTGTCGTATATCTTCACTTATCAGTAATTTACATCATCAATTCTGGAGGCTAAGATATCTATATGAAGCGACAAAGACTTTTGCAATCATCATTTTTTCTTGTTTATTATAATAACAAATTGAAAATGCTTCTGCGAACACTAGTAAGGGAATTTATTTGCATAAAGTTATTCTTTTTCCATTTTTTTTACAATTATCTTGATAACTCCGACTGTTGAAAGCAGCCAATCCCCACCACTTTTTGTTGGTCCTACTTTTCATCTTCACATGAATAGTATTTAATATTTACATTCTGCAGACTAAGTTATTCAGAGTAATAAAGAATTTTGCAAACAGTATCTCTTGTTAGTTATAATTATTGAATATATCAAAGGTATTAAAAAATAATTTCGTATTATGGTGCTTAAATAAGACGGAAGTAGTACAACGTAATAATAAAAGAAGCCCATGAACAATAAGGAGACAAATGCTTGCTAAAATTCACTTCAGTATCGTCAGTGCAAAAAGTTAGACGTGTCAAATAAGTTTCGCCAAACAATATCTGCTGATTGCAACAGAACCGTATGAATAGTATTTCAGTCTTGCAAGTTCAGAATATATTACTTTTTTTAATTTCAAAGGTATTATTAAAATTGTGTATAGCATAACACATGTGTTGTTTGGCTCATCAGTACATAAAAATGGATTAGTAAATCCATTGTCGGGGAAAGGAAACGATATTTTCCTTTTTTGTTTGAATCCTGAACAGAGCCACAATGTACATATCTATAATTAATAATACAGCAAACACAAGTGTATTATTTGCATATTGTAAATAACATTAATGTAACATTGATTCTATTTGAAAACAATACGAAAATACTTATGCTTATAAAAGATCGTATCTGAAGACCAATGAAAAATTTGATGGTAAATGAAGTGTTTCTTATAACCTCTTCATTTAAAATAAAGAAGACAAAGTTTCTGTTTTGTTGCCGAGCCCTGGACAAAACCGCGTGCAAATCGGAAGTGTTCCCATTTCGAAATGCCTTTCGGTGCAACGCTTTCGAGAGAGACGGAAATAGCACGTGGAAAAAATTGTATTACTTGTAACTCCATCATTTATGATAACAAAGTCGAAGTTTCTGTTTTTGCCGGACTCATGAACAAAACCGCGTGCGAATCGGAAGTGTTCCCATTTCGAAATGCCTTTCGGTGCAACGCTTTCGAGAGAGACGGAAATAGCACGTGGAAAAAATTGTATTACTTGTAACTCCATCATTTATGATAACAAAGTCGAAGTTTCTGTTTTTGCCGGACTCATGAACAAAACCGCGTGCGAATCGGAAGTGTTCCCATTTCGAAATGCCTTTCGGTGCAACGCTTTCGAGAGAGACGGAAATAGCACGTGGAAAGAATTGTATTACTTGTAACTCCATCATTTATGGTAACAAAGTCGAAGTTTCTGTTTTTGCCGGACTCCTGGACAAAACCGCGTGCAAATCGGAAGTGTTCCCAATTCGAAGTGGTTTTCGGCGCGGAGCGTCGACTTTTTACCGGCGCGACGCTTTCGAGAGAGACGGATCGTGCGCGAGCGTGCCCGTTAACGGTTACCGAACATGGCGCATACAGAGGCGCACCGGTTCTTCTTCGTTTTCACCGCGTTCCATTGGCTTCGACGGCGCTCGTAGTACTCTCGATACCGTTGTACACACTCGCCGGCAAGTGTCGTACTGGCAAACCAAGCGGCGCTGCTTTCGGATTCTGGCAACCAAGTACGGCAGCCTCTGCCCGATATCTTTTTTGCCATGCAAACCTCGGGAATGCAGTGAAGCGCGTGCCACCGGTTCCATCGAGCTCTTTTGGGTCGTCGCCGCCGAACCCCGCTTCCTTTACTTCGGTTTCTCGCGGCTAATGTCTGACATACACTCTCCTTTCTCCCCTTGGCATTTAAATCGTGATACTTGGACTTTGCTTGATATTAACGCTGAGGCTATCGACATTAATGTGTACGTATTTCTATCAGATCAGTCAGGTACTAAGAGCACACAACGTCTTGAAGAGAACTTCTTTATCCGATTTTGACATCTGCACGTCGTATTACATTCGTAGGACATTTAAAAATGTTTTGCCGAAGAGCGTTCAAAGATGTCCACATTTTTTTATTTTTAAAACGTCTCCGATACGTTATCTTTACGTCAGCCTCTTTGCGGTATTCTTAGAGCATCGCAAAGACGTCGAGCAAAAGACGTTTTAACAACGTCTGAACTTTACACATTGTGAACGTTTTAAAAATGCCTTTAATATGCGGTTGTTTGGTATTCGCACATTTTTTCAATAGTGCATTTGTACAATCCCGAAATTGATTGTTTTCCTTAACTAAATGTTGATATTACTGAATTAACATTTTGAAATACTAATTTTAGAATATGTTACAGTAATATATATTGAAAGTACTATCATTCATGTATTAAAGATGTTTTTAACACGGCTTCTACATATCTTCTTGCAGCTTGGACGGAATGTGTTCTAGGCATATTAGTGATGTTTTTATAACGCCTTTTATGTGTCTCTTCGGACGTATTGTGGATCCCTTTAAAATGTTCCAATTTGTAATATTGGACGTTTGTCAAACTTACGTGAGACGTTTTTGCCAAAGACGAGGTGAATATTCCTATCGGGCGTTTTAAAGACGTTTTTAAAACGTCATTGCTATCTAGTAAATGACTGGTTATTGATACAATATTATATCCAAAGAAAATATAATTTTTTCATACTATTCAGCAAATCGATGGATGAAATATCCATATCAAATTCCTATCAACTTTCTTTTAATTGGGCCAGGTTTTAGATATCACTTCTAAATATATGTAGTCCAGATTTTGAGAAAGTCTTGAAAAAAATCTACACCGCAACTACCTGAATGTAATTGCGTTTCTACGTCGCCTGATACATATCTGACGCACCTGTCTCGCGCAGAAATTGAACCGAAGTTGATCAGTATGGATGTTCGTTTAAGAAGACAATTCTTCATTATTTAATAAAATTGTAAATGTGCTATTAAAGGTCTAAATATACTGTGACTGCTGATGAATATAGAATTTAATATGTTCAATTTGTGAAATTGACAATTATGCAAAATTGCGGATTCGAATTACTTTTCAAATTTTTAAGGCTTCTCATACAAACTCCAACAGACATAGGAACCACGTGTTGAAGTTTTAAAATCTGTGTGCTAATTTTGGCTTCTCAATAATATTACAATATAAACTATACCAGTTTATATTCCTTTTCTTTTGAAACTTTATAAGACTGTAAAATAAGATGTTATATATTTAAATAAATATACACTAGTTCCTAAAATAACATGTTCCTTAACAGTAAGTGATTTCTACCACTTTCAAGAAACGTACGAAAGTAATACCAATGCAATATGAATAAATAAAGAAGGAAAAACTGGGATGAACATTGAAGGAAAAGAAAGTGGCGTGCGTGGTAAAATTGATGGCGGAAGGTTAGCGCGCGGGCATGCGCACTTGCGGATCGGCCACGCGACCGCCACGCTCGAGGAGCTGAAACAGAAAGGCTGCGGTGCGCCTCTTTCTCTTGCTGGCTGGCAGGCTGGCTCGCTTTAGCATTGCCTCCAGTATTCAGCATCCACCTTCGCCTCGCTATCAAAGAACGCCGATGACTATCTCGACTCACCTCCGCCACCCTCTGCTCACCCAATGGATCCACCCGCTCTGTCCTTCTTTCTCTCGAGGAGCTCTCGACTGGCTCCATCTTCCTCCAGCAACCGGCTTTTCATCTTCCTCGGACTTCTCATCCCACCGCCGCGCACTCCCTTTCTACCTCCTCCTCCTCTTCTCTCCTTTCAGGACCCCGTTCGACTTACTCACCTTCTCGGGTTCCTTCTTTCACAGGGCATCGCTGCACGCGTAGCTCTCCGTAGTACTCCGAGAACCCAGCCACTCATTCTGTGCTCCTCCCGGCCGTCGACGCACGCCGTTGTTCTCTGCCAGCGATGGGATGCGAGCAGGCCTGCTGCCAGTTGCACACCCACCGTTTCTCGGGAATGATTTCAGACTCGAATTTTCAATGTGGATTCGTTAATTAAGGATTTATTTGTTTTATTAGACACAGGTTTTTATTTGTAGAGTTATTATTTTGATAGTTTTTACTGTTCTGGTGGTTCGAGGATTGGAATTTTGAGCGCGGGTTTGTTGGTTGTGGGCTCGTCAATTAGAACTTGATTCATTTTAGGTTATGTATTTTTTCTATCTTATTTATTTATAGAGTGATTTTTTTATACTGCATGGTGCATATGGAGAGAGAAATTTTTGTTAGCGATATTCTTTTAGATGTTTCCCAAATTTGTAACATTGTGTTTAACCATACAATTTCTTGTAACTAATTGCAATTACTTACTCTCTTGTGTACACTATTAACGAATATACTGATGCATTAAAGTCCAATCATAGAATTAAAAGAAATGTCTATATTAAGCAGTTATTTACTTTTATTCCACACTATCAAAAAATTTATTGTTGCATTAAAATTCGATCATAAAACGCAAAAGAATTATTATATTAAACACTGTTGAATTTCCATATTAAACAATATTTCATAAAAGCAACTTCGGTTTTGTTCTACATTATTAAAAAATATACCAACACATTAGAGTCTAATCACAAAGTTAAAATGCAGTTTTACACTACGTAGAGAAGACCAGGATCAATTTCTCAGTGTGAGAAAGTGGTGAACCGTTTCGAGGGCGCTCGTTCGCCATCGCTAGGTGGGATGACGGCACCGGGAGCACCGGCAGCGACTTCTCGGGTTCCCACCGAAGACCGGGTTCTTTATCTCTGTCTGGTCCGGCCGCGTGGCGGATCCTTTTCTCCGGCAACAAGCCGATGCGTGCGTGCGTGCGTGCGTGCGTGCGTAAGTGTGTGCGAGCGAGTGCATCGAGAAACGCGCGAGGCACCCGAGGCGAGCGGGGCTGTCTTTTATTTCCATGGCGCGCGGAGCGTGTGCACCCTCCGTTCAGCGACAGAAACACTGTTGCCCAGGCCAACAAATAAACGAGCCGCGGCCGGAATCGGCCAGGAAATCGAGGAACACGGAAAGAAAACGGAGTGCACCCCTTTTTTTCCCAGCATTTATTTAGTTGCCACGGCGACTCCGCGCTTCGGCAACGAGTTACATCAGGTTGCGTGTATAGATGCATTTGGCTTCTCCAATAACAGCACTAGTTTTCTATGAATATCATCACATTGTGGTACCACTAGAAATGAATTGGTAGATTCTCTTGAGAAAAAAGGTGCCCAGTTTTCTTATAATGTATCCTGAAAAGTTCCTGTTAGTGACTTTGTAGAATCCAATATACTGGATTATTTTAACATCTTACGTCAAGGGGTATTTTTAACCCTTTGATTACGGCGAAATCTAAGGGAAAACGTTAATTTGAACCAACGAGATTTTACCGATGATAAATAGAATCTTAATGCATTTTTAAAGCGCCTAAAGGCGTCAATAGTAGCCAAAGGGTTAATGGTGGCGTTTGTTTTTCCAAATTTTATAAAAATAATAAGAAGCCTTGGTTTTATACACTGAATTATCCTAGGGAGATTACTGTTCAATTATATAAACTTAGGGCAAATCATTATAGTTTTTCTACGCCGCTTGCTCGCGTTGGCATTACTGTTGACAGAACTTGCGAATGTTCATTTCCTTATATGGATATATCCCATGCCCTGTTTGATTGTCCCCTTTTCAATGTAGGTCGAGCACGGTTAATTGAGATTGTCTCAATTTAATTTTAATTCTCCTTTAGACATTGCTGATGTTATTAAGTTACCTAATATGTTAGCGTATAAATATGTTTATCAATTCCTTCGTTCGCATAGATTATATTCATAGTTTAGTTCTATTTTTTTAATTTACTTTTGTATTTTATTATTATGAGTTGTATAAAGACTGATTGATCCTTAATTGAATTAATATCTTTAATAAAATAAAAAAATGCGTTTTGCTTTGTATCTGAATTAGTGCAGCTTTTTGGTAATTGGCTTTACCAAACATTTTATACCACTCCTTGCTTCAATAACTCGACTCTCCAAGAATACATTACATCAACAGATACATCTTTGTATCAGCATTGTTGTATATGTTGCATTTATGCATTGTACATATAATATATATTTTGTATAGATTTAGATTATACCATGTATATAATTTTCTATAATTGTTTATAGAGAATTTATATATCATTTTTAGGACCTAGTGCAAATTAAATATCATTACTAAGTATTTTATATAATATAAGAAATATAATCTGCTTCATACACTTTTAAATCATAGCACCAAAGTCTCAATGATTTCAGATCTTTCTACACCAATAACCTCAAAATCATTCTAGGTTTAATAGAGACATGGTTTGCCTTAAGATGGCAACATCTAACATGACCGAGCAAATACCGTAATTCTTCAGTGCACGTAGCATGCCAGCTCTTATTTATTTATTTATTTATTTAATAAGTATTTTAGGAAATGTAACCTGCTTTATATCCTTTTAAATCGTAACACTAAAGTCTCAATGATTTGATATCTTTCTACACCAATAACCTCAAAATGATTCCAGATTAAATAGAGACATGGTTCGCCTTAAGATAGCAACATCCAACATGACCGAGCAAATACCGTAATTCCTCGGTGCACGTAGCATGCCAGATCCTCTTACACCAGTCGCTCTTACTACCTGTTGCTCGCAACAATCTTCTTCCACCCACGTTTCACTTGCCATCGGGCTCTGTTACGTGCTGCGATTTAAAGTGAACGACTCAACTATGTTCCCGGAGGACTCGGCAATCAGCTGCAACAGAGACATTTATGTCGATCGTATATTTCAGAGTTGAAGGAGCGCATCCAATAAAGGACGCAAACAAGAGGAAATGATGTTGCACCGTGAAACGAAAGTTGTCAAATATACACGGTGATGACTTCAATTCTTCGACTTTCTTTATATTATTTACTGAGCGAAAAGAAGCGAACAGTCATTCAGGGAAAATAAAAGATATAGAAATATTGGACGAGTATGTCATTTCAGTGGTGGAGAATTATGAACGTAAAGTAAGTATTTATATGATATATATTTATTTATTTGTTCAATTTGCCTAGTGCCTGCTGTTGGTTTATGAGTAATACGATGTGTTGCGCTATTGCAACAGTAGTTGAATAAAAACCAATTTAAAATGATATGAATATATATAACAATTTAGTAATTTATGTAACAGTTATTATACATTTTAAAATTCTTATTATCAAAGCTCACCCAATTAATTCAGCAATATTAATAGAATAGAAAAGAATCTCTTATTTATTAATTATAGACAGTTCTTGTAGTACCTCTCGAAATTGAATCTGAACGATGTTCTGAAACCGAAAACATTGCGTATGATTTAATGCGATGACAAAAATCCTGAAATTATTTTCGATAAGTTACTTGCAGGCTATGAAATTAATAATGCGGCCGAAAATACTGGTGAAAGGGCAAAGAAAAAAGAGAGGGTGATCCTGCCAGCAGGCAACTCACCAAATGCTTTCGGAGCAAGGAGCTTTCACGAGATGCGAATCGATGCTTATCAATCGATCGGTGATCTCGATCGGTCATCTTGATAGCGTTTCACTCCCCAGGGGTACCATATGAGCTGGATCAGACTTTCGAGTTGTTTACCGCGGACCTTTTGTTCGATGATTTCACTCGGCAGACGTACAATAATTACAGCTCTGCTTTTATTTATATCTTCTGCAGATGTGTTACACTTTCGTAACTCGTGGTACTTCTGTGCTGGATGGTGACCTTTCGAATGTAGCGACAGACATGAGCGAATATTATTCTTTGGTAAATAATTTGGGACTTATTTATTAAGTAGAATTTAACAACGAGGATATTGTTTTAATATTTGGGGAGTAAGTTGATTTTTATTAGGAAGTATGTAACATTTACAATATAAACACTATTCAAGGAATTAATATATCCAATTGTAAAACATGTAATAGAGATTTTTGTTTGTATCAGCATTCTTTAAATTCTATTTGCTATACATTATGTTTCCAAATTATTATGATTTATTTATATATTAAATAATTATATAAAGTGATAGTTTAAGGATTTCTTATTACACTTTTAAATTTAATTCGACGATTCTGCTAAAATCACGAATGAAAGTCTGAGTGTTTGATTTCGATGCGTCTCTATAAAGACTAAAAAAAAATTTCTATCGCATTAAAGTACAAAATCCAATAATAAATTTACTAAATCAAGAATAATTATTCTATGTAACATTATACAAAATAATAAATTACATGTATTACCTATGATTACGATATAATAATATATTTCAAACAGAAAAGAGTTCGAAGATCGAATACCACATAAAATCTTTGGAGTGCAAAAAATGAGTAGTCTTCTAGTTCAAGCAAATGTAAATGTTGCATAAAAAATGTAAGGAATTTCGACATTTTTTGCTCCGGCTTAATAAAATTATAATTATTGATAATTATAATTACGATATTCATGTGCTGTGCCATGTATATATGTGTGTACATTAGCATGCCTGCCGCGCGCCATTAACCTCTCGCTGCGCGTGCGTCCCGTAATTGATTTTTGCCGAAGATCTTAATCGATTTCCCGAAACTACTTCGCAGAAATTGACCGCTCCTCCGGCAGCACCACATGACAGGAATGTAATTTTACGCGCATATTGACCTGTAAGCAGGTTCGGATTATGCAAGAATTCTTGTATTGCCTGCATTTTATAGCGTGTAAAGTTTAAGGTATTTTCGGATTGCTAAAGCTAACTTCTCGCTCGAAGTTAGTATTACAGTTTGTAATATTACAGTTACTTTTTATTCTGTACTATGAATTCTTGGAAATTTGCATTATTCGCATAAAGATTTACAGTTATATACTGCATTCTATAAAGTTGTATCCGCTTTGAAGGTTCCAGTGTTATATTTTGGGAATTTAGATTCTGTTTCCATTTCCATTGATTTTAATATAATGAATATTCAAAAGAATAAAACTTTTTTTAAAATCTGTCTTACATGATTTTACAACATTTAAACTAAGATATTAACGATTTTATAGATCTCTATGTTAATTCAAAAGTCTTGACTTTCAAAGTGATTTTAACGCGACAATTGCAGATGACAAAGTCCAACGGCTTTGTTTAGCTATTAATAGTAGTACTGAATTATCGGTCGTGACTTTGAGGCAATAAACAATTTAAAAGAAATACATCAAAATGTAACAAACGCAGCCTTTTAAATCAGAATAATTTTAAGGCGATTTCACCAATACTAATATCAATTCAAAAGCTTTATCTTGCATAATAATTCTAAGATGACAAACGCAAATAATACACTTACCGGCTTTGTTTGCCTATTAACAGGAGCATTGAATTATTGGTTGCGGCAGACGCCTTAATCGCTGTTGGAAAATAATATTTCGCGTCGTGTTACTGGCGAGGAGTGCAATTCGGCGTAAGGCTGCTCATAGGGGCTGGGAGAGCGGGCCCTGGGCCCGGGCCCGGACCACTGATATCTTGGCCCTCCTCATTCGAACGGTGTATCATTATGGACTCGCGTGCGCTGCCCCCGGTCATTCTCTCTCGTCTCATCTCGAGCAGGTTTCCCGTCCTCCTGCATCGGCAAAGTGCATCTCGACCGCACACTGCCCGCGTACCCGTGCGTGCATCTCCTCACACACTCATCGCAATCCTGATATAGGTCTGAAAGGGTGATGTACTAAAAATACTGCAGCGCAATTTGTGCACGAAAAATTGTACTCTACTGGCTTCAGTGGCAGCTCGTCACCTTGTCATACTCGTCATGGTTTATAAATTGTGACAGTCAAGTTTTGGTATTTAATTGCTCATGTGCATTTGCACTTTTTTTATATTGACATTACGCGCGAAAAATTGTACTCCTCGGATTTCAATGGTAATTTGTCATCTTGTGATACTCGTCTTGATTTATAAGTTGTTATACTTATTTTTTGGTATCTAATTGTAAGTGTTGCTTTACTTACACTTCCGTTGCGCTGAATATTATGCTCATTATTACACTGTTACATTACATTCACAATTTGGCACTTTGTAGCTTATCATTGGTAAAACGCGGTATTCGATGTTTAACTATACTGCATTTTGTAAATATGTTACAAATTCGTTTTTGGAGTCATATGATTGTTTAATTATAATAATCAACAGGTTATTTAAATTATACTACATTATTACAAAGTAATTAATCAATCTAATTTCGTATCAACATTTCGCAGACTCAATATTCCTAATAAAACTACTAGCTCGCAAACGTTTTTGGATTGTCTATTACCATAAATTTTATTGCAAATGCACTAGAATTACAAGCAGAACGAAAAAACTCTGGCCGTCAAGAAAATCAGGTTATTTGTGGCATCTCGGTGACGCCTTTGGGAGCATCATACTTGTAAGTTTCGTGAACGCACGCGAGGAGGCGAGCGGCACTCCTTTTTTTTGGTGGCTTGTTCTGGAGAAGTGAACCAACGCCGCTGGAGAATCCAGAGCCAGGTATCAAACGCCGGCAATCGGACAAGCACGCACGCTTCTTCCTCGGCATGGGTGAATACTGCCACTGTGTAATTGCCAGCCACGACAAACATACAGCCCGGCAAAGAGGTTATGTTCGCTCCAGCTGAACTTATCTTCATACGTGTAACTGGAACTAGTTGAACAGGCGTCAAAAAACGCAGGAGAAAAGGTGATGTGAATTTTTGCTGGGCTGAATGATGGCTGTTCTTAGCCTCCAACAGGTTTTAACCCTTCGTGAACTATGTGAAGAACTGTCATGGCATAAAATATGTTGAGCTAATTTTATATCAAAGGTTATCCTTCTATAAACATATATTATTCCAATGGAAATGGACTTTGAAATAAACCGCTGAGATTAATTTACTTGCAGTTGGTTCGTGGATGATTGTTAGTTGAATGTTTGACTAAAAGCGTAACTAAGCAAAGAGTCAAATTTCTTAAATCGCTAACTTCGTTGTAAATAGAATAAAATAAAATTAAGTTTCCGTCCAAAAACAGCTACCATACCATATTTTAATTATCAATAAATTAGAAAAACCAAAACGGACAATTTCATTTCCAGATTCCACCAACAGACTTGATTCTGAGTTCGACGCACGTCAACCGAGGACCGATTGAAGGGCACTTCAACTTCAAGCAGAAGTCGTCTGGGCAAAACTGACAAAAGCGGCACTGGCAACTTCAGTGGATCGCAAAAGCAAGAAAGTCTCGATTTTATCTGAAAACCGCGAATAATAGGTCGCTCGCGACGGAATGGGAATCCTGGACTGACCGGTGGATGGGGCCGGCGAAAGAGGGGTGCAGAGGGACGAATGGACGTCGGATTCAAAAGGTCCGTTTGGATAGAAAATAATGGTTGGCCGCTTGCCGGGCATTGTGTACTCTATTTGTTAAACTCACCGTTCTGTCCTTCTCGAGTTAGTCGTCGCGCCACAATGATAGCTCGTCCTTCTTCCACCCAGGAGATCGCCGGCTCCGATAAATCTTGAATGATCCGGAGACTCGTCGATCTTGCCTCTATCTCTGGCTCCTGTCGTTGATTTCGGACTTAATCTTTACTCTCCGCTGCTCGCCGGTCGACCCGATCTCCAAAATGATTGATATCTTCATCCAAGTCCGTTGCGAGCGTGTGCCGACGCCGCTGTTAACGGCGATGTAGTAATCCAACGTGTTTTCTAATGACCGAATGATAGTAAAAGTGGTGTGAAAACTGCAGTGTTAAGAAGATAATTTGAGTATTTTTGAATTTTGGAATTAGAGATTTACAGTCATATACTGCATTCTATAAAGTTGGAAGGTAAGGTTGCCTAAATCGTCCTACTTTTCACAGTAAGGCTTATTACTCACACAGCAAGAATATGTTTATATTCTTTACGTTATAATAAATGACAGAATTTCTTGTTTCATATGTAATTTTCCTATAATTTTAATATACGATG
Source organism: Ectemnius cavifrons (assembly GCA_964023945.1). Classification (NCBI taxonomy): domain Eukaryota; kingdom Metazoa; phylum Arthropoda; class Insecta; order Hymenoptera; family Crabronidae; genus Ectemnius; species Ectemnius cavifrons. Next base: position 3,059,976 of record OZ030380.1, on the reverse strand, counting down.
ACCAGTTTGAAAATAATTGATTTTACAAACCTTCTAAGTGGTGTCCTAAATCATACCTAATTGAAAATCATAATTGTAATAAAGATTTTGCACGCAGGGTAAAATGAAATAAATAATTCGTATTTGCAGGGGTAACACGCTAAATAGATTAATATCTGCAATCGACGCATTAATCTCAATGGCTAAAATAACAAAATATTTATACAAAATATTCTAAAATAAATAAAATATTTTTAAGATCTAAATCTAACAGTATTGTAGCCATTACCAGTTTTAGCAAGTATTACTATGTATCTCATCTCTTTTTCAAATCTACTACAAAATGTAGTATAAAACAATAAGAATATCATAGCAAGAAAGAAAATCGCATTGGTGTGTCAAAAAATAACATTAATATAATGACTCTTTTGGAAATATTAACAATAACTCAGGTTTTTGCAGCAAATATTTAAAGACAATTGAAACATCACTACTATACTCTGATGATGTAAACTAATTGAATAAAAAACCATATGGTGGTACGCGTGAATTTTGAACGAATATCTGACGGTTGGGAGTATTTCCTTTTCCTTGTACATTTGAAGTATATATTTAACGAATACACGAACAACAATGAATCAATTTCAAACTCTATCTTCAATATCCAATACTTAATTTTCCACAGCCATTTATACTTGCACCGCACGTATACAAGTCATTAAGCACCACATCACCTGGAAATGCCTCGAAGAAGACACCTGTTCCTGACGAAACACAATTTCTATTAACTTAAATTATCTTTCACACTGCCGACATAATTTAAGATACCGCGAGTACTCAGCATTAATCAAACGAAAGAAAGCGGCGACTTAAAGGGAGAAAATCGACTAGTATCGGTCCTATCGAGCGAAAGGAGAAAGGGAAGGTGGTAGTCGGACAAGTAGAAGTGCTCGCTAATTAATTGATACATCAACGAAAACGAGCACGAAGGAGTACGGCGCTGGTATGCCGTATCTCAAAGCGGTCAGCGTCGGTATTAATCTCGGGAAACAATGGGCCGAACAGTGTGGAAGACAAATTTGACTTTTCATGCGCTGGCGAGCCTTCAATGGCGCTGCGCTCAGTTGGGAAGTGTACGGACCTGGCCGAGATCGTTGCCGGCGATAAACTGCAACAGACTTCCAGGGTGTACGCGCCGAGGAAAGATGAGTGTAGACCCGGCCAATAGCGCTCGGCCAACACCATCTTGATAATAACACCCCGCTGCTAGACAATTTGACAACGGATTCGTCTTCCAGCGACTCACCAAGCAGCCACCTTCTACTGCCCGTTGCGCACTCTGCCGGGAGAACGCGCTTTTACTATCCAATGCGGAAATGTTGAATTGCGAGTGTCCGGTGACTGGTTGTTTACCGTGTATTGTCTACTGGTTGTACTCGGACGACGTTTTGAGTACATGTTAATTAATTAATCAAATAACACATAATGTCCTAAACACCTATTTTTTATGCGATTTTCACATCTGAACATGTCACATTTGTAGGACGTTTTAAGGGTGCTCTGTCGAAGACGTTCAAAGATCTCCACATTTTTCCATTTTTAAAACATCTCCCACACGTCATCGTTACGTATGCCTTTTTTCGGTATCGTTAAAGCGTTGCAAAGACGTCGAGTAAAAATTTAACAACGTTCAGACGTTACACCTTTAAGGTTCCTTGGCTCCCCTTCACCTTTGCAATCTCGACATTGGTTGGTGTCCCCAAACCAAACGTTGATTTTATAGAATTAACATTTTGAAATACTGCTTTTAAAATATATTATAGTAGTATGAATTGAAAGTTCTATTATTGACGTACTAAAAGCGTATTTAAAACGACTTCTACGTGTCTCCTTGCAACTTGGTTAGAACGTGTTCTAAACGTTTTAGAGGTTAGGCGAGATATTGTGGACGCCATTAAAATACTCCATTTTTACCGACTTCGAAAAGGAGGAGGTACTCAATTCGACCGCTATATTTTTTTTTTTTTTTTTTTTTTTTTTTTTAATGTTTGTCCGGCGAGAACTCTGAGATGGGTGGACCGATCGGGATGAAACCATACCTATCTTATAGAGGATGCTCACAGTTTGGTCCCATTATAAATTTTTTCGAAATTGTTTAACGCTAACCATTGTTATTGCATAAAAACCGAATTTTTCGCTGATTTCGCGTTTCTACTACAAATTTCGTTTGTCCGGCGATATTTCCGAGATGGATGGACCGATCTTGATGAAACCATACCTATCTTATAGAGGATGCTCACAGCTTGGTCCCAATATAAATTTTGTCGAAATTGTTTAACATTAACCATTGTTATTGCTTAAAAACCGAATTTCGCGCTGATTTCACGTTTCTACTACAAATTGCGTTTGTCCGGCGATATTTCCGAGATGGATGGACCGATCTTGATGAAACCTTGCCTATCTTATAGAGGATGCTCACGGGTTGGTCCCAATGTAAATTTTGTCGAAATTGTTTAACATTAACCATTGTTATTGCTTAAAAACCAAATTTCGCGCTGATTTCACATTTCTACTACAAGTTTCGTTTGTCCGGCGATATCTCCGAGATGAGTGGCCCGATCTTGATGAAACCTTGCCTATCTTATAGAGGATGCTCACGGCTTGGTCCCAATGTAAATTTTGTCGAAATTGTTTAACATTAACCATTGTTATTGCTTAAAAACCAAATTTCGCGCTGATTTCACATTTCTACTACAAATTGCGTTTGTCCGGCGATATTTCCGAGATGGATGGACCGATCTTGATGAAACCTTGCCTATCTTATAGAGGATGCTCACGGGTTGGTCCCAATGTAAATTTTGTCGAAATTGTTTAACATTAACCATTGTTATTGCTTAAAAACCAAATTTCGCGCTGATTTCACATTTCTACTACAAGTTTCGTTTGTCCGGCGATATTTCCGAGATGAGTGGCCCGATCTTGATGAAACCTTGCCTATCTTATAGAGGATGCTCACGGCTTGGTCCCAATATAAATTTTGTCGAAATTGTTTAACATTAACCATTGTTATTGCTTAAAAACCAAATTTCGCGCTGATTTCACATTTCTACTACAAATTGCGTTTGTCCGGCGATATTTCCGAGATGAATGGACCGATCTTGATGAAACCTTGCCTATCTTATAGAGGATGCTCACGGGTTGGTCCCAATGTAAATTTTGTCGAAATTGTTTAACATTAACCATTGTTATTGCTTAAAAACCAAATTTCGCGCTGATTTCACATTTCTACTACAAGTTTCGTTTGTCCGGCGATATTTCCGAGATGAGTGGCCCGATCTTGATGAAACCTTGCCTATCTTATAGAGGATGCTCACGGCTTGGTCCCAATGTAAATTCTCCCTAAATTGTTTAACGCTAACAATTGTTATTGCATAAAAACCGAACTTTCGATTGTCCGGCGATAGCTTTGGGATCGCTTGTGCGATAAGGATGAAACTTTGAGTAACTTATAAGGGAAGTTCTCGCGGTACACCCTCTTGCATAAATTTCGGAATGTACAAGCTTTTCTTTCTTCAACAAATTCGGCTACATTTCTTCGTCTATAACTGTTACACCAGTGCAACGATGAAATTCAAAATGAAATCGACCACGAACCATCAATTTATTGATTTCCTATACTAAAAAGCATTAAATAAAAAAAAATATTTTAAAAAAAATGTGACCGACTTCGAAAACTGACAGAATTCCAGAGAGCTGAAAACTAAAAGAGCTGAAAAGTAAAAAACAAGCAACACAAAAAATGCCCTGAAAAGTAAAAAATAACTTCTGGTTGTCATGGATACAGAAATTTGCATTAAGCCTAAATATTCTGCAACTTTTCGGAGGCGGCGCAAATATAAGTAAAATATTACAAACGTCACGAAATCCTCACACTCATATCTGAAAATACTCGTGGTCTCTATGTACATATATATCTACAAATTGAAGGGGCGAAGTATACCCTATCGAATATGCTAATATTGTTAACATTAACTGGTCTGGTATTCGACAATTCCGAACAATTCCGACATCTCATAAGTGTAGGTTAATCTAGCAAATACGCATATACATATAACAGACTGCAGGCAATAGAACTATCGTTACTCTCCTGTGTACCATTTTGTCTTCGTCAATCATTAAAGTCATCCTGTGGTTGGACAGGTAGATATATAAGGATAGAGATAGATCGAAAGAGAGAGAGAGAGAGCGATTGAGAGGCGGGAGGAAGAGTACGAAAGCAAGAGTGAGTAAGCACGAAAGATAGATTTTCTAAGAAAGAAAATGCGGATAAGTGCGGGTAAGACACACGATTGCCAGTAATATTTTACTTATATTTGCGCCGCCTCCGAAAAGTTGCAGAATATTTAGGCTTAATGCAAATTTCTGTATCCATGACAACCAGAAGTTATTTTTTACTTTTCAGGGCATTTTTTGTGTTGCTTGTTTTTTACTTTTCAGCTCTTTTAGTTTTCAGCTCTCTGGAATTCTGTCAGTTTTCGAAGTCGGTCACATTTTTTTTAAAATATTTTTTTTTTCTAACGTCGAATGTTTGTCAAACGTACTTGAAACGTTTTTCGGACATTGGTGGACATCCCAAAGACGACGCAAGTATCCTTATCAGGCGTTTTAAAGACGTTTTTAAAACGTCATTGTGCTATCTAGGACATAAAGCTCAAATTCTCATTCGTGTTCAAAGTTGACATTATTTATGTTTACTTACACTTTGCGTAGATTACAAGTAGTATTTACAAGACGGAAAAACGAATTGAAATCAGTTAAACTGTTTTGAGTTTACAGCGAATAATAATTTCTGGCAACTCTCTTTATTGCAAATGTCTTCCAACAATGTAAAGCTCGACTTTTTATTCCTTTGGAAAGTTGAAATTATTTTTGGGACAGCCCTTATAATTTGCGTGTATTATATGTATTTGTATAAGGAATATACAGAAAGGCAAACGGTATGCTTTGCATTAGTAAAAATTAATTTTTTTATTATTTAATTTTCAATTTTTTAATCGTACTAAAACGATTTTATGCTGCCGAAACCTTCAAGAACTATCAAACAGTGTTTACAAAATATTCCACACTTATAGTAACTTATCTACCATTATAAAAATGCATCACTTCACAATGCATCATGTCAATTCTAAAAAACAAGAAAATAAATACAGTCAGCAGTCACAAGGAAGACAAATGAGTTGCAAGCTTTATTTGCTGTTTCCAGACTTTACGGTGTGCGGATTAATTATAGCAAGCATATCGTGCTATCTACCTTTAATTGCATATCTTGCTAATAGCTTTACGGACACACAGATACTTCCTTTTGTACTTTATAGTGATACAGCAGTGTGTACTTGACAGCGGTGATTCAAAGGTTAGTGAATTACCCTGTACTTAGGCATCGACGGGGAGAGCTAGTGTAATGTATGGTAACTTGTAAGCCCATCATACGCTTAGTAATACCGACATCGCTGCTCCCAAGACCAAACGCATCGTCCTGTACAGGGTGATTCACTGACTTTGGGACCAACATTGTTGAGTATAAATCGATACAAGCAGAATAATCACAAAGAATCCTTTAATTATTATACATGAATCTCTCCCAATTTCTCTCTACATTCTATGCATTACATATAACATCATATATGACGAGGATTATTTTTATAATATAATATATTAAAATATCTTATTTAACACGATGCTACTCATTCGGAGTAAATCATCGCAAAGCAACAAGCTGTTGGTGCTTAATAAAATATTCTCCCCAACAATCTATATTATAAATATAATATAATTATAAGATATCAAGTAATTTTAATTATATACGAATGCTAAGTCTTTGTTGCATCATATACATTATTTATAACATTACAATACTAATGTATATAATATAATATAATAAACTATGCATAACTATATAAATTTCTGACATAAAGCGGGGTACGACAAATGTGATTCAAAGCGAAGTGAATCAACCTGTACAAGGAGTAATTCCAGCGACTCTATTGCAGGTGAGTCTCCACACATGCGCGCGGACTGGCACCAGCAATTCTCGAGATTACTTGGCAGGGCCACGTGCCCGGCGCCCCTCTCGCACACGCGCGCGCGTCGATTTCCTCCTCTTTCTCGGCGCGCGCTCGCTCTCCGTCTCGCATAACGACGGCGATGTTGGTTCTCGTTGTCGCACCGCTCTCGTTATCGGACCACCGCGAGAGGGAGGAGGATGAGCAGTTCGAGAGGTATGGGACGCAGGCAGCTGTCCGCCGCCGCGAGGACGCGCGCAAGGTGCGACGGTGTCGGCCCGTAGAGGCGAAACTCGAGCAATATTGCCGGGCTAATGAGTCGCTCGCGCGAGCCTGCCAGCCCGAGCGCGCGCGCGCGCGCGAGTGTCCGCCTATGCCGATTGGCACTCCATCGAGATAAAGCTGAAAAGTGCACCGCTCTTATTTCTCATTACACCCCGCAGACTCCATAACACAAGGTGTTACTACTCACGCGACTGAGAGACTCCAGTCAATTCGCTTTCGAATCTCCAGACACGCCTGCTTTGTTATTATTAACACCAGTGTTTTCTTTGTTTTGTGGTTGTGTCTAATATTTAAAGTATTTTCATGATTTTATTTTCATTCATTTATAAGGAATATCATTATGCTAAATTGAATTTATAGAAAATTTTATAGAAAAACATATCGCTTTGGAATCTTGAGATTCATCTGTTTTGTTATTGGCAATACTAATGTTTTCTTTGTTTTGCGATCATATCTTTATTTATTATATTTAGGTATTTCCGTGCTGGAAGAGAACGAGTTTGCAAGTAACTTTTGAAATGTGAATTTCATCAAGATTTACCTAAATTTTTGTGAGTGGGCAAAATGATATATTTATATATTTCAGTAAAAGAGAGATAAAATGTAATAAATTAAAATGTTTTAGAAGTAATAATTATTAGCATTATTAGCGTATAAATGTTGGAACGTATTATAACACAGACAGTATAATATTAAAACAAAATTTTAATATCTTAATATTATATAATCACGTACCTTAGGAAACTAGCAATCTCCATTTGCAGAAATTGGACGAAAATTAATTTATCTAGTAGATTAAATATATACAGTTACTAAACACCATTTTGCGAAAAGGCATTCCGCAATTACTACTTGCTGCAAGAGCGGGGGTAATAACCAATCATTAAGGAAATGGAGTAGCGCGTCCAATCCATAGAGCTGTAAAATGGTGGCGAAACATCCCTAATTAAAGGTATTACTCTTTTTCTAAGGGTTGAAGGATCTTTGACTTGTCGAATTCGCCTAACCTAAATGAAGCTGTTATAAACTGTAATAGCCTTTGGTATAACAACGCGTTAATTCAAACTTACTCCGTTAAAAATATTTTAAGCTTCGGTTGAAAATAATAATTACTGCCTTTCCAATGATTCTTAGACTTGTATGTGGTTTAACCCGTGCATTCTGTTATAGATTTTCATAGTGCAAATAAACATTGAAAATGTTCTTCCTGAAACTTGTTCGACGCATTAGTTTCAGCAGATATTTCTCTGATAAGAAAATTTCAAAAAGTCCTAAAACTACTGCAAGATATTTAATGGTCATGAACTTTGGTATCCGCCATGGGAATTGTAAAATGAAATCATAAGTGAAAGTATATTTATGAAAGATGCTGCATTGATTTTTTATAATATGAATTTCGTTTACATTGAAATAAAATGTATGCCACTGGGAATGAATATTTCACGTTGATCGGTTACGAAACTAAAGGTTTTCGACTGATCCTACAATCAATCTTATAAAAAATTATAGCTTGAAGCCGATCAAGCCGACCCAATCGTCCCGTAATTGACAGGTAGTGTTTCCAGTTTTCCCGTTTCCGAAAGCCGAGTCTGATAGCTCACCAGCCCGGCGAGAAGGACATAGCAATCATTGGTCATTATGTCTTCGACGCGTATGTCACCGGTGAATCGCAAGACGCAGGAATCACAAAACCCTGTAATTCACTGACTCTCATAATGCCAACCTACCATTCGCCCGAAATATTCGGCAAACACGCTGAAATCACAACAAGATTTCAGTCGGAAATTCGGATTCTTGTTTGGCTCTGTTTGTAGAATTCCACGAATAAAGATAACTACTGGATGTGTATAATTGTAGTAGAATTAAATATGTGATTAAAAAATGTTAAGAACAAGCACAAAGATAAATGTCCCATTCTTAGATTAAGGTTGTAAAACAAAAACCACAAATATAAAAATATTTGTACATTTATTAAAAATCTTATGTTTATAAATCGTGGAATTTGTAAATTTATTGTTAGTGATTATATTTTTGTAAATTGATTTGAGGTTCGTTTTGATATTAACAAATATTTTTATAACTTGTTCGAGCTTTACTATTTCATAAAGTATAAACGATACTAAATTAATATACAATGGAGAATTCAAAGGCGAATAAAGAGGGGTAAGATTAATTATTCAAAATGAAAAGTTCACTTATCCACCACACATGGATTATGAATAAAAGAATCGTCACAGAAAAATGTACATTGACTTTGTTTTCCTATCCCCCATTCATTTATCTCAAAGTTTTCAACGGTTCTTCGACCGTTCCAAGGCTGGCAAGAACCACCGAAAGTCGAGCAATCTCGGTCGGCCCAAAATTCAATCAAACAATTACACACCGTAATACAACTCGAGCGCCCTCGAATAAAATCATTAGAATGCCAGGGCGTTCCTCGATACCGGGCCTCATCAGGACACAGGGTACTTAATTGGATCGGACTAACGCATTCTCCAATTAACGCGAATAACTCTGTCCCGGAGGAGCCGATTGCCGGGACATTTACCCTAATTACAGCGAGGTTGGGAAGTGGCTCGGTGCACGGGAGAGGTACGCGCGGCCGAACAAGGCCCAGTCCAGGGCCCGAACGGCCCAGAGTCGAGGAGAAGAAGAAGAAGTGGGGGAAGAGAGGGCCCAAGAGCACATTTGCAGAAGGAGGACGAAGAGAAGCGGCGGTTTTCATGAAGAGGTCGTGCACCTGCTGTTCGCACGCCACCGACTGACTCCTTCCTCGTCCCTCACTTTCCGTTTCTTCGGCCCCTCTCTCACTCTCCCACCTCCAAGGCATCCACTCCCTCTCTGCTGGGCCCTCTTCTTCCTCCGGTTCTTCTTCGTCCTCTTGCTCTTCTTTTGCCGGGGCCCGCAGTACTCGCCCGTGCTACCGCGGGCGCTTTCTTCTGTCTTTCTTACCGTCAGCCTGCCCGGGCCCCGGCAATAGCGGATTCGGATCGATCTACGATGTCACGTCCCTTTTGGGAGCCGTCTGAATGAACGGAGTGGGGGAAGGGCCCCTCGGTTATTGTGTCCGTAGGGCCCAGCCACCGAGGATCGACGGCTACCTTCCCCCCTCTTCTCTCCTCCCTTCTTCATCCTCCCGCCGACTTCTGATCGGCCTTAATTGAATCTTTGTTTTAAGGGCTCTCTCGGTCGTTATACCCCTCGACCCGCCGTGTTTTGATTGGGTTCCCTTTCTTTTGGCTAAGCACGCCACCGCGGACCCTCGCCTTTGATCGACGCGCGGGAAGGTGTGCTTGGACGCGCGCTCGCCGAGCTTAATCTCTTCTTTTCCAATTAAAGTAATGATTCGCTGAGGCCTCAGTGGGAATGTACACGCCGGGACGAGGATAGTCCTTTTGCTTGATTCTAATTGTAAAATATTGCTGTTCTTGTGGTTGTCCTCGTTGTGGGAACAGTATTGTTTGGACGCTAAGGAGCTTGCTGGGTTGGCGTTGTTGTCAGAGTTATTAAGTATCATTAATACCAGTTTATAGTGAATTAAAATATTATTAGTGGAATAGTATTTACAATATTATTTATAAATAGTGTTAATATTGAGATTGGAGTTTGATAGTTAACTATAGTCGTTAAAATTTAATGCAAGTACTAAATGCATGCAGATGCAGTCTAATATTTATTTTAATAGATTAATAATTATTAATGTAGCAATACATAATAAAATTTAATTCCAAAATGAAGCTCAATCAATTTGTAACGCTAAACTAAAAAAAACCTACTATCATCCACTTCTGTTCTATACTAAATCAATCATTCTCGCACGATTCCCCAGCAGCTTTTACACCCACTTATCAAATCTTGTAATTCCAACCGGTCGTAACAAATTTGTGATTCGACCACCGCAAATTCATACAAATGAGTATTCAAAACCTGCCACCCGAGGTTTCGCGCGAAATTTACGTTCGCATGCGAGATCGGATGCGCAGTGGTACAGAACCGTAATGACTCAGGCGAGTCTATGTGTATCAGCGTATTCCGGCGGGCGAGCCGGGCGAAATAAATTAATATCAAGCAGCATATGTGCATAATTCCCCGTGGCGACATAAAATTTCAAATTCGTCCGCCCATATGCCGGGGGAGACTCGTTTTGCCGTGAGAAACGAAGACTACGCTGTATCCGAGAGTGGAGGGAGTGAGAGAATGAGCGTGAGAAAGAGTGGGGGTATAAGTCGGAGGGAAGAGAAAAAGGGGCGCTGCATGTATCGACGAAGCGGTGGGGTGTTGCTCGCCGGTTAAAGGAAGGAAAAGAGAGGTTAAGGCGCGTGCCGCGCTTATTAACTTTTTTCTTCTCCGCGTATATACGTGCTTCTTTTTGCTCCTCTGCCGACTTTTTGCTCGCGTCGCTCTTGCGCGGACCTCCGACCAATTTCGATTGCCGTGCGAGACGCTCGGCGACAGGGCGATTTTTTTCCATTTCATAACACGCCCGGCAGACGGGCAGCCTCTTTCGTAACGAGTGCACTCTGCGCACACGATTTATTGGCTTTCGTGGGAAAAGCGCGTGGTCGAAAGATACGCGTGACATCGGCTACGTTTCTTGGCTGATTTCTTTTCTTCTTTTTCTTTCCTTCTTTATTCTTACCGAAGAGCCTAGTCGCGCGGTACAAGCGTGGTCGTAAATAAATTGTTCGGCAGCACTTTCCTTTTTCGTGCGTGCGTCCCGTATACTTTGTTGGGGAAACTTGTTTAACTCCTCCTCGCGTGGCATGAATATGTAGATGTGGGATTTACATGGGTAGAGGACTCATGTGGCGTGTATGTATGAGACATTTTTTACTGCTCTTTTTTTTATTGCAGATAGTTTTATTGGGGTTGGAATTAGAACTAGGACGATCAACATTGATTTTGTGAATTCAATGATCATGTAGGTAACTTCAAAATTGGTGTGCTTGATGGTAGATGAATTAGTTATATTTTATATTTTGGGAGAAATGAAACAAAAATACCGGAAGAGATGTGAACAAAGACATTGTATTCCTTATAATTAATTTTTGTCCGATTGCACCAACGTAAAAGCTAATAATTCTGGACCAGCAAAAAGGGAAGAATCTTTATACAGATTTGCAAAACTGTGAATATTTTTTCTTTCCAACGAACTTCGGAATAACTGAAGTTCATACATCATAATCGATGTCATTCTCCGTATGTAGAATTGCCTACTGTAAATCCATTTCAATTTTGATTGACTTGCTTTTAAACTAACATTGCTGGGTTTATTTCGCTTTATATAAACTAATTAAAATCATTTTGTAATTTTAATTATGTATATACGATTGTTCCATCAATTTATATATAATATACCATACATACACCTCTGACAAAAAGGGAAACACGACACTACCGGTTGAAGGGTAAATGAATCAGCTTGTACAGGGTGAACCTCCACTGTCTGATATGCTGTACCGAATATAATTGTCAATTATTTAGTAATTTTAACTCCAGGCGAATCGTTTTCAACATTTTCCTAAATTCTATACACTATATTTAATATTACATTCTATGCGTAACACATATAATATAATATAAATATTTACCTGACAAACTGTCATTCAAAGGCAAGCAAGTCGCCCTGCGTATAAAATGATTATAAATTATTAAACAATTCAAATTACACACGAATGCATCCTAAGGCTTCAACCTGTATGCAGACGTAATAATAATTCACCATGTTTAAATATTCAAATAATGAAATATCCACCATGTTTATGCGAATACTGAGAAGATGGTAGAAACGAAATGACAAGCTGTCAATCAGTGTGCGTAACAGGGCCTAATGCCCCTCAACACCTGTAAGTCATCGGCACTCAGTGGGCCCGAGGAATTCCATTGATATGTAAATACATAGTCTCGGAGGAGGGCGCGGTGGACGCAAGAGGCTTATCGAATCCTGTTATCTGGCGATTTCGTCTATTTCCGTCGTTCCTCGTGGGCCCGTGAATGTGGGCCTCGTGCCGGCCGGGCTCCCTTAATATCCCTCGGGGCCCTCGAGGCCGAGCACTCTCGCGCGCGGGCGCGCGCGCGCGCGCCAGTCTACTTATCTTCCATTCCCTCCTTTCCACCGTCGGTGATGGTGGTAGTGGTGCTGTTGCTTTCCCACTCGGTGTTTTTACGCGCCGCTCGTTTTTTCCCTTCCGAAATATAATTGGCAGTGCGATGCACCTGTCTGGCCGGGCCCGCTCTCTCATCCTTCTCCTCTGACCACCGCCTCTCTCTCTCCTCTCTCTCTCTCGATCGGTGTCTCGATCTTCAGCTCCTCTTCCTTCCTCTTGTGCTTGTTTTCTCTGTCGCACACCTCGCTCGATCCGAGCACACTTGGACTTCCACGTATTTCGGCGCGTGCCACCTCCTCCCCGGACCCAGAGAGAAAAAGAGAGAGGGAGTGAGAGGGTGGCGCGAGGCGGAGGGGCGAGGACACCGTAAGAAAAACGCGACTGCATCCCGGAATTTCGAGACGGCGACGCCAGCGCGCTTTCGGCCCGCGCAAAATGAAAGTGCTCCCGATAGCCTCTGCTACACATGTACAGGTTGATACACTCGCGTTTTAATCGTCACTGTCACACACCACTTTTTGTTGGACATATATGGATATTGTATTATATATGTTATGAATATGTAAAGCGTAATATCAAATCTAGTGGATATGATCGGGAAAGTATTGGGAAACGGTATGTAATTGAAATTAGTAATTAATTTGTAATTATGTTATACATAGCCTGCTAAGTTATGGTGGTTCAAATTGCACCATTTTTTGTCAGACATACGCGTATATCGTATTATGTGCGTTATACATAAAATATAATACTAAATATAGTGGTCGAAGTAAGTGTTGAGAAATATTGATACGTAATTGAATTACTAAATAGTTTACAATTGAAATAAGCAGTAAAATTTAATTTATTTAAGGAGTGGTGACTTACCCTGTACAGGGTGATTCACGTGATTCTTACCTTTAAATCAATATTTTTCAATCAATATGGGTGCAGTTATACATAAACTATCTGATGTGTAATTAGATAATATAATAATACATTATATGATATCTGTAACGCAGCCTGCAGCAAAGAATGTTTTACTAAGAACGAGCAGTATTTTACTTTACGACGACTTACTTCGAATGGAAATATTTTACTATATAATATAACGCACATTGGTTATATGTATCTCGTTATAAACAATATCTGGGATGAAGATAAGACTTTCTAAATATTCGTTAATGATTAAGATTATTAAAAATTGTATACTGTAGGGTGTAATCAGCATTGGCGATTCAAAGCTAAATGAATTACACTGTATAATGTTGAGCCCACAAATCAGGAATATTTTAATTTCAAGACAATAAGTCATCAAGCTAGTAGTGAATGCTACGACAAATTAATATCTACTGTCTCATCTATTCTTCTATGCTAATTCCTGCGAACCCCAAAAAGCCACCCTAGGCACATGCAACAGGTTCACCACAAACCCAATGTTCGACACACATACACTTCCCATCATTCGAAACAGCACATGTTACTAATTCGCTGCAATTAAAATATGCAGCCTATATATGTGACAGTGTTTTAGATTGAATTAGGACTGAAAAAGTGATAAGGACATACAATACTGAACAAATAGTTAGGAACATTGTGTGTTTATAATTTAAATAATGTTGTACTATAAAAAATAAAATAAAATCAGATCGACGAATCCTTCCTCGCAATGATTTATCTATTAATCGTATATTAACATTAATGCTACAATTAAGAGACCTTGATTAATATTTCCAAAAGGAAACCAAAGTTATTAATAACTAACCGATTTTAGTTGACCATTTAAATATGTACTGTTTATTTCTAAATTAATATTATGATATTATCAAGAGTATTACTCATAAAATTGTTTAAAGAACATGTCGCGTACAATTTTATATAATGTTACATAAAAATGTGTCTGAAATTCAGAAGCAACAAAAACTTTCATATAAACTTTCCCAACTGTTTGTACCTACTTATATGCTCGCCACTGTGTGCATGCAACTTATAAGAGAATTCGCCGGAGATGGTAATGGCAGTTGCCGACCAGGTCGCTCCACCTTCTCCAATTGGCTCCCAGTGTGAATCGAGCCCGAAAATACGCGCTCGTGCGAGCGATCACGCGAGTAATGCGAGAGTTAAGAGTAATGCGCTTCCGTGAAATTTCGTGAACGCTTGTAATGAATGTTGCAATGCCATCTGCTTCGATATTAGTTTCTCTCCTGTGTATCGAATGCGAGTAATGATTGTACGAATGCGAATTATTGGGAGCACTGAAGTTTCTGCTCTATGAATTTCATTGGTTTTTGTTTAATATATTTATAAATTTGAACAATATATGGATCAAAGTAATTTGCAATACTCATATTGACTTATTTGTTGAAATGCATGTAAAATTAGAAGAAAAATCAAATTTGAGTAACTTTGCAATTTATGCAAATTTGTTTTTAAGTTACTTTTTACCTTTTTCAATTATTTCAATCGTTTCAATTATCGTGCGACAATTAATGTAGGGAGATAAAATGAAGTTGAAAATTCCCCTAAAATGAAACATCTTACACGTGCCAGGAAGAGCAACGACATTGCAGACAATAAAAGTGATAGATACTTATAATCTGCTTTTCTTCGGGCAAATCTTCGAGTTTAGTGCGGACTCGACAAATCACAGTCGAGAAACCCGGTCAACGGAAGTTAGCTCAGCTATGTAAGCATCCCCCTTACGGATTAGATGGAACAAAAGGAGCCAGACGATCCGTGCAAACTTCCAAGATCCTTTCCTGCCGTAGTAAAAGGATCCGAAATCCAAAGACATGTTTGGAGAGGCGAGTTCGACCGTTCCCGTATTAGATCGTGACAAGTATAAATTCGTCCAGCAATATTTGCGTTGCTATGTATTTTGGAGTCAAACACGTGCCCCTTATATAACATTATAGTAATATATTATGGATTAGAAATGTTCGCGGCTTCTTCTGATTTTCTTTTATGTAACTTTGGTAACGTGTGTTGGTTCAAAGTATTTCGTATTGATTGATTTATAATATCGATGGATTATTTTAAAAATATATTTGATAACCTGCAAAGGTAGTTTGTGGTAGTAAATTTACTAGTGTATAATAAAATTTATAAAGGGATTATTTTCATTTGTAACTATATTTAAGACGTTTCTTAAGTAGTATTAGCCTCATTTTAAAATAACAGGAAAGTATCAATCTTGATTCCTTAAGGGGATGTAGGACAGTTAACCTTTACATTTTTATAAATTGTATAAATGTTGGTGTGACTAAACCAATCACTTGGTGAGCACAGTCATTTTACCTTTAATTAGTATACCTGTACAGAGTAATTTGAGGTAAAAACATTTAAAATCAAATAAACAATAAGGCAGTTATTAATTGTTAAACATTACAATATTAATTATACATAATAGTACTCTGCGGATGATTTTTCCAAAACTATTGGTTCAAATGGGTTCCGCTTTTGCACAATTATTCACTGTACCACCTGTTACAGCGGGGACCACAGTTGTTATTATATTCAATCATTTAGTACATTTAGCATAACCAAATAGTTACTGAAAATAGAGTTTTATTGGTTAACAATATAAACAATTGGTTTTAACCAACTTCCACATGACTTATCTGCATGATTTTGGTCCCTGCCTTAGCTATGATCTTAAAAAAGAACTCTGTAAAAACTGATCTTCACTGGACCAACCGTACTAAAGATATCCTCTGCAGAGTACTATTATGCATAATTAATATTGTAATGTTTAACAATTAATAACTGCCTTATTGTTTATTTGATATTAAATGTTTTTACCCCAAATTACTCTGTACAAGTATACTAATTAAAGGTAAAATGATTGTGCTCACCAAGTGATTGGTTTAGTCACACCAACATTTATACAGTTTATAAGAATGTAAAGGTTAACTGTCCTACACCCCCTTAAAGTACTGACCCACATAAATCAATAACTTAGAATTTAAGGAAACTCGAGAGAAATTTATTTGCGTATATATACATTAATCAATATTAAATCAACATTAACAAAAAATGAAAACAAACTGTATACATATAAAATCTGTACGCATGCCGCCGAAATCGAACAAGAAATACTTATGTGTCATACAATGTCATGTGTGACACACACACACACACATGTGTGTGTGTGGAACGACTTAGAGAGCACAACAGAAGATGTTGGATCAAAAATTTGTCATTGTAAGACTTCGGATCGGATCCATCAATATTCTAGCGGTATCAGGCATAGAGGGCAGTGGGTTTCAGGGGACTTTCATCTTTCGACAGAGAAAAGCAAAGGGAGGACGAGAAACGATCGACGGCCTCGAGCGAAGGGTACCTCCTCTTCTTTTTCTTCAGGGGATCCTCTTTGAAGAGACGGATTCGAGACGCTCTCCGTACTCTACCATACACGCTAGAGCTTTTTCCTCCAATCTTCCTAGGTCCCCTTTTCTCTCTCCTTCTCGCGTTTCATTCTCTACCTTCTCAACGACTCGTGCTGACACACCGGCGAGGGGGGCAAGAGAGAGGAAGAGAATCTCTTTTCATCGTGGCAGCAGAAATCATCGGGTTTCTTTTTCGAGCAAGACTCGGTGGCAGCAGCCCTCCTCGCCCAGCGCTATTCTTCCGCCTTTATGAAGAGCATTCTTCCATGGGATTTCCCAGTGAAAAGACTCGATCTATTCCGCCTCGTGTCAGATATGGAGATTTATTTCCACCATCATTGGCCAACGTCTTTCGACGTTACTTGCTTCCACTGCCGCCGCCTTTGCAACTTCTTTTCCATCCTCGACCTCCTCCGATATTCGGTTTTGTGATTTGGGAAGAAGCGACACGAGCCAGCTTTATTCGACGAATTCGATCGCGTCATTGCCGGGGTCCATTTCTTATCCGGAATCTGTTGCTTTTCGTTTTTCAGGGTGAATGTTTTCAGCTTCTTTTGTATAGGTCGATGAATTTTTGTGGATTTTGTAGATATGGTTCTTTTACGGATTTTCGTGAATTATAGTTTTGACTTGAGTTCGGGAATTTATATTAATGTGTAGCTTTCTACGGAAAAAAGCAATATGTTGCAGCATAAAGAATCAATATTGCAAATTAATATTCAGTTAATAAATTTCGCAAGGAATGTTCGCACCATTTTTATTTCCAGAACCAATTTTCCTTATACTTCGTCAACAATATAATTTTGAACTATTATCTATGCTGTTAACATGTTAATTTGTTAACTAACATGTTGATCAACAATTAATGTTTTAATTTCTGAAAACATTGTACTACTGACAGTAGTACAAAGTAATACAGTAGAACCGAGTACCAAGGGTAGGTTTCAGAAGTTAAAACCTCTCCCAAAAATTGAATAGAACACACGTTTGCAAAACGATTAATTTAATAATCAATGCGAAAAATTGCCAATTTAACAAAAAGAATTAAGTCCGTTCTAAAATGCTTTCTGATGGATCCTCAATTGATTCAATTAATTTAGATTACATGTTACTTTTATACAAAATCTTTGGTTCGAAATTTATTACACTTTGAATTAGAGATTTTTTATTAGAAAATTTCATGAATTTTATTAGAAAATTTGGAGACGCCCACTCCCTACGACCAACCAAACTTTTGATTCAGTTAATTTGCATTAAATAAAGTTTTAATATAAAATATTTCGTTATAAAATTTAGTATACATATATTGTATGCATGGCAAAAATAGGGATTGTTTTCAACCAGTACGACGCACCCCCACTTTCCAGCAAACGTGAATGTATATTATATTACTATATTTAATAGGAAAACAAATGAACAGAGTAACATTTAGATAATAATAAACGAATTATAAATTTCCATTTTTATTTTTAACAAGGACAAAAAACACAAGTGCATTATAGAATCGAAATTTGAAACCGGTCAATTGATCAGACATTAGTATGGTTAATATTAATACATATATATATTTTAATTATTGTTAGCATCCATGTATGCATATAATTAGAAAAACTTTCAAGTTTCCCCCCCAACAGACCGAATTTTCTGGATGTTCCCATGGCGCACGGTGTCCGTGATCATAAATTACACGTTGATCGGGTGATCGTATCACTGAACTTCAGCGTGCAGGCGCGCCAGGGCCCCCTTTTTTCATATCCGCGTACGAAATCATAAATTATGCATGCGAGCGCACGCGTACGCTCGGGCGGCTGCACATAATCATTTGACGTTTCCATTAATTCAAACCTTACCGCTTCCACCGGCCTTTACTTTAGGGCTTTTACCTAGAATGATTTTGTCCTACACCGCGCATGTTTGAAGAAAATGCCAGAATGTACAAGCCACAAATTTCTTGGACGATTGTCAGAGAATTTCGCGTTATGCGCGTCTGACGAGTGTTTTGTATGTGAAAAAGAAGGATTTTTACGCGTTATAGGAAATCATATAATTCTGATGAGTTTTCAGGGTGGATTCTGCGAATACGATCAATCGCGAGCAATAATTTCATTTGCAAAGAAAAATTGTAAAGAAATGTTGATCTGCTATTTTTGTGGATAAATAATTAAACTGTATCCCGGCATTTTGATTATTTCTTTGCCACTTTTTATTTGTTTCCAATTACTGTAAATATGGATGTCTTATTTATTAATGAACAAGAAATGGTTCGTATTTGATTAATTAAATATTTATTCCAATATTTGTTTAATAAATAGGTACAGAAAATAAAATTTAAGAAAATAGATAGTCGATCTAGTTTCCTTAAATACGGTTGGATAATCTGTCTTAATCTACTCATTCTCTATCGACGCAGAGGGTGATGCGTTTCCCTTAGAATCAGAAAGTTTGTGTTTTACTTACACTCAGCTTTACAAAGTGAACGTATTTTATTATACTTATTGCCGACTGCTATTTCTGTTATTCTTCGCACTAACTACTGGATAATCATTAGTAGTTAACATTAAATATTTTCAATATTTCTAATACTATATTAATATTTTAATACTAATTTTTTCCTATTCTAACAGTTACAATCGAACTATATGCTTACTGCAATTAATCCGAATGTTGGAAACCGTTGCGATCCAATGCAGAACTAAAGGGAAGTGCGAAAAGGGATGATGCCAGGCGTATCGGTGCGCAAAATGATAAATTAGATATGCATGCGCAGCTAATGCAGACGCACGCGGTAACCGGGCGTATCGGGCTGGAGGAGCGGCGGGCTAATCCCAATTTGCATCCCCGAAATTCGACTTGATCCAGAAACCTGACTGCTCCCCCTGATTTTCGGCATTCAGGTGGCATATGTCGCCCCTGTTCGACAAACCCTGTTGAACGCACGCCAGTACGCGCGCGCACGCCGTGATCTCGCATAACTGCACTGATCGTGCAGGGTGACACAGAGGCTCCCAACCTAACCCAAATTTCAGTGAGAGAATGTATGTTCAACAAGTATTGACAGATATTCAGCCATTTTTAGGAATTTCTACATTATTATGGAAATAAGATTTTGCAGAAACCTCTCATGTGTGTTAAAAGGTAATGAAATGGTTTTAAGTAGTATAAGCAGTCATGAACCGCCGAAACTAGTCAATAGTTAATCTGTTATAGCAATAATAATAGATTTTATCCTTTTGGACAATTAAGAATTTCGTTAAAATTTTAAATTGCAGAGATATAATCCCTTTACATTTTATAATACCAACATCATAGCAATAATAATAGTGGTTATAAGTAGTATAAGCAGTTATTGAGCTGCCGAACCCAGTCAATAATTAATCTAGTGTAACAATAACAACAGCTTTCATCCTTTTAGACAATGAATAACTTGGTTATAATATTGAATTCTAATGAGAGTTAACAAATGCTTTACATTTTATAATACCGAGCTCAAAATTATTTTATAATTGTGATTCATATTTTTGCAAGTATTAATTACACCACGTTGGGAAGCTAGTGGAAAATGATATGGAAAATTAATGCCAGTTCGCGCGTCTATTGTTCTGTGCTAATTCTTGGAAACCCCAAAAAGCGACCCCATCTACATGCAACAGGTTCGGTACAAAACCCCAGGCTCGGCTCACCCCACATACAGCTCCCATCATTTCGAACCGCACATGTTAACAATTCGCTGTAATTGGAGTATGCAGCCCACATGTGTGTCAGTGTTTTACATGAAATGATTAATGAAAAAAGTGACAGGGACCTATATTCTATCTTCATAATTGAAATCATATTGTATTATAAAAAATGAAAGAAAGCCGAATTAAAAGGATGCTCTCTTGCAATGTTTTATCCATGAGTTAATATTTCATTAAAATAACATTAATAACTTGTGCATCATTTACATACCAGCTATTTACATGTAAAATAACATTATCATATTGCAGATGGAAATATTCGCAAAATCCTTAGGCATGTTCAGCGAATACACAGCATACAATGTTATAAAAATATACACACAAAAGGTACAAACAGGAAATAATTCCAATAAAATTATCCCAAGTACCCATTTATACTATTATTGCGCAGTATAAATATTATAATACAGAATTCCAGTTTTTTATCTCTTCGATAAATAAAAGTTTCGAAACATTGATATGCTGACCACGTACACGACAAAATGAAAACGAGCAGGGAGAACTTGAGCGTTTGGCAATGGCTTGAAAGCCACTGAGAGCGTGCGAACACGCATGTGCAGGCACTCGCCGAGATAAATGGAGGGTTGCGCGGCACCCCTCGCGCGGTAGCACGAGCGCGTAGCCCAGGGATAAAAGGGAACGAAGTGGCCCCGAGGGGTGGGCAAAGGGCAAAAGGGGGGTGGGGTGGCGGCGGAGAAGGGAGGGTGAGTGGATGCGACTGCACGGGGTCGAAGACACACAAAAGAATAACGTCGCATGCCAACCAGCTAAAATCCACCCCTGAAATTCCGTCTCGTGCCCTCCTCGCTCGAATGTTCTCTCTCGCTTTACGTACGTGTGCCCGCTTGTCTCCTCGCAAGGTTGCCGTCCCGCCAACCCCTCCGATGCCCACCAGCACGGACAGGCTCGTTTTAACATTTATGTAGTTGTTTATACCGCGGAATAAGGAAAGTGATGCTAATAAGGAGAGTGTCAGACCTGTTAGAAATATGTGCTTTAGTTTGGTGTAAGTTCGTAAATCAATTTAGAATATTTTGCCAACTATTCGGCTGCCATGATCGACTATAGGTATTTCAGATTCTGTCTATTCGACAGCGCTACTAAGAACTGCGTCCGTTATTTTGCTGTGTCAGACCTGTCGGGTTGAAACTCGTAACGATATTTTTGATATTTTCTTATAATACCATGTAAAAAGTACTTGCAATTGGGCCGATTTTCAAAATTCCCGTTTTTAACGAATCGGCAGCCCTTTAAACTCAAAAATAGCGTTCTCATTCTTGAAAATAACTATACTTTCATAGCTATTTCATTGAAATTAACTTCCCTCTAATACAACCAACCTTTGCCCTAGAAAGAACAATTAACAAGGGATGAGTAAACAAAAGTATATCCAACATATATTCGTTTATTTATACATTTACTTTACATACACAAATTAAAAATATTCATAAAAAAAAAACTTATATATGTTACACGATTACAGAAATACAAAACAAGTGCACTTTCTACTTAAACTTCCGGAAGGCGTGATCCATCCAAATCGTCTGGCAGTGTCACCGGCTGCATTAGGCAAAGGAGACAGGCATCCACAAGTGGTCGCCAAGAGGAGACAAGGGAGAACCACTGTGCACGTGGTCGATGCATGCGCGCAGGGTGGTTGGATGAGGCCGAGTATATTTTCGGGGTGGGCAACAGGCGAAAGAGAGAGAGAGAGAGAGGGAATACTCGGCGAGAGGGTGCCCCAGGCTTTTTCGGATCGGCTCGCTGCTCGTGCGCAGGAATAAAAGCGGGACATCGCATCCGGCGAGAGGGAGACGACGACTCCCGGTTAAGAATGCTCGGCAAATGCAGACAGAGTGTGTGTGCACATGTGAATATGTGTGTGTGTGTGTGTCTGTGTGTGTAGTTGTGTGAGAGAGACCAAAATCGAATGTAGCCAGAGCTGGTAAGAGGGAGCAGAAAGGGGCCAGAAACCATCTGCCCGCATATGTTATGCTCCATGGATATTGGACGCGAGCCATAAGAGGGAACCGCTCGCCGGGAACCAGGAACCGACTGGTTGCCGTCCGCTCAAGCGGAGGAAGTCGGAAGTGGGACACCCCTCGGACACCCTTGGGAAATCGACTGTTTTCGTAATTAGGAAATGACCTGGCGCACGAAATATTACACACCCCCGGCAACACCAGCACCCTAGTGCACTTGGTGCTTTACGATCGCAGGGTGCTCGAACTGATTATACTAGCATAAATTGTCAGCTTGGCTGGGCGAGATTTTGTGTACTCGATAGTGACACTATGCGTCGCTCGTGCTGAATATCATTAAACTCGTAATGATTGAATTAATTGGGTTTTGTAATACTTTGGAGTGAATTAATGGAATGTACTTTGTTCTTGAAAGGCAGAAAATGGAGGGTGGTTTGTAATTATTTTATGAAAATTATTCAATTGTGATCTGATTTAAATATTGATGAAATTGATAATTGCAGAAAAGTATTGCTAAGAAGGTTTATCAATGTGAAGATCGAATTCAATATCAAAGGCATTCATTTGTTGATTAAAGGTAAAATCAAACGTTGCTGGTCGATGCAAGGACAACTTGCATCTTGAAAGCATCAAGCAGATAATTATTTTACTAATCGATTCATTTATATCCATATATGACATATCACCGATACTTTGGCTTTTAAAAATAGTTATATTTAAACTAATGTGTCATTAAAGACAACACACTTATTGATTAAAGGCGAACCAAAAAGTTTAAATCATCGAGCCGATAATTAGTTTACCAATTGAATCGATATATACATTTATTACACATGCAAGAAATATGCCTGTTACTTTTATTTGTAAAAATAAATATAGGTAAATGAGTATGTTTGATCAAAGAAAAACCATTTATTGATTAAAGGCGAAACAAAAAGTTGAAATCATCGAGTGGATAATTAGTTTATCAACTGACTCAATATATACATTTATTACACATGGAAGAAATATGCCTGTTACTCTTATTTGTAAAAATAGATATAGGTAAATGAATATGTTTGATCAAAGAAAATACATTTATTGATTAAAAGCGAATCAAACACTCATCGTCGACGCAAGGACATTTCGCGTCTTCGGAGCATCGAGCGGATAATTAGTTTATTAATCGAGTCGCTTTGCCTGGACGAAGGCCTTGATACCGCGCCGGGTGTAGATACGGGTGTTGGTTAATTTCGGTGAATCCAGGTGCAAAGCCGCTCTCACCTGCTTTGCGCCGAGGTGTATGTACCTGCAAGTCAGCCTGTACGAAAGTGCATTTCACTATTGACGCTGTTGATGAGCAAACAGCCTACAAATCAGTGCAAACGAATCGCACTGCATCAACCGCATTGTGCAATCTTGATTACAGTGCTGATTGCTACTTTTATTCCTGAGTTGCGCAATACTTCCACGCATACTTTGAAGTCGACAGACTTCTTTCGTTACTTTTCAGTACTGACAGCATACATTGTGAGCGGATGAATAATTTTTATTACTCAGTTAAATCATAGAATGATAACAGAAATGTGCAATTTGGGGGAAAAATTCATATTTGTACATGGATTAAAAATTATTATTGACATGTACAGTTTATTCTGACAGAAGTTAATTAACAAGCAAGCAATTCAAACGTATCTCTTCTACACTATCATTAATAAATCACTCGAGATTATACTTTACCAGTCCAACAAAACAGACACTCGAAGCAGACAAACTGCGAAGCAAAAAAGAAGTACAAAAGAACTTACCGAAGCATCGACGCTAGACCTCGGGTAAGAAAAGTCCGGCGAAAAGAAGTCGGTAGCCAATGCGGCGACCACAACTGTCAAAGTGATTGCGCAAACCGCAGAGTGCGCGGGAACGCCTGCTCTCGCCGCATCATTTATCACCCCGAAATCATGATCTTTTCAGCGAAAAACTTTCGAAGGTGGACAGGCTCGACGCGTCGTCTTCCAGCATCAGATGTTTCGTGAATGGACGCGACGACAAGAAAAAGACCGAAAGTGAGAGAAAGTGAGAAAGAAGAGTGAGTCTAGGGTCGCCGAGTGTGTCTCGTTCCCTTTAAAAGTCTCAAAAGGGAAAGACGATCATCGCATTGTCGTGAAAGGAACGAGATTCCGTTTGCTCGGAACAGCACGGCGAACGGGCAGCTGGTCCGACGTCAGACGTTTCAGACACACTTCGCTCGTGTGCCCGAAACGTACTCCTCTCCCTCTCGATCGATCTTCCCTCTTTCTCGCTTCCAGGACCTTCCAGCTCTTTCGCTTTCCCTCTATCTCTCTTTCTCCTTCTTTCCCCATCTCGCATGGTGCTCCTTCCTTCTCGAGAGCACGTACCACCGACTCCCGTGCCTTGTTCCACCCTCCAGTTTCAGGTGGTTGGACGGAAAGGCAGGATACGCGCCGGCCACGCTTCGGCCACGCGACTCCAATCGATATACAACACGTAGCACTCGCTCTCTCTCTCTCTCTCCCTCTCTCTTCCTCTTTCTCCTGCTTTATCCTTCTCTCTCTTTCTGGTTGGTTTGCCGGCTGCAGCAGAGCGCGCGCCTTTGCAGCCTGTGGTTGTAAGTGGAGCCTGCGCCAGTAGATAGGTGATTCCGCGATAAGGCGTCCACTCAAATTTTCTCGCTCCGGGAACCGGAATCGCCTCCTCCCCTCTCCCCGAAAGCATCCTGGCTCTTTTCACTGTCCACCGATTCTCGGAATTTCTCGAAATGCACCGCTGCCCTCGGTTTGTCGAATTATTGCACTCTTGTGAGTCCGTTAGTCTTTCTGTAATTGTAAGGACGTAGCGTAGGGTGAGATTTGATTTGGTATTGGTGGCTCGGAATTTGGAATGTTTTGTAACGAGTCTGATGTTTTTGGGATTTTAATTAATTTTTTCGAATTTATTACTGTCTATTCTGTGTTTTACTATTTTAGTAAACTGTTAGTTGGGCAATACCGACATCGTTGATTCCAAGGCAGGCGCATCACCCGGTATAGTTTTTAGACAGCGAAGTTCTTTTTTATTCTGTTTATTTGTTTGGATTTTATTCTTACACACCATCTTCTTAAGAGCCAATCACAATACGTACAAATTTGTTATAGGTAAAAGAAAAATGCTTAATAATGCAAACTATTCTTTGTTAACAATTGTCCATCCTCATCTGTTCACACTAACTCTTTTGTTTCCAATCAATATCTTTTTAAAAATAAATTTCTTTCATATTAAAACTAATTTTGGTGCTTTGACTTATCTCTTGGTTATCTGATTATCTTATCTGTAACAGCAGCTCCTTACGCGCGTCACATTTAGATTGCATCACACTTATATTATTAATACAAATGCAACTTAACATAGAAATAGCAAAATTATATTTTAAAACGTAGTTTCCAAACTTATTACTAGTTTCTGCGCTTATCACCTTAATTACTTCATTCTGCATAAATAATCAAACTTTCTCTCCGTTTCCGTTTGCTCTTACTTTCACCTCAGTCTCATTTTCGTTCATCGAAACTGTATTGTCGATCGAAATTAATACAGCCGGGAGTACGTGCCGTGTATTTTTAGAAACGCTCGCATTCTCGGCAGGAAAAAGGGGGGGAGGTTGCGCGAAATTATTATCGTTAGTCACGTATCCTTGGCGAGAACTTTGTCGCGCGCACACGTCATGGCTGCCTTCGTGGAAGGGCTTATTCTACATCGCGCCGCCGGTATTTTCGCACGAACCAGCAAAAAAGCCCGCATAAGATGCGCTGCCGGCTGATTAAACCGCGCGCACACACCCATGTGTGTAATCTATAGATGTATGTGTATGTGCGTAAACATGTGGGCCACCGGCTAACAAGAAGTCGAATGTCTTCCACGCAGTTCTTTTACGGTCGCCCGATGCCCGGCGAAGGAAATGTTCCAGACTTTTGGCTCTCAAGCCAGCCTGGACCAATTATAAGCACGCGATTGGCCGGTGCGCCGAATGTGAAGTATGATGATAAATTGAATCGTACCGAGAGCGATCGCACCGTAGTTGCTTCCAGATGTACAGTTGTTAATGATCGTGCTTGGGTTTAGGAGGATCGGAACCTTGAAATATTATCGAAAGCAGAGATCATTCATAATAAATGCTGGTAATGACTCTAAAACAGGGTGTTTGGACTTGTAAATCAAGCATAGGGTTTATATGTGAACCAAATGAAAGGTTTATACCCAAACGACACAGAACATCTTGCAGACGTTTTTTTATGCCATTTTCACAACTTTACGTCTTACGACATTCGTAGGACGTTTCGAAGAAGTTCTGCTGAAGGTGTTTCGAAGATGTCCACATTTTTTCATTTTTTAAACGTCACCAATACGTTGTCTTGACTACCATAAAGATGGCAAATCTATTTGAAAATCTATTTGAAAATCTATTTGAATTAGCATTTAATGGGGTGCATTCTAGAGATTTGTTTACTTTAGACTGATTAAAGAAAAGTGGAACAACCTTCCACGGGAAATATTTTAATAATTAAATATTAATTTGAACTTACTTGATGAATAGTCTTTAATAAAAGTTCTATTAACTTCTTGTTACATTTAACTAGTAACAGCTTTTGTAAACTTTGTACAGCATAAGCAGCAACATGATCTATGTCGAAACTATTTGAACCGGTTATAAACTTAATAAACACGACTCAATATGCAATATCTAACTCAGAATCACCAATTGTTTGTTGCTGATTTTTTAACTTACACATTTTCAATAAACAACAAAAGGTACTTACTGCATTTCGTCAGTGGCAGCGCCTAAATTTTCCATGCTTGGAGACAGGAAAGGGATCATTTGCGTCTGGAAACCATGGAGCAAATAATTCTTTTATTAGACGCATCATTTATATCCACACATGACATGTCACTAATAGTTTTGTTTCTAAAAATAGTTCTAGCTAAACTAATGTGCCAACAAAGAAAAGCCACATGTATATTATACATATTAAAACCATCGGACGAATTATTAATTTATTAATTGTATCGATATATACATTGATAACACATTTAAGAGATATAACTCTTACTTTTATTTATACAAATAGTTATAGCTATACTAATATCTCTGATCAAAGAAGACCCATTTATTAATTAAAGGCGAAGAAAACATTCATCGTCGACGCAAGGATAAATTGGTCCATGCTGGGAGACAGGAAAGGGAACTGTGAAATAAGGAAAACTGGAGCGGTATCGTTTACAATGGAAAATCCGGGAGAACGAAGCGAGGGGGCAAAGCAAAAGGGGGAGTCTAGTAAGTTGAGGAGGGCGATCGTATAATTTTGCACACTGTAAAGGGCATTGAAGGGCTCGGGGCGGTCGAAACCGCCCAGGGTAGGGGAATAGAATTACATTTTCGTAGATGAATAGGGCGCACCTACGTAGCCGCGTAGGACGAATTGCACGGGATTGTGCCTAAGTGCGTGGCGAATCAGGGCCGGATTAATCGAGCTACGATTGAGAGAGCTTTCCGAACCCTGTCTGGAGCAACAAGGGGAGGCTCACGCATGCATTGATACATTCTAAACGCTACCAGAATTATACTGGAGCTCGTAACTGTTGCATATTTTTAGGGTGTTATAAATAGCACGCTTTCTTTTCAATGGGATAAAAAATGAAACGCAAGATTTTAATGAATAATGTAGAATAATATAGGAATGGTGAAAAGTCTTTTATCCTGGCAATGTATGATATTAAGTGAATAAGTATACATGTGCATGAATAAATAATAGAGGAAACAGTGATTTTATGAAAGTCGTTAAACTTTATGTTTGTATAAAAATGGGTCCATTTATAATTTTAAATACTATTAACAATCTTATTGAATTATTTGCAATAAGTAAAGTTATTAAGTATAGAATGCGAATGTTATTTTACTATGAGAAATAAATTATGATACCGGTACATTAAGTTTATATTAATACATTTTCCGTTATTCGTTACTAATGCGTTCATTACTGAATTAAATATACCTGAATGTGAAATTAGTTTAGAAATCGAACAACCCGGAAATTCTAAAAACTTGACGCATGTTCACGAACATTATTATCATCATTATAAATTTCATATTATTTAAAATCAATATACAATCATTGTATACAATTTAAATTTGAATTAGCTTCAGTATCACCCTAACAATATTTTATTTACGTCATTTATTTCTTAAACATGTACATTTTACGTTCAATTCATTGACAATTAATTTCAAGAGTAATTAAAACAATTTGCGGCTTAGCTAATCTTATTCGGCACGAAAGGTAGGAAGAAATGTTGCGTGAAAGAAAGATATTGATAGCCAGAACGAAGGGGAAAGTGGGCATCTGGCGGAATCTGTCAGGCATCGACAGTCGACAAGCCTCACAGAAAACTGTTAGATTTTCTTGGGCGACGATACTTGTTGCGTCTGTCGTCTCAGGCGTCCTGCCGATCGCGCACTGTCATACAGGGTGGAAAAAACAATTTATGGCTTCGGAATCCGCCCCTGCTTCGGTGGCGCGGTGCGTAACAGAAGTGCGTAGGCATTGGCCGCGCACACGTGCAGGGGCACGCGTCCCAACAAAGGGCCCGCACCGACCCACCCCCTTTCCTGGCTCCGCTTTATCCTTCCCTTTTTCCCCTGTTGCGTCCCTAGGAAGCTGTGCGCGTCTGCGTGCCGGTCTATTCGCGCGAACACTCTTCCACGCAGTGCGCTCTATACTGGGTCACACAAAAATCTGCTTCTCCGGAATTTTTAATGACAGATTTCGGAATTCATTTTTCGAATTAGATGTACAGAAAAGAAACTGTTGTGAACAGTTTAATATTACCCCGCATTCGGTTACATAAAAATCTGCCTCCCTATCATTTTTAATGGCAGATTCATTTTCGAAATTTTCGAAATTAGATGTACAGAAAAGAAACTGCAGTAATGGTGAATTTCTAAATTAAAATCTGAATTAATTGTTAAAATAATTCTAGAATGGTAACCGGTAATCTGTGAGGCTAGCTCATCATATTTCGTATTATGTTTACATTTTTCCAGATTACATTACACTTTTATTCTATTTCATTCTGAATTATAATGAATTCGAAGGCATTTTAACTACATCCCATGTTTTATTAGTTCGTAAGTGACGATGAAAAGAACTAATCAAAAGTACCGATTGTAAAATCATCTGTATAATTTTATGCAACTTAGCTTTTTATACTTAAATATAAGCAGGCTAATAGAATTCCCCGAATTTGTCTCTTCAAGAAAGTATGTTTTTACTCCTCCACTTTACGCAAAATACTCTTCTGCTCGAACAAAATCTTTTGACAGTGCAGCGTAAGTTTCGGCCACCCTGTATAGCGTTCCGGGACCTCTCGCAGAGCCATTAGAGCATTTCGAGTAAGAACCGACCCCCGCGGCGCCGTGCGTCGCGACGACTTCCAGTGCGAAGGATTCGAGGGCGCGACTGATTACCGCCACTCTTGCTCTCACTCACTGCGGCACACACTCGACTTCGCTCTCGACAAAGAAAGCCACGCTCTTTTAACGATTTCTTCGCTTCACCGTACACCGATATGCTTGGTCGACTCCGAGTATGATATCCTCACGTGATTTCTCGAGTACTTGAATTTGACTCTGACTTTCGAAATTCAATTGTGTATGCTATATATTTGTATAGGTCATAAATCATGATATCGAAAATATTGCTGTTTTTTCTTTTTTCGAAATTATTGGATGCAAAGTGCATGATATATGTGTAACGAGCATTTATCAGTTTTGAAAATATTTTTTATTCTTTTTTCCGTTATTTCGAAAGTATGTTTGAATCTCTTTTCTGGGAATTTCTTGTTGCAAGGTATACTAATGCTTTATATATAGCAAACATTCATGGGTTCAACAATATTTTTTACTCCTGCTTTTCATAATTTCTTGATGCATCATGTACCATGGTGTATTTTATAATTTCTTGTAAATGTGGAGGAAATGTAGTCGGATTTATGAATTATAGAAAAAGTTTACTCTGTTTTTACTTAATAATGTTGAAATTCGTTACCCTCAACGTGCTATGATTGCATAACAATGTATAATATTACACAACATAAGAAGATAATGCAAAATAATAAAATAATATTTTAGTATTGTTTGGATTAAAGATTACTGAACATAGTAAACGTGCATGAATGCAAGAAACCAAAATTATATTACAAAATTTCTAGTGCATATCAACAATCGTTAATATTTAATTCTAACTTCACTAATCGCGAAATTCAAAAATATGTAATTATATTTACTATACAATTAATTTTGATCTGCCAAATACTAAAACTCTACAAGAAATTTATAAAAAATTTGTCGATGTACAATTGTACAATTTATAACGAAATTCGACATATAAATTACATATCAAACAATTCACACGTTATAAATAATTATACTTCTACTTACAATAGTTACAAAATAATTACGATAAAATCATGGCGAACACCCAACTCTTTCCGATCTCCAATCGGATAATATATGTTTCAACTGTTGAGACTTCCTGCCTGATGCAGTCATCTGCGGTTTCAAGAGCACGTATATCATCGCTGATACTTGATATCGGGGGTGGAAAGAGCATCCTCTTCCGAGGGAATCGCCTGTGCACCGAGTGTTTTGCACATGGCATTAGTTAAAGCGGTTTTCTTAATAGCCCTCGAGGTGATGATATATGGAAACTCCGTGAAGCTAGTTTTCGAGTTCGTTCCGACGACACATTTCTTCGAACGTGGAAACAAGTTGTGAACTACGAACAGCGCTCTTAATTATCGAACACCCAGTTCCCTTCCGATGAGCTTCCTCTGGTCCAATTAAGCTTCACACATACAGCGCCAATTTTAAGACGCTCCTTTATTATTTCGTATTGGTTTCATACTTCTTAATTGTTAGTTAACTATTGATATTTTTCAACTGAAGTATGTGTTTAATTTTATGTGGATTAATTTGCGACGATTTGACTTGTTCAGATAAATCGTTTATGCTGCAAAACTGAATTAACTGGACCAACAATTACTTTGAAAATCATTTGAAAATCCTCAAAATATAATCATATTTTATTTTTGGAATTAACAGAACCTCATAACTCTACAATATCTGACACAGAATCACTAACTGATTGTTGCCCCTATTTTTATAAAAACAATAGTGAAAAATATTTTATTTATTGTGATACTTTGTTCCATTTCACCAGCAAAAGGAGCAACATCTCCATCGAAAGAATTTGAAACAGCCACACACTCAATCACCAGGATTCAATTACTCCGCAATATCTGACATAGAATCACTAACAATACCAACATAGTATTCTGCTCGCCGATTGCCGGCTGGCATCTTGGGATCCTCAATCAGGATTTAAATTACTGCAACCCAGTCGTAACTTCTCCTTAACATCCTCAGCTATAGAAACGTTACAGGGCACTCGGTGGACACCGCGCGAGAGCGGCGAGCATGAGTGCAACAATGCCTCGCTGTAAAACCGTGCGATATGTTGATCCGGCGCGCAACGTCGCCAGGAGAAAGGAGAAAAAAGGGCCATGAAAGGGCGACCCGGCTAATTCTTGGCGAGCGTGAGAGCCCGGCGAAGAGCGCCACGCTGGCGCAAAAAAGGAAACGAACCTGAGGAGCAAAGGGGCGGCGTGCTCGCATCGATAAATAACTATCATCCGGATTTACGGGAGCGTCCTCCTTTACGCCGGCAATCGAATCGGCAGCCTGCGCCCGAACCTTCCCACTTTGCAACCTGCAACGCGTATATTACGGAATTTCGGCATTATCGAACACCGATTTGATATCGATACCGATTATTCGGCCTTTGGTTACTTTATGCGCTGGGAGCGCCGAGCTGTGGCGGAACCACGAACTATGTTAGTACTGAGAGTTAAATGAGTAAATGTGATAACAGTGGCTTAAGTGATATAATAAGAAGTGTGACATTTTGTTTACACGTTAATAATAATTTAATTTGGAGAATAATAGGGGTCATAAATATTCTTTAACGATTTCTACCTTCAACTCTAGTTCTTGTTGAAATTTTGGGATTACTTTAGGTACACCATGCATAAATAATAAATATTTTCTTCCAAATAATAGTACACCTTCCACACAAGATAATTACTCTAGTACAAAGATAAAAATACAAGAATGAAATGAAGTTACATATCTGCAAAATTTCAATACAACGAGTTTCTTGTTATGAACTCAACCACATAAAAAATATAAATAAAGACAAGTGCAAATTCGTCCTATTACTTGAAACGACGATCTTCTATCACCCATGCCACTTGACAATCAAAACTGTATAACCACAAAAATGATAAAAAGCAATACCGACCAAATAAAATTCGTTTTCACACGCGGATATCTGCTATTCATTTATTCGCTTCCGTCCTTTATTTATTTCTTATTTAAAACCCACCATGCAAGCATACGTGGTGCTCATGCTATCCCAGAATTACGGGAGCAGTGGAAACCAGCAGCGGAGCAGCACAATGCTTACTGGGAGAGGATACGCTTTAAGGTCCTCGGGCGCGTGCATAATCCTGGCCGACTTCTGGTACACTCGGTTTTCGCGGAGATTAAAGCACCATCGGCCCGGGCGGCATCTCCCATGGAAAAGAGGCTGCTCTGTATAGTATATTCCGCATTATACATTCGGTTTCCTCCCCAGCTCGACTTAGCCCGGTTTCGGGCCCATTGAACGTGCTCTAGATCTAGATCGAGCGCTCCCGTTCGATCCCTTTTAGTACCCCACGCGTACACCACCACTTTCCTTCTGTCTGTGCGTACCCCCCCCCCCCACCCCCCCTTTTTTTTTGTCTGCTGCACTGCTGCACTTCGCTGCTTGGAATTAGAGCTCTCATTCACAGTCCAAGTGCACCCTGCCTGCCTTTTTTGCTGCTCGGGGAAACTAATTTCAGATGAAATTTGATGGAATTCCGACAGTGGGGCGGCCTGTTGCTTACGCGCCAGCTGGCGACAGATTTCGTCTGGCTTTTTTCGACTACCTCGACCTTATCCCCCCGTTTTTTTCAACGCTCCTTCGGTGATTCTTGCTTCGGCCTCTGATAGGCGCGAACCCGATTGTTACTTCTGTTTATTTGTGGTTCGCATCTGTTCGCGGGTAACTATGATTTCATCGTGTGGTTACTTGGTTTGAAGATAGGTTGTTCGCGGAATCGTTTGACAAGTTAAAAAGTTGATATTGCGCTGTGTTTTATATTCTGGGAATTAAAGAGCTTGATTCACTTGACCTTGAATCATCACTGTTGGTTGATATAAATAGAATGAATATAAATTATTAGAGAACTTTAATTATGTATGAGTATTTCTCGATAAGAATAATGTAATTCAGAGAATAACAGGTTGTTCCAACTATCTATATTACAAAAATCTTCAAACAATGTATAATTCAACTTGCCATTCCTTTTCAAATTTTGGAGTTATTCTTAAAGCATCACATTAAAAGCCACTCAGTAAGAAACTGTTTAATTCGTCTTGTAACGCATTTATGCTGATTGCTTGGTTCTTCGAGATGCAAACAAACTTTCTATCTTTGTATATTAATATTGTCTTTCTAGAACACGCAGTCATTTTTCATTCCTCAACAAAGTGCACAAGTTCTCATACATCCGGCCTGCAAACTACTTCTCAATGTTACTCCAAAACAAAGTTAAATACAACTTTCATAATTTATCAAACTGGCATACAAACGCCAGAAGCACATACGAATTCTTCGAGCTATTAGCCTATAATATTCTCGCTGATTGATAAAGAAGCAATAAGAATCACGGTCTCCATAGCGTCGCACAGTTGCAATGTGATACGGCTGCCAGTTAATGACCGGCTCACGTTTAACAGCCCTCGGTGCTCTTCAATTCTGAAAATGTAACGCGATTTAAATTACACTTAAATTACAGTGCCGCGGAGGGTATTGCTTCATTACACTGATTTATCGCCCTCTTCACGCGCCAGTTTCCAGTTGTTACTCGTACATCATCGGAAGGCCGTGAATTAACGCCGGGCGTTATGGAGTGGGACCGTGAAAAAGCGAATTTATCGTGTTCGTAAATTGTCGAAGACAATGGGCCCCGGAGATCAGAAAATCGGCGGTGAGCGCCAGAAGGGACAGCGCAGGTATCGCATTAAATCAACGTATTTTGTAGTATAAATTCGGTCGTGCCCCTCGTTCTCGGTGGCAGGGATGAGCCTCTACGATCTGGGCACATAGAATATAAACTAGATCTAGGTCAGATCCTACGGGTAACTTTGCACAGCAACGACACAATTATGGTTGCAACCCTTCGGCTGGTGAAAAAAGAAATTTATACGATGAACCCTTCTCTGAGTGCAATTTATGGAGAAAGCTATGGCTGGAATTCGTTTTGAATTTAATACGAGTGTATAATTTGTGGTTATTTGTGGTTAGAACTGGATCAAGAAATTGGATGCGTTTGTCAGAAACAGAGGTATCTTAATATCAACATAATCAATAAAAATAGGACATTAAATGTTTTGAAAAGAAATAAAAATAAATCTTAGTATGACATTAAGTACAAATTACGCTTTAATTTATTTTTGATTGGAGGAGCATTATGTACCACTCAAGAAAAATGAAATTGTACTCTTTATACAGCGAATATCTCTTTCTTAGATTTTACTTATTATAATTCTTTCTAATTCCACATCACTTATTGATTCTAAATTAGATTTTTATTTCAGAAGTATTTTTGGAAACGTAAATGTACTCGACGTTAGTCTGATGTATTTTGCGCGCACTGAATTTTTGTACTTGCGTAATGGAAATATGCTACTTTAAGGGCCGGAACTGTGCCGGCCTTACGTCGGTGCACCGCCCCGAAACACGAGACTTCCGTAGCTGAATGTCGTTCTTCCTGCCCATTGCTCTCGACGATTATAAGCCGCGCGAGGGATGAAAGAGAGAAAAACAAAAGGCTTTTTTTTACCACGAACAAAAAGCTGGATTGTTTTATAATATTATATCGAACATCCTGCAAAATGAATTCGCCGATCCCGAAGGCTGAGAGAAATACTATATAAAAGATTATTCATCCAAAAATAAATATTTAACACAAATTTAATTTTTTTATGATGTGTATTACATTTATGAACTATGAACAACCATGAAGTATCATGATTGTTTAACACATATAAATATATAAATCATAATACAAAGAAATTAGTAGATTGAAAACCAAAAATATTTGTTATTTCTAGTAGTACGCTTTTTCATGCGAGTGAAATATTTAATGCAAATGCTTTGAACATTTGGAGTGTGAAAATACTCAGAGGCGTTCACTAATTCCTCAAAATACCTGAAAGCTTATTACGCACTTGGATAAGACGCATCACCAATAAAAAGTATACAATAATAAGACTAGCCGGGACTTATTATCCGGTTTAGAGCCAGATGCAGAGCTGCCGGAAATTTATCTATACTCCGCCGAAGCGCAATTCAACAAATTGCACAATGGCATCGAGAAAATCGGATCAGCAACGTAATCCCTTTCATCCCGCAGGATTTGCCCTTCTAACAATTAGACGCCGGCATTGAACGATACTTGCTGATGAGATTTTCAATGCGAAATCTTGCGAGTGTAGCTGAGTGCATGATTCAGAAATGCAAATCGGGAAATGCAATTCTTTTGTGCGAATGTCAGCTGGAAAGATCAACTTAATCCTCAATTGACAAACAGAAGTAGATGATAGCAAA
Source organism: Ectemnius cavifrons (assembly GCA_964023945.1). NCBI lineage: Eukaryota > Metazoa > Arthropoda > Insecta > Hymenoptera > Crabronidae > Ectemnius > Ectemnius cavifrons. Next base: position 3,023,673 of record OZ030380.1, on the reverse strand, counting down.
AGGGTACTGCGATCTGATTGTCGGTTCCAACCGCATTTGTATCCGTCTGTGCTGTTCCTATACTTTGTTCTGCAATTCGTTATCCCTTTCTGGCAGTTTAAACGTATTCACTTTCATTGTATATAGTTTATAAATATATTTTTTACGTAGCGTACCTGTCGCTAACAATATTTTGATTTTGTAGTGGGAATAATGAATTGAGCAGAAACAAGAACAAATAATTTACAATCCGTTTCACACTCTTAACAAGTTTTGTTATTAAGCATTCTAGTTTTATATTCAGTATTATTCAGTATTAGTTTACTCGTTGTACTACAAATTATTATTAACAAAAGAGAGATTTTTAAAAATTCAATTTCATATAAACTAAATATACTTGAAACTTGTTCATGTAAGTGGTATTGATGCTGTTTTTCAGAGACCATCGAGCATCTTTTGTCGAGGCTCGAAAACAGACGTGAAAGAGAAAACCTGCTATCGATCGGCAGCGCGACACCTTCCCAACAGGCACCATTTATCGAAACAACCCTCGCCCTCTACTCTACACACTGCAACTCCGACATATTCGAACCTCTCACAAAATACTCTCTACATTTGGATTTTTTTATACATTCTATTCTTAGAATAAAACTCCAGTTACTGAGGCAGAAAATTAAGGATTATATATCCAGACAGAACCAGAGGAAAGTGGTAGTCGTAGTCAGCGAGTCTTGCCGGGCCCGAACGTGTCGCTCATTGCAGACCCATAAAGGCTCGTGCGCGGCTACCACATTCACCCGGCCATGCACGTACGAGAGCGCGCGCGCGCTTCGAGCTACTACTACAAAAGCGTCGGGCGCACGCACAATGAGCGTAGCAGGAAAGGGACGCAGACAGAGGCAGCTCATGAGAGTACACGCAACTGGCACACGCGCTTCCCCCCCGGCATATGGTGTGCCCAGGGTCCCTCTTTTTCAGTTCCGGGGGCGAAGGAACGAAGGGGGCTGCGGCGCGTGCTCAAAATCCCCACCAGGTCCTCGCCACTCCGCCGGAGTAGAGAACGAGCATGCACTACGCGTTTCCCTCGTCCGACTAGTTCCATCCTCCTCGCGCTTTCTCCCCCAGCAACACATCCGTCCCTCTCTGCAATCTATTTGCTTCGTCTGCCCTTCGCTCTCGTCGACTCACTCGCACCCGCCGGACCCTAATGCCCCCCCCTTTCCAGCCCTCCGCTTCGCTAGGTACTTGGCGAGCGGCAAAATGCTGAAACCTAACCCATCTATCGGATGTCCGTACCCGCGCGCTCATTCCCAACGCAGACGCCATGCGGTGCGTAGCACGGAGGTCCGAATGCTCCGATCAGAAGTGCGAGTTCATCCTCCCGTTCGCCGGGTGCTACTACCAGTGAGGTCGTCTTGGTGCGTGCTACGCTCACTCGAGCGAGATTAACACCAAGGAATTCCAGGAAGAAGCAGTACCTATTGCTTGGATACCTTGGACACCTTGGACGTCTTTGGGGATGAGACAAGTACACCTGGGTTAAGTTTTGATACCCAGAGTCCCTGATCTGGAATCATTGAAGGAAGCTTGATACGAAGGTACTTGGGGAAGACGTAGTCCTGGCTGGTTTGGATATCTTGGAGGTGTTTGGGGATGAGATAAAGGCGTCTGGGTTGACTCTTGGTACCCAAGAGTCCCTGGAAGAGATACCGAAGAATACAAGTGGACTTTTCGGAGATTTTGTGATTAGGGGATCGCAGGAGTGTCTGTTAGATAGCAGAGGGTGGTGAAGAAGGATATCCATCCGGAAAGTACCCTGTGGGGAGAAGTGGAGTTGGCGCGTGCCTTACTTCCCCACCCTCGACCACAGCCAGCTATCGTCCGGCACCTTTTCCCATAGGTCGGCTTTGTGTACCTTGCCGGGAAAGCTCGGAAGCTTACCCTTGCCGATTCAGCCGCCGGCTTTTGCGGTCAGTTCAGAGACGAGCGGCATGCGGCGCGTGACAACACGGTACTTCGCCGGACAATGCTCCTCCACTGATCGGTAGCACATGCCGATGACTCGGTATCCGATTCCAGTGCTTGGTTTAACATAACCTTCAACACGTGGAGTTTGTGAGAGAAAGAAAAACGTGGCGAGAAGGAGGCGAGAAAAGCGAGAAGGAGGAACTAATCTGTAAAAGTGGTGCTACAACAAGATTTGAACCCCAAAGTGTCTCACTTCGTGCCTTGTAAACAGTAATTGTAAAACAATTGTCGGTCTTATAAGGAAGATAATTAGGTTTTGACGTGAAGCGTCGGTTTCTACTGTAAATATTTAAATATTTAAATATAGTTGTGTGCCGTTTGATAGGAATTACTGGTGCTATTTTCGTAAATGATTCGGTAAGTTAGTATACGTACTGGGAATTTAAAAGAAATCATCGGTTGATATACTGAAGTGGATTTCAGTGCTACTAAGGACAGTTTCTTCTGAGAGAGTGATAGTGTCGTAATACCGGGGAGATTCACTGAGAAGAATAATTTCTAAGGAGTCGACGACCGCCGTACAGAAGAATAGACGGTGACCTCATGCTTTACTTAAGTCGTTGTGACCGGCAGCGAGACAATTAGATCTCGGTTCGTTATTTGGTAGAGGAAGAAACTTCGGGCCTCTGAACGCGCTACATCAATCTACCATTTGAAAATTTTATACATCAACCCCAATTACATTTTGGAAAACCGAACAAAAGTGCATCTAATTTATTTTTAACTGATTGAAGATTTAATGTTTCCTCGAAGAAAAAAGAAAAATGGAAAAAAAATTCGATGTACTTGCTAGCGCTTGAATCAACCAAGAAACCCTGTACTCGAATCGACACACACACCGTATCAGTATCGATTGCTGTGGTTCAAAGCACTTTTAAGAATTATCAGCAGCACAAAGAGACATTGTAGTCGAAAGTACCGGAATCGTCAGGAGCGACCAGCAGTGACCCAGATTTGCACTTGGAATCGAAGAGTCGTCCAACCGTCTGCGTCGATTATTGTCGCTCGTCTCGAAGGCGGGCACGCGCGCTTTATTTATAAGCCTCCCAATTAAACTCGTCCTCGAAAGGCATTAGAGTCGATAAACTGCTCTGCCGGCTCGGCTATTCACACGAGACGATTCTATCCCCCCGGATAAATCCGTCGTACTCGCCAAGAGCGAATCTCTGGAGCCCAGAAGACAACAAATCGCATCGACTAAAACAAACCTTCGATGAGAAGAACTCGAACCAAAGACTGCTGGAGGATTTTATGACACTCACTGATAAGATCAACTTTAGTAGCAGAAAATCCAACATGACTACGATGGGAGTGACAGTGTTTTGCAACAGGGTGCAATTGAACGGGAGCGACCAGGAGCAGCTGATGCTATTGCGGACGCTGCAGGACAACGAGAGCAACATAATCGGTAACCAACCGCACCTAATAGCCCCGAAGAACAACAACAACAATAACGGAAGTGCCAATCCCGCCTCGATATTGCCACCTTACGACCCATCCAGGCTGAAGAAACATGGCAAAAACGGGCAACCGCCGCCGGTTGCCGTTGCCAGACGGAACGCGCGTGAGCGTAATCGTGTGAAGCAAGTGAACAACGGCTTTGCAACCCTGAGGCAACACATCCCAAGCCATATTGCTGCTGGTTACGGCGACCGAGGGAAGAAACTCTCGAAAGTGGAGACACTGCGAATGGCGGTGGAGTATATCAGAGGACTCCAAAGGCTCCTCGCCGAGGCGGATGGCCTGGAATACGAGCCGAATGTTGGTTTGGGTAGCCAGTGCATGCCTTCGCCCACTGGCAGTGTTGTTTCTTCCAGTCACAATGGTTCCGGAGAAAGATTGATTCTCGAGGACGACGTCCTCGCCGCCGACGATGATGATGGGGAACAGCTGGAGGACGATGAGGACGGCATCAAAGTGAAGACAAAGATCGCCTCCAGGTAGACACGCTAGGCTTGTTTCCTGCATGATAGATGACGATGATTGATGCTGAATGTATAGTTTCACTGGAGTTCAAATCTTTGGCGTGAAATCGGCAAGAATTGGTTTGGAAGTCTGGGATTATTTGTGTACATGATAAATGTTCTTATTTAACCAGTTCTATATAAAATTAGTCATGCCGCGCGAAAATATTTAACTGATATAATCGTGGAATTTCATATACGATCAAGCAAACTCATATTATTTCAAACTTTACTAATCATCTCAAAAAGATATTAGTTCACTATTTCTATTACACAAAGTGTAGAGTGTGTTTCGACTAAATTAGGAAAAGAGTTGTTTGTAAAATGCTTGGAAATGACAATTTATGAATTATGGATTGCATTTCTGATTGCAGGTTATCGCCAAATGGAACGGCAATGTCGTCGCCTCACGATTATTACGCATCCTCAGTGGGCGACGAGGAGAATCTCGAACCGAGAGTGCTAACAACTACCCAGAGTTTCTCTCGGCTGTCGCCGCACTCGGTGGCATCGCCTCCTTCGGAGTATTACGGGCAGAACGAGGAGAATTTGGAGCCCCAAATTCTCTCGCCTTACAGCGGCGCCGGGGACAGCGAGGAGGGTGCGGCTACCGTTTACGCCGCCAGTCCGGAAACCTTTTCCGGAGCCCTCTATTATAAACAGGAGATCACCGAACCCGGCGAATTCATGGACGTCGTCAGCTGGTGGGAACAGGAGCAGGGCAGACTGGTTCACCAGCAGCACACTCAGCGGCTCACACACGTGTAATAGAAAAGGTGAGTACTTTCGAGCCCCTTCCTCCGGATCCTTCTCTTGGCAGTCCACCCAACAACGAGAATTGTCTGCTCCTGCCGAATTGTGTGCCGCGATTCTCGCACGCATCCAGTTTCGTACTGTCAAAAAAAGTTTATAAATTCTCCTAGTAAGCTTAGCAGTTGGACTTTATTTATTCGGAGAGATTATTTTTATTGTTATTTTAATGATTCATCGTCATTGTGATGAATGTTGTACAATGCACGCATCCGGTTTCGTATGTCGAACAAAGTTTATAAATTAATACGTTCTCCTAGTACGATTAGCAGTTGGGCTTTATTTAGTTGCAAAGATTATTTTTATTGTTGTTGTAACAAGTTTTGAAAAGTTATACGATCTATGAAGCGTATAATAAAGTCGAACTATGACGAAAGAACGGGAATTTTGTAAAATGACTATCATTTTTGGAGTTTCGTACTTTAAACAAAGATTATGAATAGTCCCATAAACTCAGCAAAATTGGTTTTTATATTTATTTGCATAGATTATTTTTATTCTTATTACACGATCTATGATGAATATAATGAAGTCAGACTATGACTACACAAAAGTTTTGGATGAGTTGTTCAATAAGTTTGCGTACATTTCTCACATTTTGAACGTAATATTACTTATTGTTATTAGCCATAATAATGGTTTATTTATATTGCAGTCATATACTATTATTACTATTATGTTGTTTCAAAAAGTTTGCAAGTCCGTCCACTTCGTAGTAAGAGGTCAACGAAATCTTTACGCGTGAGGAACAACTTCTTTCAAATTAATAACTTTGTTAGATGAACAAAGATCAATTTTTCTGGGTTTACAACAAATTTTTCGAAAGTAGATCCAGAGAATAACAGTTGTTAATATACACAAACAATGAAAATATAGTTTTAAATATTAGCATTCAATTCATAGTGCGCAATTGCTGTTTATTCCAGCATGTGACTCTAAAAGGAGGCTTTCTTGGGAATGATTATTTATATGCTAAATATTATTTATATTATTTTATTATATGCACAATGCATAAAATATTCCGTTTGATAAACAGTATGGTGCGACAGTAATGATTGAGAGAAAAATAAATTCTCCTTACATTAACAAAAATTCTCCAAAGCGGCTCTCAAGAATTATACTTCTCAACGAACAATGAAAATGTAGCTTTAAATATTAGCATTCAATTCATGGTGAGTAATTGCTGTTTATTCGAGCATGTGACTCTAAAAGGAGGCTTTCCTGAGTTAAGTGTATGGAAGTAAACTGTAATCTATGTAAGAAGGTGGAAGTGCTGGTAGAGAGGCGCGTGTTTCGATGCGCACGTGACGACGCCAGTGAGGAAGCAGCGCCAAGTGGAAACTCGTGTTCGGCATTCGCCCGCTTGGACACGTGCTTGAGCGGCGTCGGGACGCGCGCGCCGAAATAAACTTAACGCGCCGCCGTGCGAGCTGCTTGCTCACGCGCAACATGACACTTGCGTCCAGCTCATCCTTACTTCCTCACTCTTCACTCTTCCCACTTTCCTTCCACCGAAGACACATGCACAATACAAAATAGAAACATTTTGCCTTCATAACTGAATGTTGTACTTCTAAAAGCAAAAAGTCAGATCAAACGATGCTTCTTTCTGATGTTTTAACTTTTTTGTTATAATTTTCATTCAACATTGACAATAATTCATTCAACAAAAATAAAATCAACGATTAAGCTTGATTAATATTTTGAAAAAACCCTTAAGTTATTTATAGCTAGTTGATCATTTAAATCTGTACGATTTATTTCTAATATAACAATATTAGCTTGGGGTGCACATTTTTGAAAATCTGTAATGAGTTTTTAAAGAATTCAAACCGATGAACAATATAATATTATATATAAAAATATATCTGAAATCTACAAACAAAAAATAGGTTCAATTAAATTTAACCACGTATTTATTGTTTCTATTTATACCCCTGTCTATAAACCGATTTATAAATATTGTATAATGCACAATGCTCAGATAGACTTTTTTAAACCTTTTGAATTATATAGTGAGACACTTTAGCGCCCAGCAGTACGGACGGAAGTAGTTTTCTATTGTGCCATATGTTGAGTATCCTCCTCGTAGCATCCACCAGACCTTTCCCAATCTTCTTGCCCTCCAATTGCCCGTCATCGATCTGTCTTTCTTCGTTTGGATCACGCACATGTTATGTTAGGCCAACCCCGGCTTTGTCTGGATTTCTCGGGTTGTATAATTTTCTGGACTATCAGGTATTTCAGTGAGTTCATCAATTTAACAATGATTGTTATAAAAACTTATATAAGTTTTCATCCAAAATATGCAGAAAATAATGAAGAACATTGAAAAGTAAAGCAAACGGATAAAAGCGTGGACTAAAATGGAATAATAAAAGTTTTACAGTATAAAATTTAATAATTAATAGAGGCACATAATTTGTTGGGAACAGATATTGAAATAAAATTATACGTAATGGGAAAGTAAAGCAACAACAAAATTTTAGTTCTGAGAGACACGCGCGAGTTATAAAAATTCAATTAGCTGTTTTACACGGCACAATAATATAATTTAGTGAATAATACCTTGCAGCATCTGTGCTGCAAATATCTTTTAATGATGTTTACCTTCTTTCTGAAATTTTGAAGCTTCTTTTCTCCGTAATAAATATTGTAATATTTGTAGCTCATACTTTGCCTCGATGAACTTTAATAATGGAAGAAAAAAACGTATTAAAATTGGTTCAACCATTTTCTAGTCTATCAAGTAGACAAACAAACAAACCCGTAATAAACTCTATTTTCTCGCCGAAGCGTGCGACATATTAGTGAAAGCTTTTAACCACTGGATGCTCAGTCAATAGAAAATGAGTACTCAAAAGAGCGCACTAGTGGCTTCCGGGATAATATTCGGCATATGTGCACATATTGGTTTTCGGAGGCCGCCATAAGGCGACAGAAACATGAGCTGTCTTACCATACGGAGAGATGCGCACTGGTTAACGAAGCTTAAGATGACCTTATAATTCATCATATTTTTCGCACTCATTTATACTTCATTAAATTCTTCCATCCCAAATTTCAAATTCTTTTTGGAAATATTACAGAACATTTTAAAATATCGAATTGGAAATCGGTTTTCGGCACTGCCGGTTCGTATTACCGTTTCGTGCGTTTCTGTGTCTGGCTCTCTCGAAGACACCAGATACTTAAGAGCCCTTGCCATATGGATAGCATTGCGATTAAGAAACGAGCGGACGGTTGCCATATGCCGGATAGAAAAAATAACCGAATGGGACATACCTATGCTGACCGACATCGGAAGCAATGCATTTTGTAAATCGTTCGAGTCCTTTTGTGTTTGAGAGATTTATTCCAGCATATATTATGCCGAAATTTATGTGATCAATAATGAGAGTATCCGCTTAAATAATAGAAGTATCTAAAATTTGTATTCTATGAATAATGCAAAATAGATATTTAATGAATTATTTGTTCTATAACAAACCTTTGCGAACATCTGAATTTATTTATTATGATGGTTCTTTTAGTGATCAAAGTTGACAATATTTAAACAGCAAACATATTAAGAGCACTTTTATCAGTTTCCTCTCGTGAACAATTGAATAATTGTTCAACGCGTTTGGTAATAATTTAGGATATTTCGATGTGGAGTTATTTTGTTTGTTATTAGATAAACTTCAAAAATATTCACGCGAAATCCATTTAACAATTAATGCAGGTCTATTTTTATGGTGCATTTTATTTAAATAACTATTTCAAATCCTTGTCAAATAAATCGTACCATTATTTTTATACATATTGATCCTCAAATAGTGCCTTTCACGACACTCTCGCTGCCGAAGAAAATGTCAATGAAACATACTCGACGGTGGGCTTCGCCGGCGAGCAGCGTCGGCAATTCCCGACAATTATAAAGTGAGGTCATCTACAAAATTTACGAGATGCGTCGCTGAAGCGAATTAATTTAATAAATTCCTTGGCTCCCGGCCCGCCCTGATACCATAACTTGGCCCCTTCGCTAGAGTTCCTTTTCTTCACGCGATGTACAACACCGACTAGATAACCAGTCAATAATTCAATCTAGACTAGCGACTGAGCGACTTTTGATCATATCGTTGAGATATAGTATGATAACGTATCCCCAAATAGCACAAAGATGTTTTAAAAACATCCTTAAAACACTCAATAAATTTCGCGTTCGGAATGTCCACCAATGTCTTAAAAACATCTCACTTACATTTGACAAACGTCCGATATTACAAAATCGAACATTTTAAAGATGTCCACAATACGCTCAAAGAGACATAAAAGATATTACAAATACATCTCCAACACGTGTACAACACGTTCTGACCAAGCTGCGAAATTACATGTAGAAACCGTTTTAAATACGGTTTTAATACGTGAATAATAAGACTTTCAATATATTTTAGTATATGTTATTATGCTATGTTCTAAATAAGAGCAGGATTTCAAAATGTTAATTCAGTAAGATTTTGGGTTTGGTTTGGTTTGGGTTGAGTTGGGTTTGGAGAAAAGAACCAATTTTGAGGTTATACATATACTACTCAAACAATGTGCAATTACCAAAGAACCGTATATTAAACGCATGTAAAAAACCTTCAAAAGATGTAAAGTTCAGACGTTGTTATAATGTCTTTTAATCGACGTCTTTGGGATGTTCTAAAAATACTGCAAAAAGGCAGATATAATGATGTATTGGAGACGTTTTAAAAATTAAAAAATGTGAACATTTTTGAAACATCTTTAACAGAACATCTTCGAGATGTGCTACAAATGTCGTAAGACACATACATACACGAAGATGGTATAACAAAAACGTCTTTAAAACATTATGTGTTGTTTGAATACATCGAGCAAATACCCGTAGAGAATACAAAAGTTTTGATCTTGAGAAAACCGTCACCTTTCGAAGTCGATTAGAAATGAATACATCGATTTCATAAAGTCAAGTGTAAAATACTGGAGTATAACCAATGCAGAGTTCAACGTGTGCATTTGAATATTTCCAATTAGACTTTTCAATTGAATGAGACACAACGATGATTGTTTGATTCTATGAATAGATTCTGAACTCGTTAGCATAATTGTTCCAATCTCGCTGTATTAGTCCGTGTATGTCCATTCTCGGCTATGTGCAAATTGCAGTTGGAGACAGTCACTTTTCCACGGTCGCTTTTTGCATGTTTTCAAAAATCCATTAATCCCAATGACACTGGAAAGTAAATCATTCGATAGGCATAATGCAATAGAGAACACTTTATATATTCAACCAGGTGTGGGAAACGAGAACTTTGTCATACTGTTTTCAAGCGACGTCTTGTATTATAATAACATGAATTGCATGACGATGGCAGAATTATTATAGAGTACTGTGAACACGATTAAAAAATCAAGAGCGTCAAGCTCACGTTTTGTTTATAGGTATATAATAAAACTTTCTAAACACTGTAAAAAGTAAATCATATGTGTTAGATTTTAACTTCTAATTATTAACTATAAAATCAATTTTAATTTCGAGAAAAAAGAGATTTTCAAGTTCTTGATAAAGTCTCAAATACCGGCTTATTCTACAATTTCTCTGAGTTAATACAAAATAATTACAATTTGCTCACCGCGTTTTTTATTCTGAAAATTTTATTTTCATGTGTTCCCAAGGTTCTTTCTCACCATAAAAAATAAATTACATATATTAGTTTTTAACTTCTACTCATTAACCACAAATTCCACTTTAATTACGAATGCGAAGAGTTTTTATAAATTAAGAGATTCAAGTTACCAAAACACACATTAAGAATTAAGGGAGTGGTTGCGAATGTGAGTCTGAAAGTTTCTCAAAATAGAAAATGGAGATTCCAAATTGTCCGGAGAATAGTTACGAATTGCAACGGAGTGTTTCACCGGCTTCTCCAACAAGAGCGAGTTCAAGAGTGTCTAGTGCGCTGGAACAAAAGGATTTAGAGGACAGTCATGCTGGTAGAGCCCGCATGCTAACTATCTTATCAATAAACATTACCAGCATGGCAATGCGCTCTGGCTTTATTCGTAGCGTGACATCGGCACGTGCCCGATTCCCACTGCCTTTGAAAACGAAACCTTGTCCGCGAAAAGTACCGTCGTCCTTTGCGCAAATTCCGCTGGATACTGTTAGGTTGAATAATCATTCGTACTGGCATATCAAATTTTTTTATGTACAATCCATTCCATTTTTTATATTTTATTTGTATTAAATTCTGTTTTATCGATAAAATGGATAAAAAAGTACTCGCATACTCAATCTTTTTGGAACAAATTTCTTGTACAAGAGAACTCTCTCTTCTCTAAATAGAAATATATTTTCTTGAACGAAAAAATGTCCTTGTTCAAAAAGAATAAATTACCTTAGAAGCAAACATTTTCTTTTTTAAGGAAATTTATTCTAAGAATACTAGCTGGCTGTAAAAGTATAGTTAACCGTACTGTTTCAGTCGATACAGTAATTTACAAATTATAATATTTGTCAGTCTTTTGGAAATAGTTGATTGATTTTCACTAACTATTCTATTTTTTCAATTTTTGCATCTTTCCAATAAAACTTGGCAATCTAAATTCATCTACTATTTTAAAAATAGATTTTAGTTGACTTTCATTAATTATTAACTAATAAAAGAATTGGTTGTAAGTTCGATTTTTTTCAAAATTACTTTACCGATTTTTTCGAATGGCCTCTTTAATATTCTCCTTACGCGTAAGAAGGCTTCCGAAGGACTCGTCGACCACTTCCTGCTATCAATGCATGATAGGGAATCTTGAGTGTCAGGCGTGAGGGTCGCCAGATGTCAACTTACCCGCCAGAGCAGTACTCCGCTTCGCTCCTTTGAGTTTTTAAGGATTTACCGGGCTTCCTTTTAAGGATTATCTCCACTCACGCCCTTCCGTGAATTTACGATCGCACGCATGCGACGGCGGTTGAAAGGCAGCATCCCTGCGCTGATGGGGGACATACTTTTTCCATTGAATTTCAGCTTTCGGATTCTCGTCTGATCCACAGATCCGAATTTTTTTTCTATTTATTTCTTTTATTTGTATTTGAATTTTTCTTTGTTTATCCATTTATTTCTTTCAAGCTACTAATGCTTTTAGAGGAAATATTTATTTTGTTCTAGTAAATCTTTTACGATCGACCTTTTATTAAATTTTCAATTGGACATGAGTTTTAATTAACTGTATTTAAATGTTTGTTTAATTATACTTAAAAGTTATAGCTACGATTTTTAGTTGTATTATCAGTTTCATATGTTTAGTAAGTCGATTGTACCTTCTGAACTTCCAGTATTTGATTAATACATTGGGATAAGCCAATATCAAGAATTGATACAAACAAAGTATACTAATTTTTAAAAAAGTATAATAAAATAAAAAAAGTGTTTCTAATAATTAATACTGTTAATTGAACTACCTAATGATATTTCAAGACACGTAAAACATCATTTCGGCTGCCAACGTCTCTAATTATTTATAGGAAAAAATATATTCTCTCCTTTTTAGCATTACTTTTAACATTACACCCAATTGAACTGTCAAAATTAAACTCCGTGCGACTGCGAATGCAACTGCAACCGGAAGATTTCATTTCCCTGCAGAAATAGAAACATGGAAAATCGTAAAGTGTCCTCACACTTTTGTCAGTGGGGAGATCCGGGATTTCCGTCGATTTTTTCCGGCGGCTGACACACGTGTCTTTCCCACGATCAGCTGGCAGGGTCGTCGCACAGTCTGTCTGGGAGACTGCGTGTCCCTTTCTGAATTTAATTCTTGCCAATCCAGGTAAATAAGGATCTCCCCGGCGGCTCGTACGGCTGCCAGAAGCGGGACAATGCCTGGCTGGGACAATGGATCCGTCGAGGTCATACGAGGTCTCTCTTTCTCTCTCTTTCTTCCTTCCCCTCCGGAAGAAGCGTCCGGAGATGATCGCGCGCCGATCGAAAGTGGAAACTGTCTCCTCTTGAGATAAATCACCCTGCCGAATTTCGGCCCTCCTTTCTCCACTTCTAACGGTCTTCTCGCAAAAAATCTCCTTCCGGGGATCGGGAAACTGAGAGTGGATGCTGGATGCATGGTGTGAAAACGTTTATCCCTTGTGTATGATCCGGTGTGAATTTCTGATGGATATATGTTTCTGTGGATTTTTGGAAATTTGTTTTGGTGGTCTTACATTGAAATCACTTTACAATGTAGTTTCGGAGGTTCGCAAAAATTATATTGTTGTTAGCAAAAATGCAAGAATGCAATCAAAGCAAAGGCGACCGTGAATAATAAAGTATTTATAATATAAAATATACAATTAGTATTGATTCTAAATTATAGAAATAGTAAATTTAAAATTAAATGGACCCTACCAAACCGTTTTATCGTTAAAAAATGTCTGAATCGAAGTACTCATTATAACATCGGTGGATGTTAATATAAATCGTATATTTATTATTTAGTTTTCCACCAGTCGATGTTAATAACGTTTCAATTCTTTTTTGTTCCAGGTAGCGACAAAAACTGCGGGAATAAATCCCGGATGAATGATCTCAAAAGAAACAAGCAAGAAAAGCCGCTCTCTTCTCCAGAATTTTGACAATCTCGAAAAGCCCGGAAGTAAAAATCGGAAAAGAATTTCGGCAGTTCGTACTTACCTGCGACGAAGTACTTCCTTCAGACCACTGCCACGATGTCTTTCTTCGCATCTGTCCAACCAAAATGCTTACAATGGATAAAAAAAGCCACGCCCCATCTTTTTTGGAAAAAAGTGTCAGAGTGCTCTTCATAAGAAAAAATAAGTTTTTTTTAGAGGAGACAGTTATCCTTTTTAAGGACATTTATTTTAAAAATATTGGGTGTATCAATACTTTTTCACTCGCTTTATATACAAAAAAGACAGTTTTCCAAATTTGCTATATAGAAACGTTCATACTATTATGGTTTTAAATGTCCTCTATCGACAGTCACATCTATTGCGCACGAAATAATGAATTCGGCACGGCAGTTTAAACCGACATCAACAATTAACAAAGAAAATCGAGTTAAAGATGGTAGCCGTGGAAGCCGGGAATTATTAATTCGACCGAAGACTATCATTTATGGTTTATGCCATTTTCCCAAATTCTTTCCTGGTGTATGTCAAAGTATTCACGTACTTTAAAAACAGTTTCCACTTCAGCCAGAGTTACCGACAGAAGCGCCAAGTGGACTGTGGGTACTTGTGCGAGTGAACCTAACCTATACTCTCGAAATATGCAATAAAATGCCATTAATACAAGGTGTTATTAAGTCGCGCTTCTTCTGTAATCTTTATGAACAGAAAACATTGACCCGGTTGTTCATAAATATCTACAGTTTAGTAATAAGGAATCATATAAACCAGAAGAGTGCCTATGTGGTTTACAATCATGTCTGTCCATTTATGGAAAGTGCGAGTTGCTACAAGTTTCAAGCTATCTACGATACAATAGTTTTGTTGGTTGCTTGAAACTTCTTAAATCGTACACTTACCATTCCGCCAAGTCACCAGGATATTCTTGGTATTGTCCGAAGTTTGTTAAAGAAGTTATTTTTCTAAATATATTAAGGAACGTTGTAATCACCGTGAGATATTAACGAGTTGGAGAGACATTATTGGGAGTTCGGAGAATCCATCGAAACTTCGAGCGTTGTGATTGGCGCGCAACAACCCTCCAAGCTATTCGCCACTGCGTTGTTTCAATATTAATTAATTAACTGAGAAAATTTATGGAGAGAAAGTATTTGCCTTGCAGGACCGTTGTTATAATACGCATAGTGTCTATACATGAATTCTCCACCACGCCTTGGGAATCTTCCGGAGATTTAGAAATTAACAATCGAAAGTATTGTAAATACTATAGACGTGCCTTAACAAAGCCTAGAGCAGATCTTAGTAGATAATATTTTTTCTACTCGATATTATTTTTTAATGGATATTTAAGAATTACTACATGTAATATTTATACATATTCTGCGAGTCTACGTATGTACGAAATTCTAATTGTACCTAAAGCTTACATTTACATTGAACGGCAAGTGACTCAGCAACTATTTGAAATTAACTATTCAAACAGATGTAAATAAAGATTGTCAATTTTTTTAAAAGAAACAAAAGAAACAGTATCATTTGACGATATGTTACTACTTACTATTAACAAAAACTCAATGATTTTGAAAATTCATTTTATATATTAACACATACAACTGTGTGCCAAGGATAATTAAATACGAAGTCATCAACAGTTCGGCAAATTTTACTCCGAGCTATTATGTCTTGTAGTTTCTTATATTTAATTGTATAAATTTGCAAGCACGTACAGTGTGATCCCTAGAAATGCTCATTACTTGAAATCGATCATAGATGTAGTGGTACGATATCTTACCGTGGTGTGTCAATGATTTATTGATAAGTAACACGCTTGATCATAACAAAATAGGTATAATGTTCGGTAAAGTGAGTGATCAGTAGGTGATCAAATCGGTGTGTAAACTTTGCAAATTTTATTCAATGACTGTTGTAATATTTTCTACGTATTTAAAATGAAATATATTTATAAGTATAAATATATTTGCATAAACATCCGCAGTCTAATGATCAATCGCTGGAAACGATTTCAAGAAGCGTAAGATGGCTCGTCAGTCTTTACAAATTTGTCAAATTTTGAAAGCGAACATTTCTCTGGGGTATTCTGTATCTTTCAGTATTAGAAAGTCGTCAGCGAGAAAGACGACTTAATAAGAAGCTGTACCATATTGTTATGAGCTCTAACAACAATTTCCATTAAACTTACTAGAAAACTAAAATATATATAATATACGACTCAGCTCTTGTATATTATATATATTTTTTCGGGGGTATTCTTCATAGTGCGCCGGATATTATTAGTTCTCCCTTGTAAATTTTATACCACGCTAGGTTCGACTTGGCAATTCCCGATAATTTTCGAGGTACAACTTATATTGACAATGCAATTGCGATATCTTGAAAAAGTAGATTACGATTCGAAGAAAGGAGTTTTTGAGTGGTTTACGATTCATTACAGCTGCTTTCTTCGACTTTGTGTTGTTGAGTAGGCTGCGTGTGTGAAGCCATGTGTAAATACAAGTGCCTTGAATTTTACATTTAAAGCGACGCTTTCTTTATCTATAAGATTTTTGCTATGTATTTGATATTTTTTATGGAATATTTAAAATACACTTTATTATTTATGCAACTGTCAGTGTTGACTATCTTGCGGATCCTTCAACTATTCCTTAATCCCCGCATATTATTTATACTTTCTAGTGTAAAATAATAGATAAGATTTCTACACAAACGTAGTATACCTGTCATTGGATGTTTATACAAAATGTATTATCTTCATGCAACGAGATCAATTTTCGACCACTAGTTTGCAGATATACATATAGTTTTAATTATTTTAGTAAGATTAGATAGTAGATTTTTGCTTAGGGCCAGTTCACTTAATCCTGTAAATTGGATGAGTTTATATGATAATGTGCATACTTTGTCAATTTACTGGACGGAAACATTCACAAACGGAATCTGAATCTACTAAATTGTAAGGAAATCGACAGTAAATATGTAATTTTTACTTAACCTCAGAATTCTCGTAAAAGAAACATGAGGGATCAAATATTTTAAATATTGTATGGTTTGTATTTAACTAGTCTGTTCAAATTCAGTTACAATTCAATATATGACACTGTTAGAACAATCAATCTTATTCTAGTTAAATTTCTTAGGATTTATTCATTTGGTGAATTTCCAGATTTGAGCTAAACAAAATAATTGTAATAAAGAAAAATAAGAATAAACCAAAAGTAAGGCAATTATTTACAAAGATATATATATATATATATATATATATATATATATATATATATATATATATATATATATATATAAATATTACAAAAAATGACTCAGAAAGATGTCGACTATAACGTACGTCAAAATCATTAACAACGGAGTTGAAGCCGGCTTTGTAAATAACTAGTAATAATAAAATATGAAGGAGAACAATCTATTCGAAACTGCACGTGCCACCAACGGAAATACGAGGTTTCAGGAATTACTTGGGATCTGTGGCGACCGTTAAAGTGCAACCCCCTTGCGTTAGCGTGCTGCGGTTGCAGCCTTTTAGGCGCTCTCTACACCAAAAGAAGAAAAGTATGTATTTGAAATTTTATAACACTTTAAATTTTGTCTTAAATGATACTAGAGAACGATATTATCAAAGGAAATTTTTGTCAATGGCACGCATTCTTTTTAAATATTTGAAGTTGATTTTTTGAAGAAATATTTTAGTTTCCTACGACAATTTATGATAAACGTTGCTTTATAATTCATTACACAAAATTGTTTTTTAAACTTTAACATTTGTCTTTACAAATATGTCCATACAGTCTTTCAAAATTTTCCTCTTAAATTATGATGCATAATAATGCTTCAAAATATTTCAAATAAAGGAAAATAATTTAATAAAAACTACAGTACTTCTCAGTACACAATTCCTTGTTATCAGTATAAATAACTATAAACATACATCAACAAACAAGCATTGCGAAACATTCAACAGGCCTTTTTTGATGGCATTTAAAATAACTGTTTTATTTTAAAGTATCTTAAAGTATTTATTTTAAATAAAACACTTAATGATGTTTATTTGAAAATATTTATTCGCACTTACAACACTTAACGAGCATTTTTTAATGGTATTTAAAATAAGTGTTTTATTTTCCTGGGCATTACCGGTGGATCAGCATTCTGGTTGTTTGCCCTCGCTGAGTAATCACTCTCTCCAGGAAGTGCGTATAACGCCGGTGGGTATAATAAAGGGTGCCGATCCTTCGTCCATCGATAATTTCGTTATTTCGTTAAATTGGTTGGCCGAACCCCTTGGGGGAAGCAATTTCTTTCCCGTCATTTTTGCCCCCCCTTTGCCCCTCACTCTTTCCCTGACTCCTTCTACACTCGATCTGTCTCTTTTCATCGGACACACTCGCACTACTTTGCTGCAGCTCTTTCAGTTGTTCCAGCAGAGCACTCGAGCCTCGGCTTCCGGGCACGTTCCACGCGGGGGGTTGCACGCGTGGGTGCTACGTCATTTCCGGAAGTGGCGGCTTCCGGCGCGGCCGCTAATCCCTCCAACCGCCGTTACGTTTACCCTGAAGGGTGATTTTAATAGCTTTGCTTGCTGGTGCAAAACCTCCGCCCCAGCAGAATGTTTGCATTTAAATTGATTTCATGATTAATCTCGTTTTTGTATCACTGACAGTAATATTTCACGTATTTTATATTTCTTGGGTTTATTGTTGTTGCATTTTAATTATTTTATGCAGTTTTTGCTGAATTTTCATTATTATGTAACGCATTTGTGTAATGCATGCCGAAAATGTAAGTTGGAAGATAGAAAAATCCTATAAAGTACAATATAAAAGTAAGTAAAGTAAGTAAAGTATATATCCTATAGTAAAGTCCTATAAAGTAACATAACCTATTAGGTAACACGAAAATGTTTGCTGTGTGTTAATTATTGTATGCAATTCATGCCAATTGCAATTGTTGTTGTATTTTAATTATTTTATGTAATGAACAAGATTGACAATCGGTCATGAAACAAGTGTTGCCAGATTTTGTACAAATTGTGCCTTTTCATTACCTACAAAAATAATTTTTCTGTTGCTACTTAATTACTTAAGGGGATGTAGGACAGTTAACCTTTACATTTTTATAAATTGTAGAAATGTTGGTGTGACTAAACCAATCACTTGGTGAGCACAGTCATTTTACCTTTAATTAGTATACTTGTCCAGAGTAATTTGAGGTAAAAACACTTAAAATCAAATAAACAATAAGGCAGTTATTAATTGTTAAACATTACAATATTAATTATGCATAATAGTACTCTGCGGATGATTTTTCCAAAACTATTGGTTCAAATGGGTTCCGCTTTTGCACAATTATTCACTGTACCACCTGTTACAGCGGGGACCACAGTTGTTATTATATTTAATCATTTAATACATTTAGCATAACCAAATAGTTACAGAAAATAGAGTTTTATTGGTTAACAATATAAACAATTGGGTTTAACCAACTTCCACATGACTTATCTGCATGATTTTGGTCCCTGCCTTAGCTATGATCTTAGAAAAGAACTCTGTAAAAACTGATCTTCACTGGACCAACCGTACCAAAGAAATCCTCTGTAGAGTACTATTATGCATAATTAATATTGTAATGTTTAACAATTAATAACTGCCTTATTGTTTATTTGATTTTAAATGTTTTTACCTCAAATTACTCTGTACAGGTATACTAATTAAAGGTAAAATGACTGTGCTCACCAAGTGATTGGTTTAGTCACACCAACATTTATACAATTTATAAAAATGTAATGGTTAACACCCCCTTAAAAATGTGCGATATCATGACTCGTTCGATTCACATGCAATAGATACGAGACCGTAATATTGCGATGCATATGGAATCCCTGGAACTTTCATTCTGTCTGGCAATCGGGAATATATGAATTACGATTTATTAATACTAGGTCGTCCGGCGGCACCATGTTGGTGTCCCGCAAAATCTAACGGTCAACGGCCGATGACACCACATTGGTGTCGTGCGCAAAGTATCGCCCAAAGGCCGGCGACACCACGTTGGTGTCGTGTGCAAAAATTTCGCAAAATCTGAAGCAGTCCTACCGGCGCCAAGCGGAAAAATTTGGATGAAACGTGCGGACGGCAAAGTGTTAAAATGAGCCAAACACTTTGAAAATGTACACAATACAGTTACAACTTTGGTACGTAAGAGCTAACTGGAAGTTTGATTTACCCAGTTTTCTCTTTTATAGTTGCTATTTAGAAAATTTGAATCGAATGGATGAGGGTTAATCGAATTGAAGATTACTTGATTTTAAGAAAAGATTTTAGAAAATTTTGAAGAAAATGTTATGTTTTCAGAGATCTTTTTAACAAAAGGGCTAATAATTTATTTACCTTTTAATTGATAATTTAAGGCCTATTTTCATACTGTAATTACAAATGGACAGAACGTACACTTTATAATCGAAATGATGACTTGCGTAATGATATGAATCGGAGTCGACGCTAGTCGAATATTGATGATCGTTGTTGTCGCGAGAAATGCGTAATTTAGAAACTCGCATGAATCAAATGTAAAATGTATCTGTTTTTAAAGTCATGAATAAGTTTACCTGAGTGTTTCTTCCGCACAGAAGCACGCAAACCGGAGCGCAATTAAGCGGGAAAGGTGGGAATAGCTGATCGGTTTGTCATGGAAATCATGTGCTTATAAACACGAATGTAGTCATTGGCGGGTTCGAGTGAACTGTGAAACTTCGTGTTATCGACTTCCACCTCATCGCAGCAGCTTCTGGAAACGAAAGGAAACGTTGCGACAGGCATCGCTTGAAATTGTAAAAGTGGCCACGGAAAGCTTAAGTACGATAGAGTGATTTTTTTCAAGGTATCATATAATTATTTATAATCAGTAATGTTGCTGTATACAATGCGAAAATTAAAAGTACAACGACGTTGAAAATCTGTGAATAATAATTTGAGAAGTGGCAGCTCTTTTCCGAACATCGCAATATTATTTTAAAAAGTTTGTTGCAATTCTTATTGTTAAAGCGTATTTAAGATTCCTTCAATTGCTCTGTGCCTGACTGGCTACGTCGTTTATTGCTAAAAAGTTATAGGAAACAATAATCTATCAGTATACTATCTCTTAAAATTCTTGAAAATATTTTTAATAGGAACCTTTGCTCTCACAAGATATTATGAAATATACAAAGATCGCGTTAAACTAATAAAATAATCGGAGTTTAATTTCCCTTTCCAATTATTACATACAGTTTCAAAATACGTCGATCTTTACGGTCGAAATGATTTTCAAGTATCTCTCACTTTTCGAGGATCTACCAATAGATTAATAGTATACTGTGGTACAAATGCGAAAAGTGGCCAATTTCCTAACGCTTGAAGTTGTTGTATGAGCCGAAGTCGTAGCTGCATTGACAGGAGAACGAGGGTGGAAGTTGTCGCACGAGTCGAAAACGAGTGCAATAATCACATAAGTCTTCCTGTTAATGCCGCGTACCCTAAGGACACTATATTATGCAATAAATGCTGCGAAACTTTATTTTGAATGAATCGACAAAAAACGAAGTTTCTAACAGATTATTAAGGCGGAAGTCAATAGTAAACATTTTTAATAACGAATACTGTAATGGAGTTAATGTTATATACATTTTGAGGATTACCTTTGTTGCCAGATATATCTCATCTAGTGATTCATTAATAAACCTTTCTACGTCATCTGATGTTAAGATTTTAGATTTTTTAGGTTTAAATCGAGTACATCCTCTTTTTAAAAATGCTACAAGTTTAGTGTAATTCCATTTCGGCAGATAAATCTATGATTTCTATTGCTGGTTAGATCGACAGATTGACATACGTCTCTGAATTTGGCAGAAAATATAACATAATACCGTTAATAATTTGTTTCTCATTGTTAATAATTTACTTTCTGCAGTGTGCGGTAAAGCGTTCGATAAAACGAATTAAAATGCTACTTTGAGCACGCGTGCAATAACAGAGTGAATGTAGATTTGAGTGCGGAAATCAGCCACTTTCTGTACAATACGCAGGCCATGGAAAGTGAACTTTCGCACCATGAGTTGCACAATTTTTTGTTATAAAAAAACTTTTTAATAAAAAGTTATTGAAAGTTATAAAAAAAACTTTATACAACGCATGGTGCGAAATTTCGCTTTTCGTGGCTTTTGTAGTTTGTGTAGAAAGTGGCTGATTCCTGCACTCTCATCTATTATCGCTTTGTTACTGCACGCATGCTGAAAGTAGCATTTTATTTCGTTTTAACATTCGCTTTACTGCACAGTGTGGAAAGTAAATTATTAATAATGAGAAACAAATGATTAACGGTATTATGTTACATTTTCTACCAAATTTTGAGACGTATGTCAATCTGTCGATCTAAGCAACAATATTGTAGCATTTTTAAAAAGAAGATGTACTGGATTTAAAACAAACAAATCTGAAATCTTAACATCAGATGACGTAGAAAGGTTTATTAATGAAGCACTAAATGAGACATTTCTGGCAACAAAAGTAATCCTCAAAATGTATATAACATTAACTCCACTACAGTATTCATTATTAAAAATGTTTGCTACTGATTTCGGCCTTAATAATCTGTTAGAAACGTGTTTTTTTGTCGATTCACACAAAATAAACTTTCACAGCTTTCATTGCATCAAATATAGTGTTCTACTAGTGCGTAAAGCAGCCATCCTGATGCGCGAATTTGCATCATTCGCCTTAGCATACGCGACATTGACAGGAGGACTCGTGTGATTATCGACAACTTCCACACTCGTCCTTCTGTCATTACCGCTACGTCTTCGGCTCATGCAGCAACTTCACGCGTCTGGAAATTGATCACTTTCCGAACTTGTATCAAAATATTGATCACTTTCCGAACTTGTATCAAAATAATCCTATTGTTTGAACCTACTATTTAGTTTAATTGCGATAATATACGTAAAAAAGGAGTGAGTGCGTGATTATAAAATTCATAAATCGTAGAAATGAAAATTAAACTATCCTTTGATTGTTCCAGTTTTTGACGAGGAATTCAATATCACTTTTACAAAATGGAGCAAGTGGCGACAGAAGCAGCAACTTCGCTACAGTCGATGGTGTCTTACACCCTTGGAGGATTTTTTCTAGTCTTGTTAGTGATTTACTGCTACATAGATTTATCTCGAGTAGTTCGGCTCAATGGAAAACTGCCAGGTAAGATTAAGTAGATGTACACGGCGATAATATTTAATTATATTATATTATAAATAGTCAGAGACAAAAGTAAGAAGACAAATAATAGAAATGGTGATTCCAAAATTTTACTGGAATAATATTATTGTTATATACTTAATTTTGTTTAGTTTGTGTCTTTATGTTACATAAATTCGGAATCAGCATTCGTATGCGTTAGTAAGGATAACATCGAGATTCTTCTAAATAGTATGTCACGACATTTGGAGGCAATAATTTTAGCAAAGGGAAGCAACACCAAGTACTAATTATTACTTGTTTGAAATAATGATTGGCTGGCTTATTCACTAAACACACTTCACATGTATACCTAATATGTAATTAATAATTATAAATAATAATTATTTACTAATAAATCTGTGTAGCGTAGAGGTACATAACGGATAAAATTTAAATTTATAACAGTAATATTATTCTGCGCAAACCTTTATTACAATAATTTCTACCAATGTAGAGAAGAGTTAAGAAGAACATTATTGTATAATGAAAATTACTAGATAATTCATAAATATTCAAAGTAAGTGAACCACCGAGTTAATTTTCCTTCTAATCAGACTAGACGTACTTTTATTTTATGGCAAAATTATAAATTATAGTTGCACGTATCAACTGAAATTCATTTAATCTCTTTTGAATGTGAGGAAGTCTCTTTTATTCTTATTCATTCTGTCTCTCTCTTTTTTCTCTACGAACTTGTGTGCTTTATATGCATAGAATAGATATAATTTTTTTAAACTAATCTGGTAATCAACTATTTTAAAATAAATCAGACGGTAACAAAAATAATTTCAAAATATTTATCATATTTATAGATGAATAATGTTAGGAGTAAATTTAGCCCCACCGGAGGGTTAAATTAACATGTCAATTGGTTTTCAGATATGCAAAGTCTTATAAAACTTGTATTTCAATCATGGTATTTAATTGTGGATTTTCATTCTATCAGCATTCTATTAATAAGACTTGATTCCGTTCACAGGCCCGCCGAAAGTACCAATAATCGGGAACGCTTTATTGACCGTTGGTGTTAAGCCCGAAGATGTGTTGTACAGGATTCTCGAATACGACACATATGGAAGTGTTACCTCTATTTCGTTCGGATCGAAAGCTATAACCTTTATAGCAGACCCGAGGGACGTGGAAATCATTTTGGGTAGTTCTGTCCATCTCCAGAAATCCGACGAGTACAGGTAATACTGGCAAATAGTCTTGAATTTTTATATTTGTATAAACAATTTTTTGTTAAATTTAACAAAAATATACCAGACGAATTGATGACTGCTTCCTTTTTGAAGTCGGTTAAAAACAAGTTATCCTTTTCAGACAAACTTTTTGCGTGTAGGTTAACAAAAACTTAGTTTAAACAATGACAGATTATTACAACTAGCTTTGTTATAAAAATCTTTTAATTTTTTTCTTTTTTAAATCTTTTACTTTTTAAGCATCCTGTATAAATAATAAATACTGCAATATTTTATAGCTTATAATTTGCTCGGACCACAACTCTGTAGAGGAGAGATTCTGGGTCACATACACATATAAACTTTCTCTTTTTATATTTAAAATTTCTATATTTAAAATAATACCTTTATCGATAATACAATTTTTGATTTAAAACAGTTTAAATTAGTACTTCGATTAAAACAGACATATTTGAAGAATTAAACAGATAAAAATAAATTCAAGTGAGTTAAATATAAGAACAAATTCAAACAAAATGGTTTAAAATATAACGAAACTTTTAAAACTCGAACACTCTATTTTTATTCACACGCAGCTGAGCCATTAAGACAAATAGAATCGCAAATAGCAGACGTGAAAAAGGCTCCCTGATTATCTTGACTCGTACGGATGTAAAATACGCTACTAATTAACCCGAGAATAATTATCGAGATGAATAATGTTAATAGGAAATGGTCACTCACTTACCTGTCTTTTCCTTATAATATTCTAATTTCTCTGTTCACATAAGAATATATATGCGTACGAAGTTCAAATGTCGATTTTTGTGAGTATAAGTATTCTTTCTATATATAGCTCACTGATCACCGATGTGGTAAGCGAATGCATTGATCTCGCCGTAGTAACGTTAATCCTTAATCATTATAAATGAAGTTGAAATCAGCAGCGTTTTCGTGACCGCATACGACAAAAATTATTTGTCGTGACTGTGCACAACTTCGGAACATTTTTTTATTGTTCGTTACAGACATTTGAATTATTTAAACTTAGTTTGTTTTTATGCCTTAATTGAAACTACGATAACAAATTTAAAAAATACAGGAAAGATCAAAGATTAAATGAATAACATCTTTTTTTTTTTGACAGAGAAATAAGACAATAAAATTATTATCCTTTTATCCTAAAATTGGTTCATACTCTTCACAATTCGATTTTCAAATTAAAAACCTAAAACTACAACGATATATTTATCATAAGCTGCATAAACAATATCAAATGAAGAACTTTTTTCTACAAATGATGATTTTTGACCGAATTAGAAAGCATGTCTTCACTTATCAATTAAAACTTTATTTATTTTTTTATATTTATTTCTAAATAATTTGTGATTTGGCATTACCAAACTTTTCTACAATATTCCACAATTTTTTTGCCCGAACGAACTTTTCAAAAATTCATAAATTGTATTATTATTATTATTATTATTATTATTATTATTATTATTATTATTATTATTATTATTATGAATTATCAGGTACTTCGAGCCATGGCTGGGCGAAGGTTTGTTGATCAGCAAAGGCGAGAAATGGCGAACTCATAGGAAAATCATTGCCCCGACCTTCCACTTGAACGTACTGAAGACCTTTGTTCCGCTTTTCTATGAGAACAGCCGGGATTTAGTATTAAGGCTACGTAATCAAATCGGAAAGGAGTTCGACTGCCACGACTACTTGTCTGCATTGACAGTCGACATTCTTATGGAGACTGCTATGGGTGTCAGGGGCAAGGAGAAACAGAAGTCGAGCTACAACTATGCCATGGCTGTCATGAAGTAAACCTTTCAACATAACCTTTTTAATTGCTTCAATAATAACTATCGGGAATACTTAACAGTTATTTATGGGGAATTACACAGTTAGGGCAAACTGTGTTACCGGAAATTTATTATGGTCAGTAGTAATAATTCAAAATCCGAAATACTGTAATGATGTTTTTGGAATTAGAAGTTTTTTCATGATAACTTACACTTATAGGTTATCATAATACATTATTAATAGCGATTACAAAAGTAGTAGTGCAAATTTGCATTCAGAATTAGCAACACTGGACTGATCATTAATGATTTACGAGTATTTGATGAATATAGCATTGATGGACCAATTCTAAAACTGAATACTAATTTAAGAAAGTCTAATGAAGATCGAAACTTCTCAATAAAGTTACTTTGCAAGCCCCTCTAAAATTTGTGTATGGCTTTACATAAAAATATTGACCTGCATTATTTAAATCAAATATCCATGCAACTAACACATTAAATAAAATATAAAATGAGGATTTTTCCAGGTAAATTCAATTCAAACAAACAAAATTTCTAGAATGTGCGACATCATTCACCGAAGGCAGTATAATCCGATCTACAGAGGCGACATCATCTTCAACATGACGAGTTTCGCCAAGAAGCAGAAGGAATTCCTGAACACGATTCACAGCCTTACCAGCAGAGTAATTCGCTCGAAGAAGGAAGAAGCCTATAGTAACCTTTGCTCGGAAATTGTTGGAAAAGGAGAAAGAACCGGGAAGACTTCAAAAGAAACCGAAGCTTCCAAAAAAGAGAGTGCGGATTCGACGAGGTTGCGCTACGTAAGAGATGATTTGGATGAAATTGAAGAGAACGACGTTGGCGAGAAGAGGAGACTCGCTTTTCTCGATCTCATGCTCGAGCTCTCGCGGCAAGGAGTCGAACTAACTGAGAAGGACATCGAGGAGGAAGTGAACACAATTATGTTCGAGGTAAGATATCTTCTTGAAAAAAAAGCTTTGTTCCTGATTGATAATAAATTTTCTTAAAGAAGACAGTTTTCTTTCTTAAGATAATTTATTTCTAAAATACTGAGTGCATGAATACCTTTTTTGCTCGCTATAAAGAAACGAATTAATTCATTAAAATTATTACTTTCGTGATAATACGCCAAGTAAATATAATATTTAAATGTTTATCAACTTTAGAAATAATTGAGATAAAGTATGCGGTAAAAACGCTTTTGAAATTAAACAATAATTTGTATTTTAATTATAAAGAGGTGCAACTATTTCTTGGTCCAGTTATTTATTTACTACCAAGCACTCCGAAATCATAAAAATTGATACAGCCAAGGCTTAATCACACTGCCTCTGCTACTTGTATAGATAGCAAACTGAGAAAATTTTAATAATGGTATACCACTAAAATTTTGTACTTAAAATACTGTATATAGTTGAATATATATTTTAAATACAAAATATATTATATCAGCAATGTAATATATTTAAAACATTATCTACAACAACAAACTAAAAATACTCACTCAATACACCCTGTCATTGCTACTCGCAATAGATAAAAATATAACAAAATGTTATTAATGGTCTGCTACTGGAAATATATATTTTATATATATTTCAAATTCGGTCGCAAGAACAAGCAACAACACTCGAAAGGCAATACATACACACAGCAATGCCAATATGTTTTTTTCAAATCAAAGAATATCTTTATTTCCTTTTTCTAATCTTTATTAACTTTTTTAAATACAGGGTCACGACACAACTGCTGCTGGATCCAGCTTCACCCTTTGCATTCTCGGTACCCACCAAGATATTCAGGTATAAAGAAGATTATTCTGTACAACAAATTGCGGCTGGAATTTTTTTGCGCCATATTACTTTAGACTCTTGAGATAGGCAATTATGTCCTGTCGGTCCTCCTCACGCTTAATGCCCGAGTAAGCCGTCATCCTATTTCCCGGCATGTATCTTGCTGGCCATTTCAAAAAGCCATGCAATGCTTCGTCATCCCAGACGAGTCCCTTTGTTTGCATCGTTTGGGAGAACTTGTAACCTGGTGTGGCTAATTTCATAGATTCACTTTAGCACATATTTCTCGCAGTATTTAGTGATATGGAGTTGTGGAAAGTATAGTTTATGAAAAGCAATAAAAGCCTGTTTGGCAAAATCATATTTGAATAAATTATGCTTGTAACAAAATTTGATGATTAAAATAAATCAATTATAAATAGAAGTAATATTAAAAAATCCATAAGAGATAGTATATTAGGATTTTGAATGATGAAAAGATCTAGAAATCGAACTTTTTAATTTTCATTAGAGTTTATAACATTACAAGGAGTATAACGAATTTAATTGAACATGTAGCTAAATTAATCCATTAATTTATTTCTTTGTGTAATACAACTTGTGTTAGAATGTCTGTTTAATGAAAAATTGATATAAATGAGGGAGAATTATAAATCAAAGTTTACTGAAGAATAAATTGAATTGTTTTTGCGAAATTGGCTTTTGCTGTTTAGTAGAGGAAAGTACATACTGCCACAAATTTTTCCATATACGCCGAAGAGGTTCGGTCCTATTTTATGCTTGCCACCTTTCTCGGAAGTGTGACAGTTGGAGCAGATTCTCTTGTACAGAATCTTACCTTTTTCAGCGTCCCCCATATCACGCAGTTACGCAAATTTTTTTCCTAACAATGGTTATGGTCCGCATGCACTATTTGACGTTTGCCGCATCTTTCCGATATTTTAGCTTGTTCCAAAATCAGTCTCGATTGATTTACGCTTTGAAGTTTGCTCGCCATTCCGACGTTTGGCGTGAAATGATTTTATCTGTTATTACAATAATTTGTATAAATCTTATAAATAGTTATATTGTTATTCCGCATAACTAGGATAATTCGTTACTTTCAGGATCAATAATTTACACGGAATGAAATAAATATAAAGAATAAAGTATTCTTGAAAACACGCTGTCATAAATTTAAATAACATTTTGACTTGGAGAATATTCATTTTTTAAAGTAGTTTATTTATAAAGGTCGCATCCGGAGTTATTGCAATCGCGATATCTACGTTTAATTATGCAATTATTAGGTTATTACTTTGATAATTAACGATTTCTTGTGTGTCTTTTCATATGTCGAATTTCTTTCGAACTTACAGAAATTAGTAAATAAAATTCGCTACTTACAAATTTGTAACATATCTGAAACACCAAATTTTTGAGCGTTCAAATACAATTGAAAAGGTACGCTTAGCAATACGCGGCTTAGAATTGTTCTTGCTAATGAGAGTTACTTAAATAATTTCAATAATAATCAGGCGCATCAATAGTTTATTGAATTCCGATGGATGAATGTACTGAATCGGTTTAAACAATTATAGATATGTTTGTTATATAGGCACGTGTATATGAGGAATTGAACGAGATCTTCAAAGGTTCCGACAGACAGTGTACTTACCAAGACACTCTAGAAATGAAATACTTGGAACGAGTGATTTTGGAAACTTTGCGACTGTTCCCACCAGTACCTGCTATTGCGCGCAAAATCAATGAGGATGTCAAGCTAGGTAATCCATCGTACTACATTAATTTATCGTTATTGAAAATATTAAATTCAAATAATTTTATCAAACCTAGAACTTGAACTTTGTTAGAATAAACAATGTATATATCATTCATTATTTCAAATTTAATATTATATGTGCAGTTTAAAATCCCTCTCGCTGTGTTCCATACCGCATTACAAATCCTGAGAGGGGTCGACGTTAATGAAACAAACTGACTAACTAACTGAATTTAATATGAGAACTTGCCTTTAATTATTTTTTAATTGCAATTGATGCAATGGATTTAATTGTTATTTACTGATTTTGAGGATAACATACATGCTGTACCAACAAAAAATGGTACAGCAAAAAAGCCAAAAACATTACAATGTAAAAAAACGCCAAGTAATCCCCCATCCCTGCTAACCGCGAACCCATCAATCTTCCAAAAATCATTTAAAAATGGTTAAAAACAGAAATGGATATGATTAGAAAACGAAAGATAAGTCATGATTCAGATATAATTAACAGACAATAAATCCAAGATTTTATTCAATGATACTTAAATTTAACCTGCAATTCTAAAATTAAAAAAAACTTGGCGTGAAGAAGTAAATGTTCTTAAAGGAGAAAAAATTCTTTTTTGAGAACAGTTCTTTTTTTTTAAAGAGGTAAGTTTCTTCTTTGAGAAAATTTGATTTTTACTTCTTTAAAAGAAACCTTCTTCTATATGAAAATTTACTCACAAAAAAGAGATGTCTGCGAATACTTTTTTTATCGACTGCATATTTTATTTTGTTATTATACTGATTCGTGCAATTAATATTATTCCTCAGCAAGTCAAGACGGCGTCATCCCGAAGGACTCAACCGTAGTGATTCCAATATACAAAATCCATCGTATGGAGGAGTTATACCCGAATGCAGAGAAATTCGACCCGGACAACTTCTTGCCCGACAAGATGCAAAACAGACATTACTATGCATACATTCCCTTCAGCGCAGGTCCAAGGTATGACAATCACCAAATCGATTTGTTAACACTTTATGCTCCGCTTTCTTGTTAAATTTTGCAAAATTATTCTGCTCATTTCTGACATAGACTGCAGAATTAGAAATACAATCTAATTCCTTGCATGTAATAACATATTAAAAAATATAAACTGACACGACACTTTAGAATGTTTAGAATAATTTATGTCTCGAAAAAACTAAAGGCTTGATTTTTTTCAATACAATTAAAAATGAAAATTAATACGCAATTACAAAAAGAAAGTGAGAAAAATAAATGCGTATGTTAAAATATTTATACTGCCAATTAAAGTAATGACGTTAAAACTAAAACCAGTAAAATAATTGTATACCGCAAACGGTCATGCCTAAATATTCTTTATCATATTTTTAGATCATGTGTGGGAAGAAAGTACGCACTTCTCAAGCTGAAAGTACTTATTTCGACGATCTTGAGGAACTACAGAATCGTCTCGAACCTGACGGAAAAGGACTATCGATTGAAAGTCGATATTATTCTCAAGCGATCGGATGGCTTCAGAATACAGATTCAGCCAAGAAATAAGACAGACTCTGACGTGGTAGCATAATGCACTGATAAACATAAATACTACAATATGTTCCGAGAATTTGTTGACAGCACTCGACTGATAGACTGGTATTAAATAAAAATTTAACTGCCTTATTGTTTATTGTATCGCATATTCCATGAGATTTATTCTATTGTCAATATACATCACCTAAGTTTCTTATCGACCGATTATTACGCGCTTACGAAAATGTCGAGTTATTGCGGACAGGTGTACTTAAATCGTACTTTTATCGTCAATAAAAACTAAATTCCTGCGAGGGTCAAGCTGAAGAATGCAACTTTGCCGAACCGAAACCGAAAAGAATTATATCTTAGTCAAGAGATTGTTTTATTGTAATGCAATATTTTTAACAAAGTTGATAATAATGTTTGCATAATGTAATCCGATTTATATGAAATGGTAGTCCAATATTGGGGAAAAGGGTAAGGCGGAATAAAATCATTTGCTGATAGTTTGCTGCGAAGCTTTTTATTGAGTTTGTTATGTTGTTGGGATGGTGTTTCTTATGCTGCATAATTACGAAGACATGCGTTGTAAAGTAGTATTAGATAATAAAACTTTTTACATTATGTATATCTCTTGTTTAGCCATATTGTCCCCTAGGTCCAAAAATGTACGTACAGTTTGTGTGTTTATATTGACAACACATGCGCAAAATTCTGTGATACCAGTTTTTTGTGACTTTAATTTTCTGATAGTTTATTTAAATTCCGGTATAATATAATTAAATTTCAAAATAAAGTTATTCTGGCATGCTAAACTGTTATTTCTCAATAAAGTTCGATTTAAAATGAAACTTAATTAATATAATATATAATGCTTTCTTATTAATCGACATTTCGAAATTTGTGACAAAAAATGATTGATCGTTTCAGTCGACAATCCAAGCAATATAAATTACAAATTCCTCTTTGATTCACTTTATTTACCTTCTACTATTTGGTTTTGCTATTCATTTTTATATATTTCTTATTCGGCACAAAAGCTGAGAATAATGAACTCCTTAATAGACTGCAATTTACTTTTATTTTGTATTAGAAAAAGCTTTAATACACATTGCGTATTTAAAATAGACTTTATTATACATTCCGTATTTTTTATTATTATATTTAAATAATGAATGGCCTAATGTTCCACTAAAAATCGTGATTCTAAACTAAAGACCTTAACGCATTTGCCCTTCACAATTTTTTCGTATATTTCGCTTCTCAATTAAAGTTTATCACAATTATTATCGTGAAAGTTATACGTTTCTCGTAATCTAACAATAAATTGTACTGTAACAACAAATCAGCTATCACAAAAAAATGTTATATCCGACTCGAGTAGGATAGAATAAATTTATACAAATGTACAAAAAGTTGCTCGAAGAGATTAATAAAAAAAAAAATCGTAAGTACACACAAGGGAAACAATTTGTTTCAAGAATTTTGTTGCAAATAGTAAAACGACAGCACTATGTTAATACATTACATTTAGACTCCGGATGTTTATGCAAATATACTCTTTTTTGACGCACTTTGCAAATATACAAATACATATAGTCGTTCGCATTACGCACAATTGATCTGTATTTTGCCTAAACTTCCTTAGTCCAATTATGTTCATAAGTTTGACAATGCCATAAAAATAAATTCTCGTATAATTCTTACATAGACCGGAAATCGATGAGAAAAAAAGAGGAAATGGTACGAATTCGAGACAACAATTAATTTTACGTCTGTACAAAATACGCCTATTATTAAGTATTTATTAAGTACTCTATGTACAATGTCTCCCACCTTCTCTATCTGTGCGCGTCAGTCCATAGAAAAGGAACTGGAAGTGCGGGCGGCAATCTTCTCCGCCTGCTCCTTCCTCCTCTGCGGCAGGTCCACCAGGAGGAATTGTACTGCCCAGGGGATTATGAAAAGAGTGCTCATGAACAACAAGGTGAGCTGACAGATCGTGAAGCTGTCCGTCCAATCTTTGACAATGCCTGCATGTACAAATACATAGATTCTTTTATTTAGTTTGGTTAAGTTTCGTTAAGTTTACTTAATCCTCCTTGATTGTTAATGATCACACTGCTTTATTTAATTTGATTAAATCATACATCAAGCTTTCCGATTATTAATTATCACATCACTGGTTGCTATTTTTGGTATTCCGTTTGTTTTTCGAATACCTGCATATACAAATATATAGATTTTTTTGTTGAATTTGTGAGTTTGTTGAATGAAAGACTTATCAACCTTTTCGATTATTAATAACTACAGTGTTTCACGAACCATTTCGATTATTAACCACCACAGTGGTTACGAGCACACTATTATTTGCCGTGCTTGGAACTTTGTTTGCTTCCGCCTACATTTAATCTTACTATCGTGTCGTAAACTTGAATGTTATTAAGAAATTGGAGCAATCGTTCGTAATTGCTTATCAAACACATAGTTTGTATAATGATAAAGAACAGAACTTGCGAAAGAAAATGCTTAAAAGTCATACAAAAATGTTGAAATAATGATTATTCCATGCTTTTACATAAGCTGTATACGTATACGAAACCGTACACGATAAGCAAATATTAAATAAATAATTAATTTCTTATGTAACATGATTTTTAATGATTTAATTAAAAGAATAATAGGATTTTATACCATCATTTAGGAATTTTATTTAAGTTTGAAATGAATTAACTGACATCGTCTTTGTGCCCAAAATATTGTAACCGTAGAAATTTTGTAAATAAAAGTTTAAAGTAGGACAGTTAAGCTATGCTAATCTTTATCTATACTTGTTATACTTTATAATTTACTAATATTATTTATATTTATAGTTTACTAATATTGATTATTATAAATTTCATGTTTTTATTTTAAAAACTGTATTTTCATGTATGGACTTGTTTATTTTTTGCACAATAAGTCTTTTTTGTCTTAGCCAATTTCGAGGATTGATATTTTCGCATGCTTTTGAACTTTATTTTTAAGGGTTATTTTTACATCTCGGATATAAAAAAACAACTTCCGATTAAAAAACTACGTGTTTCATGATTTTTTAAATGCTTTTTGTAATCAAATTTCGTAAAAAGCAATTGGTTTTGTAGTGCGATTTGTTGATTTACTTACCAACAATAGGACTGAATACTATAGAAATAATGCCACTCATCACAGCGAAGATTCCGTACGCCGAAGCAAACATATTGATTGGAATATCCTCGATGATGACCAATGCTTGCGGAACTAGAAGCCACGATCGAACCATTCCAATCATTGCCACTGCCACCAGGGCACCCGTCAACGTTTCCTCGTATAACAGGAAAACTGCAACACATTTGAGTAATAAAAGAATTAGTGAAGCTAACAAAAAATCTAAAATTCGCAATAATTATCAAAAATACTAGATTTCAAATTAAAATAAAACTTTAACTAGATTTTACAAGGTAGATATTGAATTTAGATTATATGTATGGAACTTAGAATTTCACTTTCGAATATTGAATTTTGGAAAGTGACTCAAATGTCAGTCCGTTTGTGTATCACTGTTTTAAATTATTTATGACCTTATTATAGGAGTAAGAAAGAATGAGAACTATGTATGAGACAAAGGAATGATTGGATAGAATGTATGGGAAGCGAGAAAATGTATGTGTATGTGTATGATTGTGTGTTCGAGAGGACAAGAATGAAGTTAAGAGTTTTAGAGTGCGTTAAAGAGCAAAGAGTTGCAGCACATTTTAAAGAGTGGAAAGATCTAAAGGATTTATAATAAAAAGAAGTTTGTCATCAGTTAAATGAAAGTATTCTGCGCACTAAACAATCTCACTCCCAGCCAATCCCTACATAAGTTATTAATTAAGTGTCAATATTCAGATTTTAATAACAAATTCGGAGTTGGATCAGTCTATATTTTGGTATCCATTGTTTGACTTGAATAGAAAAGTCTGGATTAGTTCTGGGTTAATTTGTGGTTTTAACGTTCCAAACTTACACAACATATTAATTACATGGACGGCCTAAATAAATAAGTTATATATATAAATATATAAAATGTTTAAGCCTTGCTAAGCGTATTTCCTGTAATATGTATGTATTTATACTCACCGACTTTTGCAAATGACATGCACACCATAGCTCCGAAGAAAAGGTACTTCGCCTTTATGTCAATTAAAAGAGTGAAAATTGCGAGTAGAACTCTGGAACCTAATTCGGCAGTGGCACCGACAGTGATTGCTAGAGCGGCATCGCTTTTGGTGTACCCGTTGTGAGTCATCATTATTGGTAGTAGCGCGCTGAACACGTAGTCGCTCGTAAGAACTAAACTTATGCCCAGGCAGATATTTAGGAAGCCTCGATCTTTGAGCAAAGACATTTCCAGAAGCTCTGCCATTATACTCCTGAAATCCAAAAACACTATAAACATCTGTTCTGCTTTTTTTTAAAGACCATTTGTTGCAGTTAATAAATCTTCAAGGTAGAATACAGGTAAATAAAGTTATGTAATAATGTTTTAAAGGATTTTTAAATTTATACTTTCGATTAGTAATTATAATGAATTAAAAATTGTTCATTTCACTAAATAAGTTGAGTGAATGATTTGCTTATAAACCTTTTAAATAGAAAGTCATGCAATACTTCAAAACCAATCAAAAGAGAGTAAATAATAAGTTTATAAATCGCAGTATTAATTTTCCTAAAACAAATTATCATTAAATTTATTATTTGAACCCTGACAAAATAACTGAAAATAGAGAAAAATTTGACTCAACATATTCTAGTTATGATTTTGTCCAAATTTCTACTCACTCTTCCTGTTCCGGCTTCTTCTCACTTTTCTCTTTCACCTTCGTTTCCTGCACTTCTTTAATGAGTGGTTGACAAAGTACGTTACATTCGGCACGTAGTTCTTTGCTCTTTTGAAGCTGAAGCTGTTTAATACCGACTGGTATTGCAACCAAGTTGGTTAAGCTGGACGCGGACAACGTGGACATCCGGCGGGTCAATGGTTCCCAAGTTGATCCCGAACGTGCCCCATGGTGGATTCCGCCTTCCATTTCCGATATTGAAGCCACTCTCGCTGCCGGCGACTAAATTGAAAAATATAAACAATTAAACAAATTTAAAAAAAATATTCACAACTAAATAAGATAAAGGCAAACAATAGTACAGAATAGAATAGTAAAAATGGCAACAATTGTTTTGTGTAAAGTTACTTCGTTTCATTTTTCTTTACAATTTACACTTCTTTGCTTCGATTATAAATTGCGAGTACAGGATAGAATTGGTAAGTTTAGTTGTGATTGTTCAAGAGATAAAAAATGGAATGAACTTATAATTACTAAAGTGTTTCACTTATAAAGACTTCGGATGAAGTATTACTTCGAAAATTTGTATAAATAATTAAGAGTAAAATTCTTATACATATGAAATATATAATTAAAGTTCCTCGGAATTAAAATAGTAATAAGTTAAAGGAATATGAGTAGCATTCTCTAAACAAATATACACATTTCAATTTTATGGATTTGATGTAATAAAAATACTATTCTAAATTCATTAAAATTTTATTCGTATATTAAAAATTTCCTTTTACTATTAGAATAACTTTTACCTTCATCAATTCAACGAGGAGTGGAGTTTCCTTCGCATTTTCTTCCTTCAGACTTCGCATACTACTCCACCTGGCCGTCGACGAAACGTGGATAACATCTATGGTTGAGCGCCGATTGGAAATCGCTATTAATCGACCCTTTCGATTTTCCTTCTCGCGCGCTCTTTCAGCGCGCACTTCTTCCGGTTTTCTTGAGTGCCATTCTACGGGATGCATCATCGACATTCCGACGATGCAGTTTAAACTCACCGCACCCGTCAAGGCGGCCGTTCCTTGAAACATTCGAATAATAAGAAATCGATGCTTTAACATTAACAATGCTAATTAATTATTTAATCATACTTAATTCACTGGTTTTAATATAATATCTGACTTAGAATCCTTTTACTGTTTGAATTACTTTGTAAATTGTTAAACTGGACTGTGTTTTCTAAATTTGCTCCAATTTACAAATATGAACTTTATTAAGTCTTCAGAAGGTATGTTTCAAATTAATGAACTATTAATGCAATGGTTGCTAATAGAATTTTCATTTCGGTGTTATTGTTTCGTTTTCGTGTTTGATGAGTTGTGAGATTAATAAATTATAAGGAAGTAAGAAAGCGGTATTATTTATTTTAATAAATATAATAGTAAAATATTATTAAGAGAACTTTCAAAGTATTCATCTTTGATCTTTCAGTACTTTATCATTCA
The DNA here is from genome assembly GCA_964023945.1 of Ectemnius cavifrons. NCBI lineage: Eukaryota > Metazoa > Arthropoda > Insecta > Hymenoptera > Crabronidae > Ectemnius > Ectemnius cavifrons. The sequence continues at coordinate 2,986,498 of OZ030380.1, read as the reverse complement.
GCGTGTAGATTTACATGTTGATGATTTTATACTTAGATACTTCATATACTTTCGTATAATTTATTGATCTTACAAATCATCAAATTGGGAAACGAGAAAATCACACCAAAATGAAAATATTACTGGTAAATATTACATTCACAGTGTCATTAATTTCAAAGAAACATTGTTACGACTTTACGAAATCCATGCGTTTATTATTAAGGCGAATTTAGAAACCACAATGCAATTTAAGAACGTTCAACAAAATTTCAATAATAAAACGATTGCAAGTTAGAAATTATACCATTATTTACATAAAGCCATTAATAATTCACTTACCGCGGAATCCATAAGTTTCCATCATCATCTCGATGCATATCGGATAAATAATTCCACCGAGTCCGATGATGACTTGTGCGGCGCTCATCACCTGAAACACAAAGGAACTTCCTAAAAACTTGGGAATTTAGATACTCCGGCTGGAGCCGGCGCACCGGCCACACTTTCACGTACTTGCGACCGCTTCTTCACGAAGTAAGCATTGAAGTTTGTGTTGCAAATCGTAATAATAAGTCCCAGGCCGAAACCTTGGAGAACGTAGATGAACGCCATCTCGTAGACATTCGTGACGAGCGCCAAAGCTACGTTTGGCACGGAAAACAATATCGCACCAAACACGCCAACTGTTTGTATGCAATATATTCGTAGTAATTTGTTTGTCATTAGACCTGTAAACAACAAACTATGCTGTAATGATGAACGATACGTGACAAAGTAAATTTTAGAATGCGAGTTTTATTCTAGAATTTAAAAAGAATACATGTAGTTGATAAGATTATAAATTAGTTTTAAAAAACTCAGCGCAAAACTTTGGAGAGAGAGAACATTTCTCGGGAAATGTATACAACAATGCACATTTCATATATTATATTTGTGCGGTTTGGTACATAATTGATAAAATCTTTATCGATCCTGACATCCGTTGGTTCGGAATAAATAAAAAGCCAAGAATTATATAAAAGTACAAAATGTTGCTTAGAGAGATCAATTTAACATAATATCAATTTATATTTGGTAATATAAGTAAAGAATATTTACCATATTTTTATACACATGTAGATGTTTTTGTTATCACGTATTATATATATAATTTGATAGGACAGTTTGTCGTTAGCAATGCATGTATATACGCGTTGTGGACAAAAGTAAGTGGACAAATAGTAAGAATGGTCTTTTTTTATGGAGTTGTTTATTGTCGCACCTACAGCTATATAATTAGCAACTTCTAGATTACATTTAGATTCTTTAGTTTATTTAGTAAAATAGTTTACTAGAAAAGATTTTATTGCCGTGAAAAGTATTTATTGTGAATGAAAAATGTTATAAATTTATCTGCCATTTATTAAACCAATTCAATTCTTGACGTGTTGCTCATTAATCATCGCATTGATGACAATGGCACGATAATTGCCGAGCTAATATTAGCCGCACGAGAAGAAGTCGAACAGTGGTGTGGATATGAAACCACGCGGTATTTAAAACACTTTGCCTTTGTTATCTGGCGTCTGCGGGACCATCCGGGCTTTATGGAATCAAAGATGTTTCCGCAAACGTTTGACACGTGCACTTCCTAAGAGATTGCAAGAGCGCCTTATCGCTTTTGTTTTCATCCGGCAATCTGATTAAAGTACACTATTCACCTACGCTCCCGAAAATTGCGATTAACCAGACTTCTTCGAAGTGTGTGAATGTTTCAATACTTCAAATTACAGGTAACAGCTTTTATGACTTATTAAGCAGAAAATAGATAACAGAAAAGGGATATCTAAGCAAGAACAAATAAATGAAAAAGAAGAAATATGAGTAAACAAGAATTATAGTTGTCTTTGCATCGATCTTTATTGTGTTTGATAATTAGATAATATTTATATCTGCTCTGCTATTTTTATATCTATCTACTATTGTAAGTTGAGCAATTATCATTTCACACACAATATTAAAGTTTCGAAACAAATCACTTTGTTGAAATGAAATTGTAATTTCTATTATTGCTTTTGGAGTGTTGTTTTTTGGAATTTTAATTCCCTCAGTATGCATCGAATTATATTGCTAGCTTGAAAAATCTACAGAATGAAACATCTACAAAGAACAATTGGGCGAGTTTCAAAAACGTAACAGTTTCCAGGAAATTATACAAATCCATTCTCTGCAGATTTAATTCTTTTCTAGTTGTGACGGTTTTGCCACAATTCGATGCTCTTGCAGAATTTATTCGGGTGAGAGTCAAAAATTAAATCATTCAAAAGAGTCTCATCTCGCAACATCGCATCAGATCCACACTAGCGCTGAGGCTTCCAAGGTTGACTCAAGGAAAACAGTGGTTTCCGATAGAAGAAGAATTATCAGTCCATAAGGCCGCTCGCAATCAGAACACTGACGCCAGGTCTCGCAGTAGTAAGCTCGATTCCCAAAGGATTATGGGATCTTCGAGTTTAATGCAGAGGAATTTTTTCAGCTTGGTTGCAACTGATTCACAAAGCTCGAGTTTTTCTGTTTATGCTTTTATTGCACGCACCGTCTATAAATACACCTGTCTGCCAGCTGCACAACACCGAATCTAAATGCAACAGCAATCGAGCCTCTTACTGTTGTTGTCATTGTTGCTTACCCGATTGGGGAAGATTTGTAATGAACTTGGCCTGACTTGAACTTACGAAAGTTTCTTGAAATTATTGTTTTTTCTACATTGAGTGTAATGACAACGCTATGTATTCTTTTAACACCCGTTATAGTTTTGCACAAATAGTTTTTTCAGCAGTAGTATCAATATAGAAGTAAATAGTACATATTTAACCGCTCATCCAAAATTAGTTAATGAACCGAAATAAAGTCAACTTCATTTATTACTTACAGCTCTTTACAAAAACTAGAAAAGGGAAATTGTAACCGGGAAACTTAATATTGAGGTGAATATTGACCTCTTCAAAGATCAATTAAATGTTAATTTCGAGTGATTTTTATTGACTAGACTTTAATCGAAAGGAACCATTCAGTAGTCTGCGATGCAAGAAGATACACTCAATATAGTTATTAATAATAACCAAAACTAATAAGTTTTTGTTAGTTTATAAGCAGTTTGTGATAAATTACTAACCATATTTGGTTAGCCTTTCTTTATCATTGAACATCATTCCGAATAATTTCAACATATTAGTTTGAATTATAATTAATAAATAAAACTATACGATGTGCAATCAAGTAATAAAACTATACGATGTGCAATCAAGTAATAAAACTACTACAGTTTCCATTCTTTTATAGATAGTTTGTAATACAATGAGAAACTGTCTTGACTTGTCATTGAATGGTTTAATTCGAACCTGAAGTCCTTTATCTCCTAATTTAATCATGTTTTCGTGACGTCAGGCATGGGACTGATCAGGTAAATATAATAAAGCTGGGAAATTTCGGGGCACGCAATGTGTACACGCACTTTCTCCGCTGTCAGCGCTTCTTGCACAAAAGCACTACACCCGCAAATATTGACAGTACAGGCGGCGCTCGCGTGTCAATGGATTTCTGTAGGAAAGCATTTGGAGGTTATGATATGACTCGATGCTCATCCGGAATTGTTTAATTGCTTTAGTGCTCATATAAAGCAATTATACCATTTATAGTGATAAAGTGGAAAGCACTGTTAGTCTGACTATTGTGTACTTGTTATTAGCAAAATACATTGAAAGAAAACCGGCACAAGTCTGACAGGTTAAGTTTTAATGTGTTTTAGAAATTTCGGTTTGTGTTTTCGAAACTTATACAGCTGCTCTCTGGTGGTTTGATATGCAAGTTAATATTATGTCATACGTTTGGTGGCAGAAGTCAAAATCATACATTTTTTTTAATTTGATTTGCACTGGTTTCTGCAAGTAGACTGCAAGTTTGTATAAACAAAGATTCGTTTGAAATTAGTCTTCTCCAATGAATTGTGTTTCGTAATAAAAACCACAAACTCTGTTTCTAACTTTTTCAACATTTATGGATGCCTTACAAGAAAAATCAATTACTTCCTTGCAAACTAGAGTACGTTATCTAATAATAACTAAACTGCTAATATTTATGAAAATATAGATTTTCACTTATCTACTACATTTAATTAAATTTTGTATTTTGATTATGTTTAATTCTCCACGCCAGATCAATGATAGAAAACATTATTAGCACCTGTGGCAATACGCATCTCATTTGGCAATAAGTAAAGCTGCTATTTATGACGCACCCTGTACACGATTCTTTCCTGACCCGGTAACGAATTTGTCGAATGATCTTTTCAGATAAGGTCGATATTTTGAGCGTCATTCTTTGACACCGTTTTAGAAAGTATGCCATTCGCACGAAGTAGATTGTAAATCTTTCTTTAAATGGTATGCATCATTTCCAGTACTGAAATTCTATACTGAAACCAAATGACGCACTCTCTCTGTTCTTATGTTAATATTAAAACATATTTATACATTATAACTACTACAACAAATATACCAAATATTTATACGTTACATTTTTGTTATTGTACACGCCACTTTTGTTTACTTATTTTAACAGATAAATAAATGTTTTTCTTACGAGATATACTATTGTTGAAATAGTTTTCTAGTACTCACCAGCGACGGAAAATGTAGTCATAAAGACAGAATTGAACATTGTTGTTGCAGTTCCGACTTGACCTATTTCATTAAGGAAATCGCCGAAGATTAGTCCGAAAGATGCACCAGGCCCGCATGATGTAAACTGTAATAGAGAAACAATTCAAATATTGTTAGGAATCCATGATTTAAATAATGGAAACAATAAATGCACAGGGGTGTAAACAGGGTTGCAATATTGGGTGCAATTGGAGTGCAACGCTTTTGGGATCCACTAATTAATTGGTTATAAATTATTAACTATTAATAAATATTTATTAAATTTAACGATAGTTAACTCTAAAAGTAATTAAACGATTTTAATATATCATATTAAAGTAGTAATAATTTTTCAAATATATGGTTATTAAATTAATATATACTTTAAATATTATACTTTACTCGAAAAGTTTACGGTTAATTTTGATGGTCTGTTATTCAAATATTGATATTTAAGTTTGCCAGAAATATCTCGAATTTCACTGATTTCCTATGTATTCAAATTTTTAAATTAAAGGGGTTTTCAATCAGTACTGTAACCCTATTACAAATGCTACTAATCATCATTTCCCATGAAAGTTCTTCTAACTCAATTATCAAAGGCAGATTTGTTACAGTTATTTTGTTTAATTTCTGCATGTTTCCATTATCTTACCGAATAATATAACAAATTGATTTGCCAATTTTCTCGAAGCTATTTCATACTTACAAGAACCACTATCATTGTGTGTTTTTTAAATTAGCTCCGATTTACAAATATGAGCTTTATTAAGTCTTCAGAACGTATGGTTCAAGGTTTGCAATGAATATTGTAACCCTATTACGAATGTTACTAATCACCATTTCCCATGAAAGTTCTTTTAACTTAATTATCAGACAGATTTGTTACAGTTATGTTGTTTAATTTCTGCATGTTTCCATTACCTTACGTAATAATATAACAAATTGATTTGCCAATTTTATCGAAGCTATTTCATACTTACAAGAACCACTATCATTGAGAGCGCAACCATCCAACCCCAACCACCATCGGGCGCCAAGTCCTCCGCCGTAATTTCATCTTCCTCTTCCACCTCGATGACGAATCTTGAGATCTCGGCTTCCTTCGCCTTCTCAACATGGCCGCTTGTGGCTGTAGTTGTGCTTGTTGTCGTACCATTCGTTTTGGCCACCGTCATAATTCGTACTACTTGGTATCTGTTGACACATGATAAGCCTTTGGTACATGGCCGATTCACCGGGCGATAGGAAGTTCCCGGGGATCTCGAAATCTTTGGGTGAATTGTGCTTCATGCTTCCTAGAGTGTAGGAGCTCTTTGTTTTGCTCCATAAAACATCTGCTGGCATTTTTCTCGCTCGTGATTCGAGACTCGATCATTTTTCGTTGAATAATAACAGCTGGTCGATTTAGGTTCGTTTTGCTTGTAGGGGAGAATTCGTGCTTTCGAAGTATTGGTAATTTTTGTGTTGAGTTTGAATTTGGTTATTAATGTTCATAAACAGTTCGTTACTTATAGATTGTCTAACGAAATCCGGATAATGTAAAAATGGCGCACACCATGTCCCAATTTCTTATGACATTTTGAACTTTCATGTCTAATAAAGATATGTGTAAAAATAGAGAATAAAAATGGTATGAAAAGCTAATTGATTTTTTCTTAACATCTTCCGATATTTTCTTTAGCATTTAAAATTTTCTACGTTTGTTATTCATATAGTTCCATTTCGCCGTGATTACTATTGTATATTGTACGATGTATCATTGCAATTGAAAAAATTAAAAACAATTACATAATAAAGAAAAAAGATATATAAAAATAACATGACAAAGGGGATTAAGATATTTTCAAAATTCTATATCCTATTTCAGCAAGAGAACTGCGAAGACAAGAGAATCCAAGTTCTCTTCAATTTAAAATCGATAATCCAACGAATCTTCAAAATCAAACAACACTGACATTTAAAAATAATCGATGAAATAATCATTCGAAATTATTGAATAAAACCTAATAAGATCGAAGCATGCTGTTTTGACGTAGACTATTACGAAACGATGGATTCATTGACACTTCGCGCGTATACTCAATTGATAACATAAACAAATTCCGATATCGAGACACCTTTTGCAGACTGTTTGAAACTGTTCAGATATCCAACAGATCTTTTGCACCGTCAACTATAAATAGCTTCTGGCACAAAGTTATTTCGGTTGTACCCGATTGCAACATTAACGCGAGCGTAGCAAACTTCGTTAAATGATCCTATTAACTTTAAGCACGAGGCACTATCTTCTCATTATCTTCTGGCGTTCATCATTTCACACTATCTTCACAATTCTATGTCATGATTGCAAGTTAACCGTTTGACATTGCAAGACTCTGCTAGTATGTTGCATTCATATTTGTCAAATAATTACTGCACTCACACAACAATATCAGGAGTTTCATGGTTTCTGGTTTCTTAATACGTCGTCTACCAGATTTACGGGTTTTTCAACACTTCCAGTACACCTTGATAATAATGTTTATTAACGTTATTTTCGTGTCAAAGACACGGCAATCAAAGTGTTCATAAATTGAGGTGGACGTTTATAACATATAGGAGGTAAAAAAATTAGTATGCAGAGAGTTAATGATTGACACAATTTTTGTGTTTGCCGCGCATAAAATAGGGGAGAATTTACCTGTATCGTTAATTAAAATTGTTAATCATTCCCGGATATTTCACATATTCATTCATCGTATTGCTTAATGCAAATGCAAAAGAACAGAATAAAGAAACACAAATTCAAGAAGCAACACCAAGTAATAATTATTAATTATTTGAAATAATGAATTGTCTGCGTTACATCTGCAACAATGTGTCCACTTATTTTTCTCCCTGCATAATTGACTGACTTATTCACCAAATATACTTCACGTAAACACCTATGCAATTAATAATTGTTTAATTTAAGTTTATAACAAGAATACTATTCTACGTAAACCTTTATCACAACCATTCCCACTAATTATCCACTTACTTTTGTCCCTGCCTGTATATGGAATATCACATACATATACATATTAATTTATAGATTAACTAATACACTGAAAGGACAGAGAAATTTAGAAACCAACCAAAGAAAACTTACCAAGTTTGAAGCAGTTGACAGCCGACGAGTAAACCAGGGGTTGCACTGAGATGTTGGAGGGTCGGACAATAGCCCGTGAAAGAGGACGGTCGAGTAGACAGTTTTCGACTGAAGGAAACATCGCCGCGAAGCATTTCGACGAGCTTCTGCTCCTTATCTATGTACACGTTGTCGCCGTACTAAGTACCCATTCTTAAAGAGAATGAAATATTGCCGCGGCAGCAGCATCTGGAATTAGTGGACCAGCTATAAGAAGGACGATAGATTGTAAATGGGAATTTCGCAACGTAGTAACACTCCCGGCAATGCTCCGCGTGGCTATGCCGCTCGATTCCTTCAAAATGCTGCGCTTCTGTGATTGACAGTGATAATGACGTCGATGACGTTGCCTGCTCAAATAGGACAATGACGTTTTAAAAACGTCTTTAGAACTTCCGATGCACACTATACATTAAATTCGTACGGTTTCAAACAATTAATCAAATCTTTATCGGTCCCAAAAATATATCGATCCTCACATTCGTTGATTCGGAAGAAATAAAAAGCCAAGAATTCTATAAATGTACAAAATCTTGCTTAGGGAGATTAATTTAACATAGTTTTGTAAGAATGCGTCCCGAAAACCGCTCGAAAAATTCAACTTAAAGAGTCAAGGAGGTTCGCGATACCTCCCCGCTCTGCGGTGACCCCGCGAGCCCCATGCGATTCCGAGCTCCGATCCGAGCAGTAACCTGCGTAGTAACCGCGTTGTTGATCGCGGCGGCGGCGGCGACTCGGTCCACTTAGCAACGACTCCAAATAAGAATCGCGATCGCGGACGCGCTTGCCCCATTTCTGCTGCATTCTCCAAGGAGAGGACGAAGTAAGAAGGCACGGCCGCCTAAGAGAATTAGCACGGCACAGGAGAGTACGGGCGCTAGTTTCCGGACGCCTCGTGGAACGGAGAGAACGGCTGCAAGAGCCGGTCGCCTTCCTGAGGAGAGTACAGGGTGATTCACTTGCCTTTGAATCGCCAATGATGGATATAGGCCGTTGGAAATGGTATAATTATACGATGTTGAGTAATTTTAATATAAAGGAGTATTTACTCAGTCTTTTCCATGCACTGACATTTATTTATAATATCAAATTGTACCAATAATGGAAATAATTGGAACTCGAGTGTGAAGGGGATGATCCCTGGGAGCAGTTACCCCGGACGCCTGAGAAATGTTCGGAGTGTACGGAGACTATTGCCTGGACGCCCCTGGAATGCACAGTGGTCCAGATACTGTCTAAACCGCGCCAAAAATCGATATTTCAAGTTCCGGAATATTTTTAAAAAAAGTCCCACTGAGTTTCGCCTTCTAACTTACATTTTCTAAAAAGTAAAAGTACATACTTGAAGGCTATAATAATAAGAATTGCACATACTTGCACATTTTTAATTGGTGCTCAGTAAAAGGGCACAGTACGCAGTATGATTTTTAAAAAATCTGGGTTTAGAGTTATAAAAAAGCCCCAATAAGTTCTGCTTTACAATTTACATTTTCTGAAAGGTGAATGTATGACTTGAAGGCCAAAACTATAAGAATTGCACATACTTGCTCTTTTTTGAATGTCCTAAAAGGACACACCACGCAGCGTGACTGTATTCAACATTGCCCCTTTTACACGTTAATACACTATACTATTTTACTGAGCACCAATTAAAAATGTGCAAGTATGTGCAATTCTTATTATTATAGCCTTCAAGTATGTACTTTTACTTTTCAGAAAATGTAAGTTAGAAGGCGGAACTTGGTGGGACTTTTTTTATAACTCTAAACCCAGATTTTTTAAAAATCATGCTGCGTACTGTGCCCTTTTACTGAGCACCAATCAAAAATGTGCAAGTATGTGCAATTCTTATTATTATAGCCTTCAAGTATATACTTTTACTTTTCAGAAAATGTAAGTTAGAAGGCGGAACTTGGTGGGACTTTTTTTATAACTCTAAACCCAGATTTTTTAAAAATCATGCTGCGTACTGTGCCCTTTTACTGAGCACCAATCAAAAATGTGCAAGTATGTGCAATTCTTATTATTATAGCCTTCAAGTATATACTTTTACTTTTCAGAAAATGTAAGTTAGAAGGCGGAACTCGGTGGGACTTTTGTTATAACTCTAAACCCAGATTTTTTAAAAATCATGCTGCGTACTGTGCCCTTTTACTGAGTACCAATTAAAAATGTGCGAGTATGTGCAATTCTTATTATTATAGCCTTCAAGTATGTACTTTTACTTTTCAGAAAATGTAAGTTAGAAGGCGGAACTCGGTGGGACTTTTGTTATAACTCTAAACCCAGATTTTTTAAAAATCATGCTGCGTACTGTGCCCTTTTACTGAGTACCAATTAAAAATGTGCGAGTATGTGCAATTCTTATTATTATAGCCTTCAAGTATGTACTTTTACTTTTCAGAAAATGTAAGTTAGAAGGCGGGACTCGGTGGGACTTTTTTTATAACTCTAAAACAAATTTCATATGGAAAATGCACAGTATCGATTTCCGAGTCCTAACTTTCACTAATTCTATAGGAGTGAGGCTGCAAGGAATTGGCCAAACAAAAGTGATTTTGAGTGCTTTGGACATTCCTCTTTTAAAAAAAAATTATGCAAAAAAAATATTGCGGAACTTGAAATATCGATTTTTGGCGCGGTTTAGGCAGTATCTGGACCACTGTGCAATGACTCGACTCCTTTAATTAGCGTTCGGGCGTCCGGCTTTTTCAGCCGTACTCTCCCATCACCTACGATCGGACGTCCGGCTTTCTCAGCCTTACTCTCCCCATCGTAGGGTATCGCGAAAGATTTTAGATGCCCTGGGCGTCCGGGTGACTCTCTGTACTCTCCTCTCTGGGAGACGACCGGCTTTTTCAGCCGTTCTCTCCATTCGAATCGTAGGTGATGGGAGAGTACGGCTGAAAAAGCCGGACGCCCGAATGCTAATTAAAGGAGTCGAGTCATTGCTAAGGTCTGCCATGATTGTTTTATATCGAGACATTACGGTGTGAAGTAAAAACCCAATATCCTGTATCCGAAAACCAATCACGCATTCCTTAAACATGTACTCTAATATGTAATGCTATGCTTATTAGTTTCCAATAAATCCTGTTCTTTGTTTGTCTAGCCAAAGAAAACCTATTTCTTCCAAGTCAATCCCAATCCCGAGATGTTCACCCAAGGTCGCGCAGCGAGACCAAACATACAACCTATTCTTGCTACAGTTTTAATTTATATTTTGAAATATAAATAAACAATATTTATCATATTTTTATATACATGTGGATGTTAGTGTAATATTTATTACTCATTTGAATTGATAGAATAGTCTGTCTTAGCAGTGCATGTATATACAGTCCTAGACAAAAGTAAGTGGACAACTAGTAGGAATGGTTCTATTTCAAAAGTATTTTTTTAATGGAGTTGTTTATTGTTGCACTTACAGCAATGTAATTACCAACTTCTAGATTACATTTACATTGTTTAGTTTGTTTAGTAGAATAGATAGCACAATGACATTTTAAAGACGTCCTTCAAACTTCCGACAGAGATATTCGCGTCGCCCTTTGCGATGTCCAGCAACGTCTCAACAACCATAAAAATTTGTATGCTACTGTCGCGCAACAATCGCCTTAACTCTCAATCATTTAAGTTTCCTTCGTGTTGAATGACGCTTTGGATGATTGCCGGTATCACATTTTATTTTATTATTTTATTAGTATGCCCTTTTAGAGAATTAGCGGCTCACTTTGAAAAAATTACGTTGACTTAGAATTAAGGGAAATACTTGTCTACAGAAGTGTAAATAAGGTGAGTTAACTGGATTTTTCTGAAGCTGCAGCACTGTTGTGATTCGCAAAGATAACGATACTGACGCGTGCCATGTCGCTCTCGAAACTGTCCACTTTTTAATGCATTTTTAAAATTTATGGGCGTTTTTGGGTTATCCGCATTGCTTCCTTTTCTTATTTATTTGTTTATATATTATTGTACCACTTTATAAAGACTTTCACTAACTTATCTTAGAATTAGTGCGATTTCCTGTTTAATCAATGCCCACTTACGGAAAGTTTAGCCAACCTCAAAATTATTTTGTGTTCACGTATTTAATATTTAAATACTTTCCGTCCAAGAATATGTTTAGAAATCCACTTTCGTTTATGAAAAGATATTCACAAACTGTGTCTAAGCAAGTTTTAAAAATCATTGAAATCAATGAAAATACTTGTTGAGAATTCAAAAAAATGTTAAAACATTAGTCATAAATAAAGTCTGAAATCACAAAACTATTCGACAGAAATCTTAGGATATTACAATATTGTAATATTTATAATAAATTTATATACATAGTGTACACAGTTATATACACAGGCTTGCCCCTTGAGACTTCTGCTGTATGCTTCCACGTATTCGGGTAGCTATCTTTTAGGGGTTACTACAAGCATCACTACGAGTAAGATCTTCCTGCTGATGACTTCCATGACAATATGACCAATGTACAAGTATATGAATAAAAAGTTGTTAAGAAAATACAATAAATAATAAAGTATAACATTTTAGACCTTGAATACAGTTTAAACAAATCTGAATGTTTATATATTGACAATACAGTTAAAGACTGTTTTCATTTGGGTTATAATAATGTATTAAATCACTAAAAGAGGAAAGTCAGTAATTTTCAAACTGTTAAATGAATAACTATGTAAGTTAATAAATATCAAATTAAAATTTATTCTTTTTCATTTAGCAAGCTAATCCAGCATGAGTTCAAGACAGAAAAAATTATGTTTCAAATTAACTAATATTTGACATTACAAAATCGAAATGACTGCTAATAAAATGGTATTTCACTGTTTCTTTGTTTGGTGTATAAATAACAATTGCTTGCTCGCTATTATCGAGTCGCCAGGTATAAGGAAATGTGTTTCGAGGTATTGGAATAGCGATTGATGCTGTTGACGCTGTAATGATACGAAGATGATGTATAGTGAGCGGAGGTAACGTAATTACGATCTGAAAATAAATTCGCTTTGTGGCTGCAGCTACTTAATACCGCCGGGTAATTTAAGACATTCGGCGAAAAAATAGTCTTAGCTGGATCGTGTCAATTATCCATGTTACAGACGACAATGAGGTGCAACAACTCCTCGCGTAATAATAATTAGTTTCATAGCGTGTTTTCATGTTGCGCAGACGATCAGATAAGTGTCGTTCTTCGAGTGATATCTTTTGCAGTGAATTTCTTCTTCTGGTGGAAGTTTTGATTTCATTAGACTGTGCTTTTTGGTGAGTGCCGTTTCATATTGAGATTACAGTTTTTGTAAAGCTACAGTTGTCGGTTTAAATAAATCAATGGATTTTCCGTCTACGGAAAATCAGTCGAGGAAAAAAAATATTCAGTCTTTTGAAAACTTTGCATTTTCTGTATTTAATTAATACACTTTGAAAGTTTAAACATGTGAAATGCAAAATTAAATCCAGTTGGTGAAATAAATGTGACATAACTATTGGAATCGTGCAAGAACCTTCATTTCATATATTTTATAAACAAGAAGCACTTCAGTATAAGTACAAATGATTTATTGTTACATTTTCAGGAGACACACAAAAACTTATTCATTCAGTAAAATTTGAAATTTCCGAATTAAATCATTAAATCAAGTAATTGAACATCCTAGGAATTAGTTCTATTAAGGAATAAATTACTTCCACAACTTAATTCCTTCTATCATTGACAAAAAAATTACTTACATATAATGTGTCGATATCCAACATTCTTGCGCACTTTAAGTTCTAACTCCATTGGAACTTATGAACAATAGAAGTGTAGACAGTTATACCAACATTTAGCGAGTAAATGAACTGTTCAATAATTTGTCAAATTAACACATCAATTTACAAATAAACAATGACAAATTTGTATTCAAATCTAAATTATAGATAATTAAATGTCATAATTGAGAAACTGTCTGATAACTAAGTCACTTAAGCGCATTTTCTATCGAATGACGTTTCAGTCTATCATTGATGCCACCATTATCGAAACAATACAGGGTGTACATTACAAAACTTGACAGGAAAATAACTACGAAACTCGACGACCACAGTTGCACCGAAATCACTTCACTAATTCAGGAAGAACGAAACTTTTACAGACAGAAAGTTAATAATTCTACGGAGCGTAACCGCAAGTCCGGCGCGCACACGACGAGATGGAAATCGGTGAGAAGTTGGATCGTTTGAACGTTCCCTGATCACTGTGGAATCCGACCGGCGATGAGCATATGTATACACGATGCTAGTAATCATGCATTGATGTGACACTTGCTTTTACACCGCTCGCACCTTTTTTTTCTAACCCAGGAATCTCCCTCTATTTCTGCGGTACAACTTGCGATAAGGCTCGATTGACTGATGGAAAGAAGGTCACAATCGGATAGTTTCATTCTTGTTTCCTTTTCATCGTCTGTTTAAGGAATTTCGTTGCTTTTCTTCGAGTAACTTCGTTAGTGTCGTGTTTGACGGTAATAAATATGGTGAAGGTTTAAATGTAATAGAAAATATTATATATTATTATAAGGAAATCCATCGACATGAAAAATCGCAGAGTTTTATGATTCATTGTTAATATAATTTTAATTTAGTTCTCTGTTAATAATGTTCGAAATGTGATGAATAATATATTTTTTATCTCAGAACATATTACACGACAAAGTGTTTCTATCAATTTGCATTCTAATATAGCAGCGTTTTATATTGATTGTTCATTTTGCATTACGATTGTTTGCAATATAAACATTGCGAAATGAAGTCGAGGAGATATTTTTTGAAAATTTAAAGTAAGCTTGCATTAATTCTCGGCTGCTTATTCGGCCAGTTGGATTTAGTGGCGTGTATGAATTGTACATAGATTTACGTAGCTAATGGTTTTCCAGCTGTGCTTTGTTTGCTGATACTGATAAACTAATTATGCCGGGAAACTATGTATAGTTTCTAATTCTATTCGATAAGCCAGATAAACGAAATGCTGAATTAAACCAAAAAATGATAATCTAATACATCGAATAAATTTATATTCATTTATTAAAAAATCTTTATGACACAATTTTGAGGCAAGACTGATGATGATGTTAATAATTATAGTCGTTGCTAATTATATCTACACACATCTAATGCCTTTGAGTGTTGGAATCACAAAACCCGATTTATATTTGCAATCAGTACAGAGAAATTTGATGTAAAATTTTTTGGTGCAATATCAAAAGCACGAACATCGTAATTTCGAATGTAAACTTACCAGCATTTCTTAACTCCGGATTTGTAATGCAAATGTAAGCAAAAGGAATTTTGATGGAAAATCAAACACACGAACTTCATAATTTCTAATTAAAATGTTTCAGCATTTAATTAATCTTTCATTTTTCGGTACAGTTATATTCACTACGTGTATATATTTATGTATCCGCATGTATATATTTCATTTACAAACATTTTTTCGATCAATGCTACAAATGCTTTTTCGACTACAGTAATCGAATTTTCGATTCATTTTCAGCAAAATTTCACTTATCAATTTACGATATACGCACTATACAATGTGCAGTTCTACAATGCGTGCAACGAAACAGGACAGTTAGTCAATCAGGCACTCGAGAACTTCGCAAGACTGACCGTGGACGGAGTGGACTTATCAATAAGCCGATAGCAGAGACGATCCGTGCTTTAATGATATCGGCAGCCGGTCAACACGAAGCTAGTGTACCACACAGAATCACATATTGCAAGCTGTACATATTCTTTCGGCGCATTAATGACAATCCAATCACAGTTAGGTTTACAAGTTGATTTACTTGCCTTTAAATCAGCATTTCGTTCCCACTTTTATCAGACATTATGTGTTATATTACATATCCTAAATACACAATATCAAATTTATAATATTACATATAATATAGAAAATACAGGAAAGAGTTTGCAAATATTCAAATGTAATTCATTAAATAATTTATTATTATCTTCTTCAAAGCAGCGTGAAGCAGACAGTGGCGACGCAAAAGCAAGTGACTCACGCTTTGCGGGACGAAAGATGTTGTTGTTGTTGCTTAGAGTGTACAGTAGCATTAATAATTATAGTTGCATGGCAACTGACTCTTATTTTCTTAAAAATAAGAAGTGTATAGATGTCGAGGCCCAAAAGTTAGACAGGTTTCTTGGTCAAAATGTATATTGTGTTTCTTTTACCAAGAGTTGTAATTTCTTTGTACTGTTGTCGACTCGCCTCTGGAATTCTCCTTTCTTTGAGCAGTTGGGACTTGAAAACAGCTCATCAAAACTCGATTTGGCATCGCCAGTAAATATAAAAATGTGCCGTCTGGCGTGACTCAAGGACAGGAAACATAGTATAGATTTTTAAATATCACTGATTTAAATATGTAAATGCAAGTATTGGAAAAATTAAAGTGAAATAATATTTTGTTTCACTTATTTCTATATTTCTAATATGATTTGTGCAATGTTATGTAAGACGATATTATACACTTCTTGAATATCCATAATAGTTTTGCACAAATTTCCTTTCAGAATATAATAAAATTCATTTAGAAATAAATACGTGTTTCTATCCTCGGTAATAATTAGCTGATTATAAGTAATTTAAGATTTCTTTAAAGTATTCAATTATTAAAAGTAACAAATAAAGCATTGCAAGGAAGAAAATATTTTGCTTTAAGAAAACTTAAATGTTATTAAAGACGAAAGTATTAGAAAATAAGTTTAAGAATATCTATTACAGAGTGAGTAAAAAAATTGTCCTTTATTTTTGCTTAGAACATATTCTGCTTTAAAACACAAATTTTGTTAAAAAAGCAAGCATTAGAAATTAAGTTTACAAAAATTTATTCCCCAAAACTGAATGCACGAATATTTATTTTTTATTGTACGCTCGCCACTGTAAATAGTATTGACGACTTTTGTTCGACGCTGTCTACACCTGACTCACTCCGTTCATACGAAGGTGGCAGTGTGACGTAGCAGCGCGCTCGTGGTTCGAACTGGCATGTAACAAGCGCTGGCGAATCCTTTCGCGCTGACAGTCTTAAACGCGACACGCCGCGGTGCGTTTGCGGCCAACTTTCCTCCCGCAACTTATTCCGCGTTAACTATTCAGTGCCAACGAGTTAGGAAAATAGTGCAACGGCTGTGTAATAACTTTAAAGAACCGATATCACTTCGATAATTAAACTTCGATTTTAATTTCATTGCACAATCTTGCTCCAATTGCACGCTAATCCACATTAGTCATTAAGTGTCGATAAGTTTTGTATTATTTCGTTGAAAAGCAGAGTTGTGGAAAAGTGGAGAGTAAAAATTTAACATTTTGGGGTTTCTCGGATTATTGATTGTCATTGAGTGTCAACAAGTTCAACAATTTATTATTAAAAAACAGCGTAGCGGAAGCTTGCACACAACTTTTGTAAAACTTTGTGGCTTTTCTTCATGCGAACTTCCACATTCCATGGTTGCGATTATCCAGAACACTGAGGATACCAATTATAGTGAGTTTTTTTAATGTCATCAGTCATTGTGATGACAAACGATTCTGCGACACAGGAAAAAAGTAATTTGAAAGCCAACATTAAGATAAAATTATTTGATTGCATGGTTCCGTCGACGAAAAACACACACACACACGAAATATATTCAAAATAAACATCGTGGTAATACTTTGCACTCAGATGTCGATTATCGTTTGGATTTCGAAGCAACTGACCCGTATTACTTCGTATCAAGTCGGTCAGTTGTACTTCCACTGGATTTTCATCTCTTACTTTGATCTTTTGACCACGAAAACAGTCATCATAGATAATTATGTTGTCTTGTTATTGTAGACCGATCTCGTGATCGGCCGATTAATCAAATCTCATTAAGCAGTTTATAAAATAAGTGGTAGTAAAACAAAGTAATGTTTTAAAGATAAATGGTTTTAATCAAATTACAGTATCCGCACGTAGTTGCGCATTGACAGTGAATATACTGAAGTGCTGATTGGATGTGATGTTGAGATAGCAATGATGAGTCATGCATGTCTCCGCGTTAATTGGTTATCGCACCGAAAGCTTTCAAGTTCGTAATTCGATTATAATTGCGACAATTATTATTTAAACACACGTCAATTATGTAACACTTGTGGAAATGACAGATTACAAGTTTTTTCTTGCATGAATAAATTGCGAAAATCCTTGCGATATTTTTATCATTATTTTATTTGCAGAGGTAAAAACTATGATTTGATCGCAATATATAGAAAAGCGACACTATTCGAAAAAGATGTTTCCAGAAAACGCGATGTAAACGTTTTAGTGAAGTTGTATCTATTTTGAAACATTAATTCTGAAATAATTCTAAAATTTGCCAACATGAAAATGTAGCATTTTTACATAAGTTTTAAATAAGAAATAGAAACAAATTTTCAAATTGTGCAGATTTTCTTTACTATTTCTTACGTGAATTTTCAAAATAACTTATTAATTATGGATTGTTCTAATTCCAAAGTTCTACTTGTTTCTCTACAAACTCAAAATCAATATTAATTCTTTTAGTGCTACACTTACAAAAATGATACAAATTGCATTCGCTGAAACAGTTTTTCTGTGAACAATTGACTCTACTGGTGCGTTTAGTTTTCGATTATCTGCATTCGAGGAATCGCACCAGTGCGTTCAAAAACACTAATAGCTCTGGATTAATCATCAGCCGCAGTTCTGGTAATTATTAATTCGCCATGCGATGTCTAGCATGCGAATATCTCGGTATGTTGATATAAGTCACGTGATCGTTGTTTTGGGTTTCGCTTTAAAGCCGAGTGTTGAACGATTCTTCCGAGTTATTATGTTTCTTTCGAACTAATTTTGGAAACTAGTACGAGATACGTTAATTGGTTAATTGAACAATCTCTTTGTTATGATTCATCAATCATGAATAAGTGAACAAGAATGGAAATAAACAGATGCAATATTAATAAATATTGAGCTGTATACTATGAAAAATCGTTCGTTCATCAACGAACATATAAGTACGAATTAAAAAAATACCAATTACAAGTACTCGAAAAAATTCTACTAAATTTGTTTTTCTATTTGGAAATCTCAGACGTTTTTACATAAAAAAATTTGCGAATATACCTAATTGCAAGGATTGTCAGCAAGTTACTATAAATCTCTTAAGTTTTTTTTAGAAGTATTAACCAACGATTTTTTACTATAGCAATTCCGACAAACAAATATGGAGTTTTTAACAGTACAATGTTTGAGCAATGAAAATACTTTGTTTCCATTTATATTCTACACATTGTATAATGTTGTAATATGTAAGAAGCAGAAAATTTTAAGAATAACAAATGATTTATATTCTCCTTAATTAACACTTTTCAAAAATTATTGAGGGTAGTAATTAAGCAACAAAAGGTTTAATGGCACAATTCCTCTTTCCATTACCCAAGAATGATTTTTTGTTTCGATTTTTTATGATTTGCGATCCTGCATTTGACAACGGATTTTGCCTGAGTGCTGACTAGACTAAGCAGTTAGTGATCCCCAGATATCAGATATGATAATGGGCGAAAGTGATTGGTGTTATCAGTTATAGATCGGCTAGCACAGTCATAAAAGCGGGCGTCGCAGCTGCGGAAACACTTTATTTTATGGGAATTTGAGTCAGCTAAGTGAATGAGGTCATTCGAAATCATACTTCCAGAATTTTTGTTGTTATATCAACATTTAATAGATTTCAACAACAGAGCAAACAGGTTTGAAAGAATTTTAGATGAATTTTGCACCAAATCTAAATTTGTTACTGACATTTGACAATGTTTAGTAATTAGAACTATTGAAAAACAATTGTTGTATGTTTGTTATTGTAAATCAAGAAAGTTGGCACAAAAACGTTTATCAAAGGTTCACATACAAAGTTATATATATGGATGATAGTATATTTCTATTTATTAATACCTTCAGTTATTAACTACATAAAATAATCTTTTATTTATACTTTGGTGTAAATTTAGTTTTTGTACACATAATTTTTATTTGATGGAAATAAATTGTTGTTTGTTACTTCAGTATGAAATTTGAATAATAATAGAATTGTCTAACGCGAAGAAAGAATTAAGCATTCAAATTCACATCACTTTGGCAGAACTTGATTACCAAGTTTTGAATTAAAATCCAATGTCGAGACTTTTCAAATTTTACAAGCTTTATAGCTTTATGAAACGTTTCTGCAGCATTAAAAGTTCTAAAGCTTTCATTAAGATATTCAACTCTTGTATTACGAAATATCTAATCGGCTTAATATGTTTACTATCCCATAACTATTGTACGTTTTTTATTGTTCATTGATCAGTTGAATTTTACGCTGACCTTGCATGTTTTGGAGAGATGTTTCTTAGAATAGGAGTATCTGTCAGGCAAAGTACGCGTAAGAGGTGATACCGTGAAAACCAGATACGAAACGAAAAAATAGTAAGCGTAGAAATCGTTATCCTCGTGACCTTTCTACCTTGTTGGTCCGTGTCTTCTCTTCTTCCGTTAATAGTTTCCGCAATCTTTCTTTTAACCGTCGGAAAAAACACATAATTAATTTCCCCCGTTTTCTTAATCTGCCCCCTTCACTGATGATTGATTTGGTCTCATTGTCAGACTATTCAACAAATTTTTCAAAGTACATTTTCAATAAATGCAGATTAAATTAAAATAATAAAAAACAATAGAAATATAAATGCAGATTACATTGAAGATTAATGTTAATATTTATTTACATTTATTTATTTAAAGCATTTGATTGAAGAATGGTAAAATGTATCAATAAAGAATTGTAATATACAGCTCCTTTTGACAAATTTTTTAAATAAAGTGTAACGCTATGTACTACATAATTCTATAAAAAATGTAGTAATTGCTTAATTCCAAAAAGTTAAAAAATAGTAAGTGCGGTTACTCTAATAGAAAACAAAGACGAAGATAATCCTGAATTATGAACTAAAAGAACAATTTAAAAAAATCTGAAAAAAATAAATAATATGTTATATGAAGGTATGATATTGTGGGATTCCTGCTTTCAGAATATTTACATACGTTTGCGACACTTCAACAAGACTACAAATCATATGTTATCAGAAAGCCTCTCAATAAAGGTCACTCCTGTAACAGCTGCATTGAAATCAAAATACTCAAAGATAAATACACTTGGCTTCGTCAATGAAACATTTAAAAATGTCAATCATGATTTTTATTAACGATTTATTTTGTATGTCTCGATCCTGTCACTTTCACTTCCGTGATGTGATAAATCTACATTTGTTTACGTTTATTCATGAAACAAACATGGCTAACAATACTACTACTACTAACTTATTATCTCTTTTTTTATTAATGTATTCATTATTGAAATGATTTCTTTAATAATTGTACCGATGAGTACATCATAATTTTAAATAAAATTCTTATGCGTTGCCGGTCGGTTGCAATAGTCAACTGATACTACGGAAATATTTTCGAAAATCTAATACTTTTGGAAGAAACAATCAAAGAATTTTATATGCATAGTTTATCCAATTGTAGAATTTCGTAAAAAATCAGACCAACATTTAATGTTTTATGTTAACAAATCAACAGCCCCTTTCCATATTACATTATTATATTGTTTACATTACGTTATTCGCATCGAGATTTTATTATTTTATTTTAAGTAGTTTTACAACGACATGCAGTCAAGGACAAGAGTAAGTGGACAATTAGTAGAAATGGTTCTGATAAAAATTTATGCAGAATTATATTATTGTTATAAACCTAAATTTTATTAATTACATAGGTGTGTACGTAAAGTATGTTAAGTGAATAGGTAAACGAATTATGCAGGGAGAAAAATAAGTGGATACATTATTGCAGACGTAATACAGAAAATCATTATTTTAAATAATAAATAACTAATAATTAGTACTTGCTATTGCCTCGCTTTCCAAGGATTACTGTCCCTAAAGTTTCTCGATGTAATCTTTACTAATGCATTCGAAAGTTCATTACAAATTTATGTAACATAAAGATAGAAAATACAAAAAATGAAGTATATAACAATAATACTATTGGAGTAAACTTTTCTCACAACCATTCCTACTATTTATTCATTTACGTTTGTCCTCGATTGTATGCCTTCTAGCGACCTAATTAACATAGATATTTTACTATCTTTTAAATGGCGGAGTATGGCACGCGGAAGATGAACGGAATGCAACAATGCCATACAGTCGGCAGGACTATCGCCACGGATTACTTCGGTGACAATGGTTAAGTGGCGATAGTAGTCACGCGGAAAAGCAAGTACAGTCATCCGATAGAGAAATACGCGGCAACGAGAAAACTTTCCACGTGAATCAAGTCATCGTGTCTCGCTTGTCCGTCAGCAGATATGACTTCCATGATCAAAAGCGCGTTGTATAATTTTATTCGGCCCGGCGAACCGATCGAGCCGGATGCTAATGAGTCCAAATATTTGTGCCCATTCGAAAATCTTAACAGACGATACTCTCTGATTTTGCAGTACATGTGTATATGTAATGCAGAGTACGCATATATTATTTTTTATTCCCGTTTTTGGAAGTCGAACGCACAGTGAGTAAAAAAAATTCTACACAATTATTTTGCTGTGAACTTCATTGAGTGAGGCAGTTTTCGGATTACGAGAAAGTTCACTTAATTAAAATAATCTTTCTATTTCTGTCAGGGGATTGAAAAAAGTATTCCTACAGTTTTGCAGAAGAAAGTTTCTTCCTTTAAGAAAATTCGGGAGTAAAAAATTAATAAGAAATAAAATCAGTAAATACAATAAATTAAAAAAAAGACAATTATCTTCTTTGAAAAAAGAATATTGAAAAAGCTGTATATGCGTATACATTTTTGCAAAATGCAGTACATTTTCAGCGCTCAAGAAAAGTGCGATGATAACGAATGCCGAGAATCAAGTGTCGATTGATTGATGACAATCAGGACAATTAAATTAACGGCGCGTTGAAGCGCTGACACATTACCCGAGCATTTTGTGTGACGTGTTCTCATTAAGTCAGACTTAATACGTTCGAAGAACAAGGAATGAAATTTTCTTTCTTGAATTTGATTACTATACAGTTGGTTTCAAAAGTTACCGGCCACTCTAATCATTATAATAATAATTAACATTATGGCACACAATGCAAAATCATTTATCTTGATCAATATGCTCGCAAATAACTAATATAACACTAATAATTATGCAACGATCTTTGTAATAAATTCACCGAACCAATAAACAATTTAAATAAATTACATTATAAATTGGTAATAAAAATCGTTTAATAAGTGATACGAAATCAGAGTAACGAATGTCAACGAAAAATTGCTATCATACTGATTAAGGTTATAAACAATTTTTTGTTACTTTCAAACAAAATTAAATTAATTACATTGGCTTTGTAACAAATTAAAAATCAATTTCCATGATGAAATTGATACAGATAGACAATGAATCTGTGATTCACTGCTATTCGGCAATTCGCTACAGGAAACTCGTTCTGAAAAAGTAATTGGCGCTTTTAATTACGCTGATAAAGACAGTAATCAATCGGGAGATAAAAGAGTTATTTAAATAATAAATTGCTGTTTCACCGTGTCTTATCTAAGAGTGTTTACAAACATGCGGTAAATGATTATTCGACAGATGATACGCATGCAAAATCTATTTATCTATAAGTAGACAGTAATCATCAGTAAACCAGGATATGTTTTCGATTATAATGATCGTGAATCAGAAAGTGATGGATGTTTTAAGGTTTTGTGCTTCTGCGAAAGTGTATAATATACCTCAAATGCAGATTGTAATCATTTTGTTTATGATGTCTGTACAGGGTGATGCACGAATCGGGGAATCAGCTTTTTACCATCGAATTATCGGTAATACCGACAAGCGTAATTGTTTTGTTAGCCGCATAATGTCACCTGTGTCGTGTGTCACTCAGCACTACGCGGAGTGAATCAAATTGACAAATACTAAATTTTGAGGAAGCGTTACTTCTACACTTCGGCGAAACTGTTTTATTCTTAATTCTGAATTATATGGTAAAACCATATTAACTTACCTCATACCAAACGTCTGCGAACTGAATCTATGAAGAATGGGCTATGATTATTGGGATAAATGCTTGTTAGTTCAAATTAATATAATTTCAATAACAAAAGTAATCGTTGTGATAATGAATTTACAATCTTGTGGTTCCAGTTCGATTCCGAATAACCATTACTTTTTTCTATTTCTCGCAATTCAAACAGGCCATCAAATAGCATTCTGTTATTAGTCATAAACTCGTCTCGTGCTGCACATTTCCACGTCCATCCGATTGCGAAGAATAGTGCGGTTACACTATTTGTTTTCCTATTTGCTTTGTAGTCACTGGTAACTTTTCACTTCCATAGCATCGGCTCATGACACATAATATAATGTTTATAAATGCGGTTTAAACGTTTGTTTGCTAAAAAAAAGATATCGTCTTTAAATCGGGTGGATTGTGGAAGGCGTCGATAGCCACAAATTAATAGTGACTCGAGTTTATTGCTAATATCAAAATATATTATTTTTTCATCCTAATAATCATAGCCTGCTCTCTGGAGATTTAGTTCACAGAAATTTGATATGATATAAGACTTTAATATGGTTACCATATAATTCAGAATTGAAAATAAAACAGTTTTATTGAAATGCATAAGTAACGTTTCCTCAAGTTTTTGCATTTATCAATTAATCGATAGGCTGCCAGTATCTGCTGCGATTCACTTTGTGTAGTGCTAAGCAACACAAGACACAGGTGATATTATGCGGCTAATAAAACAATTAAGCAAGGTCGATATTGCCAATAATTCGATGGTAAAAAGCTGATTCCCCGATTCGTGCATCACCCTGTACGAATATTTATGAGATTCAGCTTACCAGCGATTGTCTTCTGATATCCATTTTATACAATGTCACGATTTAAATTTGATACCACTCGAAAATCGTGTCACTGTTTTTTCTCCACCCTGTATAAACTAGGAGTATGAAACAAGTATTATACTGTTTGTCCCTTTTCCTTTAAATAACACTTGTTTTATCGTAGTATTTATGTATGTGAAAATCAACTTTAAGTATATAATTTTTAGTATTTAAACTGTAATTTTTAAGAGGAAAGAAATACAGGAAGTGATCCATTTAAATGGAAGAATTGTAGAAAATCTTTATAAATAAAGATTGTAGAAAAATCTCTTTATTGAACAATATTTACAAAGAAGCATCCAATGTTACTAAAAAACTGAATAAAAACTACTCTGTTTACTGTTAGTTCACAAAACTTCGATAAAGACAAGAATATAAAAGGATAATCGCAGGAGAAATTGTAAAACGAATGCTGTCTCAACTCTTTCCTTTATTTCAAAATATGTCATATTTATGTTGAACATACACATGTATATGAAGTATGATAAATAAGCGAAAGAATATCAACTTCATTCCTTTCACGTGGTTTGAAAAATACCGATGTAATTGCCAATTGTACAACAAAGGTAAATTGGAAATACAAAGCCATAAAAAGTGAACGCTCTGATAACATTGAGATATTTAAAGACACTTCCTTACTCATTCGAACAAGGCCTTCCGTCCATGACGAAGTGCGCTTGACTAAAGTCTCACAAAATCATTATGCTGTCTGTTTCCATATTTGGATATTCATGTTTCAAGCAACTTTTGTTCTATCTTGTTTACCATATTTGGCAAGTGCAATGCTTCATGCATGCAATTTTTTTTATATAGTATTATTTAAAATAGTTAAAAAAAACACTGTGAGAAAAACAGTTTTCAATTTGTGAAAGTTCTATTCATTATATTTTCGATACAATTTGAATATACAAAATTACTGTGTTTTTACATTCCAAGAAATAGATTACCTTTGCTCCAAAAATCGTACTTATTATAACAAACGAATAATATGCTTTTCCTCTTAAAATAAAGAAATCAAATGAGCAATAACCATTGGCATTTCTATGAAAACATTGTTGTATTCCTCCAAATGAATGAAAATCACAAGAAATCGAACATACTCGTCGTCGTTTTGATTTTACCTACGCGAGTAGATAAATATTTTAAAAAAAACAAAGTCCACCGTTTTCTGCCCATTTTTATTATATCTATCAATCAATAAAAAAACTCGCAGTTTCACTCAACTGTTCTCGTACTAACCCAGCTTTTCTCTATTCGCAGGGAAAGTTCCACAACCGATTGGCGCTATAAAGAAATCGTCGAAATTGTTTATAAACAAAGGAACCCCAGTAGTGGGAACATCGATAGCGCGAATTACAGCAGGAAAAGGACAGTGGCCGTAGTTTTCCACGTTCCGATAGGGCGAAAAGAGAGAGAGAGCGATAAGAAGAGAGAGAAAGAGAGAGCCAGTTGTGTTAGTCAGCGGTTGGGAGCGACGAGTAGTGAGGGAAAGTGAGGCAGATCCGAGCGGGGATTTACACGAGTGGCACATATCTCATCGGTTCAATATCAGTGTGAATGGAGTGATTGACGTTCGAACCGCGTGATGTGATCGCGATCATCGAAAAGGCCCGAGTTTGTCAGCACGTGCTCGTCCGGCGGCACTCCGTGCTAGGTGCGATCGTATGCAGACAGACCCGCTCGAAGAACGATGGCGAACGCTCCTGAGGAACCGGAGGAAAAGAAGGCGCCTGACGGCGGCTGGGGGTGGTTCGTATGCCTCGGCAGCAGCCTCATTACGGTGAGTTAATTACCTGTGAACATGGTTAATTTTTTAATTTTAAATAGTACTTTTTATAGTTTAGATATTACGTATTACATATTATTATTTTTAAAAATGCACAAGGAAGTTTTTAAAACGTCTTTAAAACGCCTGATAGGGATATTTGAGTTGTCTTTGCAAAACTTTACAAAATGGAACGTTTTAAAGACGTCCACATACCTCCGAAGAAACATATAAAAGACGTTGCAAATACATCTCCAACACGTTTAAAACACATTTGGAGACATGTAGAAGCCGTTTTATATACGTCTTTACTTTTGTTAGTATAATTCAGTTAAATCAACGTTTGCTTTGGACAAAACAACCAATTTCGAGATTATACATACATACTATTGGAACAATGTGCAATTACCAAACAGTTGTTTATATTGCAGGCATTTTTAAAACGTTCAAAGATATAAAGTTCACACATTATTAAAACTCCATTTGCAGGCGTAAAGATGACTTGTCGGAGACGTTTAGAAATGAACAAATTTTGATATCTTTAAAACGTCTTTGGCAGAACATCTTTTAAACGTTCTACGAATGTTGTAAAACGTGCAAACTTAAAAATTTCATAAAGAAGACATCTTTGAGACATTGTGAGCTTTTTGTGATATCTCCCCAAAGAACATTCAAATGTAAAAAAAACACCAAGTAGTAGTTTAGTATCACATAAACGATAACTGTTTTCGTATTAGATTTCCCCAAAAAGATATAGATATCATACAACAAAGCAAAGTTTCTATTGAACTTAAAAACATTACAAAAAAAATTGGCGTGCGCGCCCTTCATTCTAGGGAGTTACCTGTGGTAAAATTGCTAAGAACAATGGTGTCAATGGTGAACAAGGAACGACAAATTCTAAATGAAGGCCATTAAATAGTAAAGTCAGTATTAAATTAAAAGTAGTTTCCCATTAATGTTAGTAGTTTTTTTAATGTTAGAGCTGCAAGTTAAATCTAAGTATCATTGGAAAAAAGCTTGGCTTTATTGTATGATATCTATATCTTTTTTAGAAAATCTAATACCAGAAAAGCTATATTTTACATGACACTAAACTACTACTTAGCGTATTTTATACTTACATATTACATTAACAACATTAATAGTATATATTTGTTTATAATATTTACTGATCTAAGATTAGTAACAGTAAATACAATTTAAGAGAACCCTTAATTTTACCCCAAACATTATGTTGAATAAAAGTCAACTTGTGTTTTTCGTTGACAGTTATTGTTTGTAAGTTTCATTTGAGTGAACACTTGGAAAAATTGATTATTATTGTCAAAAATGTATCTCAGAGCGGCACAAAATTAATCTTAAAGAAATTCTTGACTCATAATATAATGCACGTAACATGCTTAATTCTAGTATGGTGCAATTCCGGCAAATTCAAATTTCTAAATCCTACAAGTCATGTTCCTATCTGCTCGGATTACTTAATATCGCAGCTGTCCGTGTGTGTACAACTATTAGTGACATCCGAATCCCGCTTTTAATTCCCGGTCTTTCTCGAACCCTTTCTACTTAACATTAATTAATTTTATGTTAATATTGTGTACTCACTTTTTGTGGGACGTTCACTTAAATATCTAGTAAACAGCGGACAAATTTTCTTACAATTACAAATGGAAACAAGATGCAATTTCCTAGTACTTATAAATAAATATAAATTAATTTCGCATACCATTCTGTAATATGCACTTAAGAATGTAATTAAGTAAACTCCTGGAATTTCAATTCGTAACCAATAAAAAAAATAAGAATGTTTACTAATTACAGTAATGTAATTACTTAAGTTATTGAACGAAATCAAAGTTATTGTATATGCCATAATATCTATGAACTTTTTCAATCTCACTATGTTAGTTATTTAAAAATGTTTAAACTTGCATCAATATTGTAATAGTTACTGATTCTTACCATTGATGCAATGTTGCAATTGTATAATAAACTGATTGCAAATCCTTCTGAAGTTGCAACTACTCGAACACTATCTTCCGGGATATCGCCCGGTTGATGATTCTGTAATCGTTAGGATTTGTCTTTACGTTGGACTTGGCACAATTATCTCGATCCATTGACGTCAATGATTAGAAACAGGTCGATAATCTATCTAATGAAAGATTTGTATTTCTAATTTTAGTGTTGTACGCCAGACACAATTATTCAGTACTTGGAAAGTTGTATATAATTAACTTATTATTTTAATTTTCTAATTAACAGAAGATTAGTAGAAAAGTAATCAATGATTCAGATTGCCAAACTTTGCACAAGTGTCGTAGTAAAGATCGTTTGGTTCATTAAGTTGTACTACGCGCTGCAAACGTTTACTACGACAATCGGGTGATCAACTATTCAATTGAAATTCATCTTTTGTTTATAACGGAGGCTAACGTCGACTTCGATTTTGCATTAACATCTAATGAATTATTATATCAAAGCGATTCTTGTAAATTTAATAGAGTTGTATAAACTATAATTCACAGTTAAATATTGAAAAAAAAGAAAGTGTCGGATTTGTTACAATAAACAAAAATAATTGTAGATGTTCGAAAATGAAAGTCATTGACATTAACATTTGAGGTATTTTTTAGTCGTTTTATTTCGTATCAGGGATTATTATTTTATAAGAATAGAGTAAGTTAAAGCACGTGTGTTGGATGTGTCAATAGATAGATAGATAGATGTCAATAAAATATTTCGATTTGTAGCTCTCTTTGAGGTCCTTGGATCCGTCTTTCGGACTCCTGTTCCAGGACCTATTGGAAGATCTGGATGTCGACTCAACAGGGACGTCCTTAATAATGAGTGTCCTCGATGCCATTGTAAATTTCTCAGGTAATTCACCATCCTTCACACCATTATGAACAATTTTATATAGAATAATAAATAATTCGATAGAGAAAGGAGATATTCATAATGATTTGTGGTCCGTTTTCAAAACATCATTTCGCGGTGACCAATGCAGAAGTTAAGTGACTTATCCAAAATTAAGAAATGAAATGGTATTTGAGAGCTACTACAATTTTCTAACACTTGTCTAGACTCGTACAGGCAATTTTGAATATCACTTTTTGTTGTAAAATGACCGCCATCCGAAATTTTATCTTGCTATTATCGTTAAAAATGTACACTATTTTTTACAATGCGAACGATTCAGAGTGAAATTTAAAATAATTGTACGTGAATTACTAAATCATAGTTCAATCGGTCAATTAGTTTTTGAGTTATATTGGTCACCGCATTTTAATATGGTATTTCGAGAACAATCCAAATAAGATTTTAAGTTCTTTTATTATGAGCTGCGTTTTGTGAGTTAAGTGTAACTTTGTTAATACTTCAGAATACGCGTTCCAATTTTTATGATACATTCTGAAAACTCCAAACTTTTTAACTACAAAGAAAACTATTTTTAATTACCGACTCGTTGTATGTAACTCCTTAATTAATTATTAGTTCAGTTGAATATCCAAGTACTAAACTATGTTCATTTTCTACAATACTTATATACTGATGGTGATATTTATAATGTTATCAAAGGCATAAATATCACTATGAGAGTCAACATGTTAAACAGTGCATTTAGTTAGTTAACACAAATAGAACATTTTTTCCGTTTGATTTAGGTCTCCTAGTTGGGCCGCTGTTGAAAAAATATTCCTACCGAAAAGTAGCATTCTTTGGCTCTCTCTTAAGTTGTACCGGACTTATGCTTACGTCGGGAGCTAGCAGTATGCTGCATATTATCTTCACATACAGTATTTTAGGAGGTACGTAGCCAGTAATTATCTCTATTTTAAAAAATTCTACAATTTACTCTAATTATCGAATATTACAATTAAATTTCTATCACACTGAATTAATTAATTTTCCAGGGGAAAAACGATGACTTGCTATTACTAAATTAACTGACTAAATTAAAATTTTAGATACAATCATTCCTTGTACATTTTAGTGAACAGACTTTAGATTTTTGAACTGATAAGCAGGCACGTTTATGAGTTATACAGATTAAAATATTTTGAATAATATTACAAGCAACTTTTATTCTGCATAATTCGAAAAAACAAAATACTAAACCCGTTTGTTTGCATTTTAAAGTTTCTGATTCAAAATTCGTAATATTGTATAAATTTTAAAACATAAGTAATGGTATTGTACTCATAGATTTACATTTTAAAGTTTAATCAGTTAAGTCGTATCAATTATGTTAGATGATATTACCAACATTATATTTTAAAGTTTAATCAGTTAAATCATATCAATTATGTTAAATGATATTGTTTAATTTACCTTTCTGGCATCATTAAAGGGTTGGGCACAGGATTGGCGCTAGCCTCATCTTTCGTTGCTCTCAACACCTTCTTCGACAAGAAACGAGGGCAGGCTGTTGGCTTTTCTATGGCCGGAACGACTCTGGCTATGATGTTAGTACCCCAGGTACAAAATAATTGAAACTAAGTATGCTCCTTCGAAACATAAGATTTACCACATATTGACAAAAAGCGTATCCGATATGAAATAAATTGTTTTATAACGTAATTAACAAAAATCTGGCAAGAACATTCGTATATACAAAGTTGGTCTCTTTCGATAGAACAATATAAACAATTTTCAAATTCATGCTGTATACTCAAAATATATACTTGCGAGTTTATGAAATTAATTTACCGTTGTTGCTGCAGTTATTTTAATGTAATAGTATGGTTAAATAATGCTTAATTCTTTATCTTTTCAACGAGCACAGATGATTCACTTTCTTCTCGAATCCTATGGATTCCGGGGCACCATGCTGATCGTAGGAGCTTGGGCAATGCATTCTGTTGTTGGGGCTTGTTTATTGCGTCCATTTGAAACGAAGAACTCGGAGAAAAAGGTAAATTTCATATTGTGCCAAAAAGATATAAACTGGAATTATAAGAAGGATTATTTATATTCTACAAAAGACAGATAGATAATCATTACAATAGCAAATTAAATTTTGTCAGACTCATACTTTTTCTACATGAATTTTTCTTTAAATATTAATTACAACAAGAAAGTTTTATGAATTTAACTCTAAATGTGAAAAAAAATTGCGACCGTTGGTTTCATATTTTATTTTGTTTTCAAACAAATTCTCTACACTTGAAAGATAAATAAAAATTTTAAATGATTCATTGCATTTCAAGTGTTAATATTGTACTGGTAATAACAAAATGAAGTTTTGACGGTATCGGGAAAAATAATTAGTGGATTAATAAACTTTTCGAGCCTTAAAATTTAAATGTTGCAATCTGACTTACTCCTTACTTTAATTATCGTTTAAAGTTTAAATTATTTCATAGGCTCCCTTGATAAAAACAGAAAGCGAAACGTTACTCAACGCAAAGAGTAACGGCATGACCAAAGATACAGAAAGAAGTTTAGAATTCGCAAAGAATGAGACGACAGAAAAGGAGGAAAACGAAGTGGTCGATAAGAAGTCGGACGCTTCGTATTTCCAAAAAATCAGGGAGACTTTCGACTTGGACCTCTTGAAAGATTCGGTCTACTTGAACGTTATAATCGGCTTAGGCCTTTACTACGTGGCTGAATCCAATTTCAAACTTATGACACCATTCTTTTTAACTGATATCGGTAAGTCGCCATCTTGGAAGGAAGCTGACAATATTTGAATATATGACATTTTGATTTTTTTGTGTAAAATGTTTTATATTTTTCAGTACAAAAATTGTATAATGTTAACTTGCACATCCAAAATTTACTGTAATTTTTCAATCTCGTTTTCTGAGAATTAATTTTTTTTGTGTTGCGACGGTTTTCTTTCTAAGTAGCAAAGTATTATTATACAAAATTTGTTCAGTAGAATTCACTGTCGTATTGGCATTGTTAACACCATTTTGCTTGTTTAATAGGTATGACCAATGCAGAAGTTGCTTCTTGCTTATCCGTAACGGCATTCACGGATATTCTTGCCCGCCTGCTTCTACCGACCATTTTTGATAAACTAAAACTGAAGAAAAGATCAGTCTTTTGGGTTTGTTGTTTGCTAGTCGGGATTGGTCGTTCAAGTGAGTTTTAAAACGTTATAAATATGATCTGTATAAAAATCATTAACATTTCACTTCAAATATATTCTATTTGTTTTTATATTTGCAATTATCATCGAATATCACTTTTCAAATTACTTTTTATTTGAGTTAAAAAATTAACTTTCTCTCCATTAATTTATTCATTACCGAGAATATAATTAAATTCTTATGTTTTATCATTTGTTTGGCATTTAACGTACCACTCAAATTTGTTTATCTGATGCATACAATATTTGTAGAACGTTTAAGTAACTATCGCAGCGTTATAAATATTTTAACCATTAAAATCATCAACATTCAACTTAAAATATATTCCATTAGTTTTTAAACTCCTTATCATATTCGACCAACGTTTTTGCTTTGAAAGAATTCGTTCCTTAACAAACATAATTTCATTCTAACTTAGTAATAGAAAATTGGAAAACTTTCTTACAATTCATTTCTTTTATTGTATCATTGGTTCGGCATTTAGCGAATTACTGAATTTTCTTTGTATAACCGGATTTTTGTTCTTGCTCTAATAGTTCTGGCGGAACAATCGAGAGGAATATTCCTGATCATTACGTTCATAGTGATAGGGTTTTTGCGTGGTGCCACGCTGGTTAATTTGAATCTCAGTGTCTCGGAATGCTGCTCCCTCAAGAAGCTGCCGAGCGCGTTCGGAATATTCATGGTGATAAAGGGTCTCTTCGTCGTTACGATGAGTCCTCTTATTGGTAAGAATATTATATATTATTTATATTAATATTATTTAAAATAATGGATACTGTATATGCTGTGTATTGAAACAGTAGAAACAAATGAACAATAATTAGTAATAATGCTGCTATATGTATACAATACAATTGATTTGTTTATTAGAATAATGTCACATCTATCCAAAATTATACTGCAATTAATAATTTATGAAACATTTGGCATTTAATACAGTTTCAGTAATACGAGCAGCAGTCGAAAAATGTAAACTTTCCGTCAAGTGTTCGTGTATAATAACATAACACAACCTTTGATAACAATCGGCATTGAGTAGTTAATAATAAAACACAATTAAATGACAATTGAAATAAGGAATAACAACACACTTATAACGCATTTCATTTAATAGCAGCCATCGTACACAGCACTTTTATAATTATTTCTATTTCCAATAAGTAATTTGCCAATTGAATTAATGATTTTTTCCAACCCAGGTTTCATCAGAGATGTCACTGACAGCTACAGCATCTGCATTCACGTGATGACGGCAATGATAGTAATCACCTTCCTTTCTTGGAGTATCGAATTCTCATGCACGGCTTTTCGCACGCGACGAGCGAAACTCGTCAAGGAAGCGCAGATGCAGAATATAGGATAAATAAGGTCCTCGTGTTCCTCGCGCCCATGATGCGCCTTTGTTATTCGCGGCGAAAAAATCAACGGAGTAAATTATTTATTTATAAGGATCCCGTGTTTCTACCTGCACGAACAGTGCTTCCCTCTTTGATTTGCGCGGTTAATTTAAACAAGCTTCGGCCAAACTGTATCATTAAACGATGATTGATAAGTGAAGTAAGATTTATAGGAACGGTGAATGTGGGAGTGTCATTAAATCATTAATTTGTGGTAATACAGGAATTCCATAGTTCCGCCTTTTCTGTCTGACCCAACAGGTACATTTCACTTAATCCCTGTGGTCTGACACGCACTACTGAATCTACTGATTTACTACGACGCTCGCCGTCTGACCTCCGCTAGCACCTACCACTGTCATTTTATACATAAGCTGCCACAGAAAATATCCATGTATAAACATACACGTAGTCAATATAGTCGAATTTAAATTTGAACGTTTCGTTAAGCAGAGTTCATTTACAATATGTTATCATCGATAATTACGTATTCATTTCTGTTTTTCGGGACTCGAGTATGCTTTATTTTGCATAAACTTTCGCTGTCTATCGATAAGTAATTTAATGCCGATTAATTTTTGGCACACGCTTTATAATTACGCTGATTTCAATTGTAAGGTTTCATAGAGCTCCATGCCAAAGCTAGCGCTCTTCTCCAAATCATTTATTTATGTTTAATTATGTTTTACCTTCTAATTATTCAACCCTTTGCTGTACTTTGTGTACCAGGAAGTACAATCATGTCTCAGATTGATTAACGAAGAATAGGTGATAAACTTAGTAACGCGACGACATGTAAAAACAGCTTTAAAGTTGCGTACATGCATGCCTCAAAATCTATTTATTTGTCAACTTATCAACAAATAAATAGATAAATAAGTATATTAGACTGTAGCTGACAAGTTCGAGAGTGACAATGTTGATGTAACCGAGTAATATAATATTCAACGTTGACTATAATTTGTAATTCTTGCAAGAACAAACACAACACTTGTACAGACAAATAAAGTTAATTAAGATCTTCTAATAATAAGTTCTCTGATATTCTTCGTTACCTACCAAAGATAAAGTATAAAACAGTGATAACAGACTCCGAATTTCGGAGAATTTCTACATGTAGTTCTTCGAATCTCTCAATATTGTTTCATTAATATATATCAGAAATTATATAATGTACTCGAGCGACAACATTTATCAAGAACTGGTTTGCCTCTTAAGATTAGATGACGTCAAAGTGGAATCTTGATGAAAATCTTGTCGAGATAGACAAGATACAGGTAATCTTATCAGTAACTCGATCATAAGTAGGTAATGTTTAAAAGGGGCGTTTTTACTGTTCACACTAACACCATCTGGTTAACTTCGATATGAAACGATAGATAATTTTAAATTCAAGTGTCGAAGAGTTGGAAGCATAAACTGCAATGGGACGCAAAAATCACATCCAATTCGAAAATTATTGACTTGCATTTATTCTTATCATTTCTTATTTATCCAAGTGCGTTAAAAGCAAATCTTTTACGCTTTAAATACCTTAATTGTAATGCGCAAATTACTTAATTCAACACGTAGTCGGTTACATACTCATTAATGATGAGGAACACTTATTATTCATACGCTTATAAAAAGGTGAATCACGCAGAATCTCTTGATTCTTTTTTGTAGAAGATTAAAACGGTACTTTAAATTACCTAAAATTATCAGTATGACGCACTGACAGATATGAGCGGAAGAGAATGTTTCATTTTTATTTATTTAGTAGAAAACATTTTTTTACTAATATATATTATTTATTAGTAGTTGAAGATTGTTAAGGACACACATGTTGTAATAAATTATTATTATTGTTCTTCTAAATTAAGTAGTAAAGAAGAAAACTTAGAGAAGAAGGTAATTCTCCGATTGTACCAGAAGGAGCTAAATAATAATTATAAGAAGACTAATTTCACATGAAGTACCATTATAATAATAAATAAAACTTCGCTAATCATAGTTTTTCTAAATCAATATTTTCTTTTAATTTCTTTTTAATGATCACAGAACTATGTTAAATAATAAACTGAAACTAAATGTGAATTGGAAACATTATAAACAACATTATTTTCATCAAACACATTTAAATTCCGTACAATGCTTCGAGGAAATGTTCCGGAGTAACCCTGTCGAAATGTATTCACGCCGGATGACGGCCAAGCGCGCGGTATGCAAGCGTGCACGTAAACAAAGATTGCGAGCGCAAGAGCAACGCGCGTAACTATATATGTATAGCGAAGCGGACTGCAGCGGAGTCAAGGAAGCCGGTTTTCATCGGACGAGTTCCCCTCGCTGCAGCCAGTCACCATCACCAGCCGCTCGCTGCTCCCGTCTGACGAACATATGTCCGAGTATTTTTACTGTTTCTACTTGGCCGAGCCGACGGCAACCGGCGCGGAAACGCGAGATCAGTGATCGGATCGCGCGCGATTCGTGCGCCGCTCATCGTCGTTTCTGAGCTGACACGGAAACTTTGTCGTGCTATAAGTGTTGTTCTACATCTTGACTCTTGGTGCGATGTTCAACGTGATTCGATATTGTGTCTGCGCCAATGTGTTTGTGTCGCATTTATTCGTTCGCGGTTGGTAACTCGGAACTTTGCTGTTCGAAGTTCCTTAATCAATAATTGGGCGGGAATTTCTTTTTTTTTAAACATTCTTCTTTGTTTTGTTTCGCAAGTTTGATAGTTCTTGAATTCTTGATGCGTTGAATTGTGATGGTGCTTCCGATGCCAGTGATGTGAATGTGAAGGTGAATTTCTATTGATTGAAGAATTTAAATTTTCGACTGCTACTTTTTGGGAAAGCTTTAAGTGGTATTAATTGTAAACACGACGTACCATTGATTAGATCCTTGCACTTCTTACATTTACAAATCTTTTCAAACAACAATTTAGCAATATCAAATTGTTTCTGAAGAACTCTTTTTCTTTATTTTGAAAATTTTACCAATTTTAACGTCCCGAGTCATAACACTGTCCGTGATGCGAATATGAGGCTCTTTGATCTAAGACAGTGCAAATTTTAATGCATTATTAAACAAAGTTTGAAATAGCAAAAAGTAAAATAATGCAGTAAAGACAGTCAGATATAATTCAAATATGCTTAACAATTTTGATGTGAATGCCTATACACATAAATCAGAATGTACCAAATCTAATAATTTTTCGAATTATCGTAATAACAAACTTTATACTACCAAAGCGCGTTCCGTATGCAAAATCACCAGAAGCTTTCCAAAATTGTTACATCTAAATACAAGAATAATATTTCAATATTTATATTGTTCCAAACATTTAAAAACTTATATTGTTACACATATAAATACTCGCTTGCCTTTTTGAATGCAGTGTTGCATTTAAAGAGGCAAATGAGCATTCCACTATTTTAAGACTTCGCCAGTATTGACTGTTAAGTAGATTGCTGCATGTGGTCTGACAACGATAAGATAATTCCCCCTGTTCTTATATCTTCACCGAAGAAAAATAATCTGAAATGTTTTCGTATGCGATCGTCTAGTCGACCTTCGATCGGTTTTATCTGTTTTAATGCTTGCATTTAAATGTAATTTGTATTCTGCTGTCCCAAAATTGTAATCACACTTTACGCTAGGTAGTCCTTTGTCCTAGATAGTCGTATACTGAAATTAATTGAGCAGATATTTGATATTGAGCTTATAATTACAATTGATTGAATAAACAAATGTATACATATGATCTATTAAATTAACCTGTGAGTTAAAAATTGTCAAGTATACCTCTTGCAGTGAAAATTATTGCCTTAAATAAAATATATAGAATCTCTGTGAAAAATAAATGCTCTAAATAAATTAATAATTATGTTGAAAAAAATTACATAGAACAAAAAATGTAAATTAATGCTTTGAAAAAATCTTGAATTGCAAAGCGATCTAAAGTTAGTAAATAAAAAAAATTCAGATTTTAGCAGAAGCAAGTCAATACAAAATGAATGATTAATCGTCACAATTAGACTAAGAAATTTCACTAGATACTTGAAAAATATATACAATTCTGTTCTAATTATTACAAAATTTGCGAGACTGCTATATTTTCAATAAGTAAACCGGAATGCCTGATGCAATTGTCGAAAAATGATTGTGTTTTTCAAGTTTCATAAATCTGATTGACTTCCCATTGACAAAACATATTTCTGGAAGTGCGAGAGCAAAAAATATATGAGATAAATTCATTTCAAATAATATACAAAATAAATAAAACTAATAACTCAAATGTTTTAAACATTTCTGAAGTGTTCACCGGATCTAATAACTTTCATTGTAGTGAAATAACTTAAAAGCTGACATCCAGGTTGCGTGTGTAGGAAGCCGTTACGCCGAATATACGAGTATAATTGAAACCAGTTACATAGTTTTTGATGGGAAGAGAGCGAGCTCATTCTCGCTGTACTAAACGAATTAAGCAACGTTTAAGTTGTTGAGCGAGCGTTATTAAAGGGCTATTAAATGATTTGGCAGGAATAGAACCGCTTTGAACAATTTGAGTACTTCTGTGTATCTCCACACGACATATGAGTAATACACGAGCTTTAAACTGGTCTTCCAATCTGTTTTTGTTGTACTAATTTAAAGGTTATTTGAAACAGAAAAGAATATAATAGAATATTTACTATGTGAATTATTTAATTTAAGAACAATGTCTGCGAAAGAGTACCCAAGCCTTTCTTTCTTGTTTAATTAGTGTCTTGAAGTAATTAATATTCATCGAACAATATCCAAGCAACTAGTTATAGATCCTTTCTTGGCTAATCACTTTTTTGCTTCTTGACTTTAAAAATTGTTTTATCGTTATGACTAATCTTTATCTTCCACTAATTCTAATAAAGAGTTTGCAATTATATAAAATGTAACTTTAAACGTGCAAGAATAATATATTAATTATATTTATCATAAGAAAAATCACAACTTAAATACTCAAAGGAATGCCAGATTAACTCTTTGGAAATGTCAACTGGACACTCTTATGCATATAATAAAAATACATTTTTCACATCCATAATAAAATTCTTGTACTATTTTTTAAAGTATATATTTTAATTATTTCCAATTGTATTATACTATACTTTATTGCTTTATAAAAATATATGCATTTATCAGTTTTCAGAGATAAAATCTTATCTCTGATCAAAACTTTATCTCTTTTGTTCTTTTTGAGGATTAATCTCTCCTATTTTGACACTCTTTAATAATAATATTCTTCCTTATTGTTTGTGAAAATCGACGCTTCTTGTGCATGATGCAATTGCAAATCATTAATAACAGTTAATTATTATATAAATTGAATCAACAGTGTGCACGTCAATTAATTAGACCTGGATAATTTTTAATGAAGTTATGAATATTTGTTGTGGAGGATACGAAAATCACTTTATCTTTGAGGATCTATCTTATCGTCCGCTTGCTGCTCTTAACTCAGTAAAGTGCTGCTCGTATGGTCACTGAGCATTTTTAAGCTGCACTTCGTATTTACATAGACGAGCATTATGCAGAGCCGTCATTAGTATTCTTATCAGATGTTTCGTGTAAATGTTTTAAGCAAACCAGTTTCTCTAATTAATCATTGAAAATGCATTATTAGAAACTATTGTCAGTTTTAGTGGAATTTTAATAACTCATCCAAGAATATTGCGAGTGTTCTTCATACAAAAGAGCATCGTACAAACTTAATAAATTTCTTTCAAACTAGTAAAACTAAGTAGCTGCTGGCTAGTTAGTTTTTAGATATGTTTGAATACCAATGCTGAACTATATGTCATCGACGATCTTGTAATTAATCTGATTATAAAATTGTTTTATAATAAAATAAAAAATAACAAAATATAAAATTGGTAAAATGAAACTGATTATAAAGCCTGTATAAAAAATGTGTGCCATGAAGCTTGTTGTCAAAGATCTTTAAATATTCCTAGACAAGTAATACCAGTGTTTCTCCAAAGTATTGCAATAAAGGAAAACTATGGTGCTCCCAATTACCAATTTTTTCGACAATAAAACTGAATAAGAAAACTATCTACTATGAAGCATGCTCTCGAAGATTTATATGTTTATTCAAAATAATACAAAAAACTGTTTGCTACGAAGTTTGCTCTCCAAGATTGTTAAATTTATTTACACTTGCTCAGACAAATGATACCATTGTAAAAAAAAAACTAATGTAACAAAGGAAGACAATGGTGATCCCAATTTTCTAATAAAGGCGGTGGCGCCGATTGGCGGACGACGGTCGCGCGTATGTAAACAGTGTCTATTCAACGCAGCCGCATTGTGTCGGCGCGTGTGCGTGTGTATGCGTGACTCCTTATCCACCGGAGCGGCGTATCTTATCACTTGCCGAATCCACCATCTCCTATTCCGGCCGCTCCGCTAAGTGTGCTGATAGCCGTTGACGCGAGAGAACAGCTCCGGAGAGAGAAGAGAGCGCGAACGGAACTGCACTCGATCATCGAAAGAATGGCACGTGACCAGCATGACAGCGGCTGGGCTTGGATGATCGTCGCAGCAGTGACAATCATTAATGTGAGTTTCCTCGAATCACGATGTATACCGTGACTTTTAATCCTCGTCTGTGATCTTGAATAATGACTTCGACTGATTTCGATGATTGACCATTTGATTGACAGTTGCTGTTATCTCAACTATACAATCAAATGGATTGTGTGAAAGACGAATTTTGTTTTTTGTGTATTTTAAGTTCTATATTTTCATTCTTATTTCTTTGGAATGAAATTTTTTGCTCCATTGTTCTGAATAGAAAGTGAAATTCTGGGTTAAAAAAGCACAACAATGGCGGGGAGTAAGTTCAAAACAGTTTTTGTTGACTTGAATGATAATAGTCTTATTATACCTTTCGCATCGAATCGAGTGTATCAAAGACGAATTTGATTTTTGTATATCTTTGTTTTATATTTTGTGTATTTTAAATTCTATATTTTCATTCTTGTTTTTTGGAATGAAAAGTTTTGGTCGATTGTTTTGAGTAGAAAGTGGAAGAGAAACTAGTAGATACTAGTTGAAAGCAAAACAATGACGGGGAGTAAGTAGAAATGAGTGTTGGTTGACTTAAGTGATAATAGTCTTTACTGCCAGACGGGGTTACTAGTTTCGTTTACTCTTCGCATCACTTGTGAGTGTTATAGATGTACAGGTAAATTCACAGATTATTCTGAAAGTACAGTTTGGTAATTTTGAAAGACACATAAAGAGTCTGAGCAAATATATGTTGGTTAACTGTGACTGCAACTGTTAATAAGCCCAATATTGTATTCGCGATTATTCAACATTACAGTTTCATGATTCGTTGTTAAATTCCTTTTAGTATTTAAAATCTACATAAAATTAAATTTTAATCAATTTAAATAAACTTCAATTTTCAATGCTACTACAAAACTGCAAAAGAAATCTGTCAGTTATTAGCAAAAAAAGTCATCCTTCTTATTCTTTTAAAGAAGACTGTTTTTCAAATGCTTAGAAAATTATCCACACACCCAGTTCTCCTGAAGTAAATTTCTCAAATAAAATAACCAGTGCATCCACATCAAAGCAACAACAAAACTGCAGGAAAATACGTCAGTCATTAATACTCGCAATAATTAATACTATGTTATTGCAGCTGTCAATATTGCCAGTTCAGCAATGCTTCGGTTTGATATTCGCCGAGCGATTCTCCTCGCTGGGGATCAGCACGACGCAAACTTCCCTGATTCTTCATCTGAATGGGACAATCACGTGCAGTTTGGGCCTGATAAGTGGCCCGATGATGAAAAGATTCAGCTTTCGGAAGGTCGC
This sequence comes from Ectemnius cavifrons, assembly GCA_964023945.1. Taxonomy (NCBI): domain Eukaryota; kingdom Metazoa; phylum Arthropoda; class Insecta; order Hymenoptera; family Crabronidae; genus Ectemnius; species Ectemnius cavifrons. The sequence continues at coordinate 2,944,505 of OZ030380.1, read as the reverse complement.
TTTCTTCGGCGGCCTCACCGTCGCCGCCGGCGTCTGCGCCACTGCTTTTGCCGTCTCGGTGCCGTGGATTATTGTCACTTACTGCGTCATCACCGGTGAGTTAAACGACCTGCTGACAGTATAAACTTGCCACAATAGCTTTCAGTGATAAATCAATCAGTAAATGACTTAAGTCAATGTTGGAAACCGGACCAGCAATGGTACGGTTATATTTATATTGTTTTTGTTTAAATAATTTATTATGGTTATTAGTTTACTAATACACATTATTAAGGCGTTGCTTTCCGGTTATGGATGTTCTTTTGCGTAGAAAATGAGTCTGCCAATATATGTAATATTGCTTATTTTTAATAATTTGTTACGATTATTTTTGAAATACTAACACGTTATGGCTTTGTTAAATTATTTAGTATGATTATCTTTTGCATAATACATGTTCATCCGTTGCAAAATGCAAACTCGACAAATGAGTTAGGTTTTTACTAACAATTGAGTTGGTATTATTTCAACGAATTTTATTCCGCATTTAACGAATGATTATTAATTGATTTACTATTATACGTATGTTGGAACAAAAGTTGATTTATCTGTACCACATTATTACTAATTGTTTACGCGAAACTAATAAAATCTTAAAATCTTTAACTTTATCATAAATTATAATATAAATAAACAGTAACAAACTTCATGGTAATTATTCAGAAAGACGGCACACTACCGATTTGAATGATTTTGATATATGTTATAGTGTACACTCTCCTGATCATTTTCATATACATATATATCTGGGGAAAACCTATAGGAAAAAAGTTAGAAACCTAAAAATTAGACGAAATTCTATACATTTGCCACAGTCTGTGTTGGTTGGGTCTGGGTTTTAAGTCTGTCTTACATTTGTATTAGGTCTCTACAGGTATTTAAAATTATGTATATTGATTGATTTATATTGATTGTTCGACTATTATATATCGATATATAAGATCCGCCTTTAAGTGTGTCTATTTTTTCCTACACGTTTTCCCCACATACATTTGTGTATGAAAATAATCAGCTTAAATCGCTCTATAACATATATCAAAATCATTGAAATCGGTGATGAGCCGTCTTTCTGAATAATTACCAACTACATAATAATATAATAAAAGTGAAACTATATTATAAATATTCATAACTGTTTGAAAGTAACGAAGCAGCTAACCAAAATTTGATAATTGCTTCCAGGAATCGGCCAAGGAATTATGTTTCCTGCGACGAGTCTCGCTCTGAACACATACTTCCGGCAAAAGCGAAACGTCGCAATGGGTTTCACGGTGACGTTGACAGGATTGGGTCCAATATTAATGCCACTGTTGATAGTTAAACTATTGGAATTTTATGGTACACCTGGTGCCCTGATCATTCTTGCCGGCATTGCCACGCACTCCTGCATCGGGGCGTCATTACTGAAACCGTTCAGGGAGTCACAGGTGAGGACAGGTAATGAGAAACCGAGCAGCACGATTTCCAAGGAGATACTCAGTCTTATCCCAGATAGCATAATGACGTTTTAAAAACGTCTTTAAAACGTTAGATAGAAATATTTGCGTCATCTTTGGAATGCTCATAGATGTTCCAAAAATGTCTCACGTACGTTTTTGAGAGCGTCCAAAGTTACAAAGTGGAACATTTTAAAGACGTTCACAGTACATCCGAAGAGATGTATAACAAACGTTTTAAATACGTCTTTAATACGTAAATGATAGAACTTTTAATATGTGTATATTACTATACTACATTCTGAAAGCAGGATTTCAAAATTTTAATTTTGTAAAATTAATACTTGGTTTGGAGAAAAGAAACAATTTCGAGATTATACATATATATTATTGGGAAAATATGAAATTTCCAAACAACCACATATTAAAGGCATTTTTGAAAATGAATGTTAAAATATCTTTTACATAACGACTTAGCGGCGCTTTAAGAATGCCGCGAAAAGGCGGATGCAAAAATGACGTTCAGATACGTTTTTAAAATGAAAAAATGAGGATATCTTCGGACCGTCTTCGGTAGAACATCTTTAAAATGAATGTCGTGAGACGTGCAAACATGAAAATCGCATAAAGAAGACGTCTTTAAGACGCTGTGTGCTATTTGGGATAAATCTGGAATAAGTTTTAATACAATACTTCTAGCAGACCATTCGATCGTAATTTCAATACATGTTTTTTGAATTCAATACAACTTTCAACGATTTAAGAATTTTCTTTTTTAGAGCCAAAAAACTCGAAGAACGTAGCAAGTTTATTTTTTAAAAAAAGTCCCATAAGTCAATTCTTAAAGTTGCAAAAAATCGAATTCGCTATTAACTTATAAGATTTCAACTAAGTGCACACAAAGTTAACAAGTATTATCAACTTCTTTCAACGATGAATGTTTTTATTCATCATTTTTGTAATCTTTACTTTTGTTAAATATTTTGAGAATCTTTAATTCCGTATTTTATTCAATAACGCAGTATTTAGTACTACTTTAATCGCTGGAATATCCAGTATCCTTGCAATAGCACTAAAAAGAACGCTGATTAACCTTCACAGACAGATTTGGTTTCCGGTAGATCAGCAGCCCGAACAAGCAAAACAAAAGCGTAAACTCCGAACCCAAATCGAAAGATGAGGTTGACGCCGAAATTGGACAAAATCGAGAAACTAACATCGAACTCAAAGAAGATGGAAAAGATGAGAAAGTGGAATTTGAGAATGGAACGGTGGAAAGTCGATTGTTGGATAAAGAAATTGGAAATAAGGACGATGAAAGTGTCGATAATGCATTATCGATTCGTGAAAAAGATAAGAAGAAGACAGTACTGAGAAACATTGCGAAGAATCTTGACCTTAAACTTCTCAAAGATAATCGATACGTGGCTGTTGTCCTAGGTAAAACTAAAAATTATCATACGTTTCCAAACATGCAGGAATCTATGCAATTTGTGAATGCAACAAATTTTATTGTGTGAAAAAGCAATACTTGATTTTAGTAAAATTATAATTAGCGTTTCAATTTTAATTGTTAATAAAATGTACAGGTTTTTCATAGATTACACCAAATCAATATACATAAAAATATAACATAATATTAGAGATTTCTTTGACAGATAAATAATTTTAATTTTTCATACTAGAACAAAACTTCGAAAATAGTACTGTTGATGAAGAAACCAATGAAAAGAAATTTGATCAGCATCAGTGTGACAATTGTGTTTAATTGCTTTTTGCTTTCCTTGTAAATATTTTAATCCAAGATCGACTTTATTCGTAAAATTATTTCGCTAGTAGCACACATTCATCGCAAATGCCTGCTTTATAAACACTCTTCTTTTACATATGACTCTTATTATTAATCTTGCCTATAATCCAATAATTATTTGATATATTCGCCAATTACAAAAAAGAGAAATCTGTTGAAAAGCTGTGAATCGGACCAATAAAAATAATTGGCATAAACTTGTTCCAGGCATGGGCTTGTCGATGGTAGCCGAGACGAATTTCAATGCACTATTCCCTTTCGTCCTGGCAGAACTGTCGGGGTTGGAAATGACTACAATCGCGAAAGTGATGTCGATACAAGCCGCCTTCGATATTACCAGCCGCCTCTTTGTCCCGCTGCTCGCACAGAAATGCGGTTGGACTTCCAGGAACCTTTATGTATTATCATTGCTTGGATCCACCCTTGGAAGGACTAGTACGTACAGCAACTCAAAATTTTCGAAACTGAGAAATCGACCCTTTCACCACGACGGATATATGATCTGCGGGGTGGGTTGATTTCAGTTTCATGGTAATTCCTGCGTGTATTAGTTTGTCAATTACTAATTGATATGTTGATTCATTTACCGTTGAGTTAGAACTGTTCTATTCTACTTTTTATCTGTCATGTACAGAGTAATTCACTTGAATCAGCACTGTAGTACTTCACTTTTAGTCAGACATTTTGGGATCTTATATTATGTTCATTATACATACATAATAAAATATAATATTACATACAATGTACAGAAGGTAGAAAAGGTTTGGAAAAAATAAGTGGATCATTGAAACCACGTAATAATTAGGGAAATTAAGGAAAAATAGGTGGATAATTAAAACCATTAGGTAATTACGGAAATGAGGAAAATTATCAAGTATAAGTGGATAATAAATATTACTAAATAATTCATAATTATCATCACTACAGCAGTGTGTACTCAACAATAGTGATCCAAAGGCAACTGAACCACACTGTATGTAGTTTTATACTTACTTATCTGATTAACATATATTTAATGTATGGCATAATAAATTATAATATATGTATAAAGTAGCCTGCTGGAGAAAACATTTTACTAATTAACAACGGCATCTTAGTAAGTGTCGACTTACTTCAAAGAAAATATTTTACAGTACTATATTATATAAGTTATGCATACAATACAATGTTGCATATAATGTACATGGTGTAAGGAGAAATTGGGAAACATTCGCGTATAATCAAAATTACTTAATAATTTATAATTATCCTTTATATAACACCCTATACTCTACAGCGTCGAATCAAACTTTGAATTTCAATGGCAAGTGAATCACTCTGTACATACACAGTCATCCAATGTAAGATCTGATCCAAATTCGAAAAATTTTCCTTATTGACTCATGAAAAACTACGTATTCCATTGGAAGAGTAGAATAATTACTATAAAATTTGCTAAAAATTCACGAGGCATTCATAAATAGTAATTTATTAGTTACTACTATCGTGTTTAATATATTGCTAAATAATATACTATACTAACAGAAGTAATAGTAATTTCAATTTTCAAATATAGATAAGCAAATAAAAAAATTTGAATAAAGTAAAAAAGATATGTCTACAGAAGCTCGTAAGAATACAAAAACATTTGAACTAAGTAATATTCTTAAACAATGTTACATTCAATTTTCCAGTATTATCAACATGGGGAAACACCTACATGATGGTGCTAGCGGTCGCGGTGATCGCCGGGATTTCAAAGGGAACCAAAGCTGTATTCCAAGCATTGATAATCCCCGATTACGTCCCACTGGAAAGGCTACCAGCTGCGTCTGGAATTCAAATGGTCTGCAACGGAATACTTTCCATCGGCTTGGGTCCGATTATAGGTAAGATCGATATGCAATACGAATCAATAGATATCGCATGAAAATTATTTGATTAAAGCGCTGGATTCATTGGAAGTCTTTATTAAATATTCATGCATTTTGTATTTATCATTTATTTACAAATTGTATTGAAGTGAGTAATTTTACTGTGGATGATTCGTTTTGGATGGATCTGTTTTATTATAATGATGGCAATGCGATAATTATTTTATTTTGAGAGAACGTTAGTAAAATTTGTTTAACTGCATGTGTTAATGAACAAAAACTTTCGGATAATTGTGACAGTTACCAATAAGTTCTCTTAATAAAAGATAGAGCAAACTATAATTAAAATGAATTTCAAGACACAATGCATAAAATTAGATTTTAAAATTCATTACAATTAACGCTGGCAGAAATTAAATTAATTAAGTTACGAGACAATATATTATAGAACATTTTTGTGAAATTGTATACAAAATATATTCTGTATTTTTTTGCAGGGCTCGTACGTGACGCCACAGACAGCTATGTGGGTGCGCTGCACTTCACATCAGCACTCAGCATGTCTTGCGTATTCTTGTGGTTCATCGGCGGGTTGTGGATGGCTGATCGCCTTAATTCAGCGAAGAGAAAACGCCCGAAACAGCAAGAAGTCAATATCGATTCCTGATAGTCGATAATGATATTTTGTTCCGAGTGCTTTCTTTAAATAAAGTATAATCACTGTACTATGTACCTGCTTATATTAATAAAAAAAAGTATACGTATAAAGAACCTTAACCTACAAAATGATAGCGAAAACATGAGACAATAAATATAATAAAACAGCCATATTTCAATTTATATCTAATCGTCAGCAGTTAACTTCAGATGTCAACATTTAAGAGTGGAATAATTATTTTGAACATTGTAAATGCTGGTTGTTATATTAGGCTTTCTTTGTGGAATTCCAGTATTTGAACGTAGTTAAATTGTTTGGACACAAGTAAATCAATATACCGATAAATATCGAATTCCCCTTTAAAATTGAAATGTTTCTTAACATCTAGTCGCGAAGATATACCGATTTAAATATTACGAGATAACTACTTTTTGGTATCAATTTTCTTAAAAAGGAAAACTCTCTCCTCAAAAAAGAAATACATTTTCTCGAGAAAAAAAATGTTTTAAATAAATTTTCTTTCAAAAAACAGTTCTCTTTTTTAAAACAATTTATCCCAAAAATACTGGCTGTGCAAATATTTCTTTTATTTGCTGTATCTACAGAATTTGCAATTGGTCAGCCTGCCAAACCCAACTACCATCTTCAGATTAAATTTCGTTCCTTTTCTGCAAGAACTGGTTTGACTACCGCCTTCTACTTTCCTGAGGCTTGGCAGAACGCGCTACCAATCGACTAAAATGATGCTCCAGTTATCAAATGCTAATCAGCTAACGGAATAGCAGGATGCCTGCAATGCGGCAGGTTTGAAAGCTGGAAGATGCATCCGTAAAAAGGGAAAAGCGACTCCGTGGATAAGACTACTTAACACGTTCGCTTCCGGAGGCATCGCCAATGACCGTTGAGTCACTTTCAGGTTATGTGCAAGCCGGATTGCATCTGTAACCAGTGGTTTTCCTTACACACTATGCCTTAATACAGCATAAATTTTCCTGATGATATTAATTAACTAGTTTATATAATACTAGTCAATTATCAACTGGTCTGGTTTACCATTATTGTTGACAATCCTTTTACATTGTAGTTATTGTCATTGGTATGTTTTAATACCACGGCGGCGCTATCGACGTGGAAGGATTAATAATAATTTCACTGTTTATAAATAAAAATCGTCTGAATTCCGATCCTATTTATTGTCGGAAACCATTAAGAATCTTGGGGGACAATAGAGAAACTTTTAAGTGAACTTAACAGTATAAGAATCTAGTATTATTTATTTCAAACTTTCATTTATTTCCGAGGAATTGTGATGGTGTTTTTATATTATAGAATGAAATAAAATAATTTTCACCTAAGGTTTTATTGTATTATTATTCCTGCTAAATATTTCAAACGGATGATACAGCTATAGTAACTATAGTATAGCTATAGTAACGATATATAAAAAAAGGTAAGTGCATTCTTTTATTCTGAACAATGCATAAACATTATGCATAAACAAAGCATAAACATTATGCTACTACATGATTTAGCATTTATGTTCAATTATTGTGTATCTATGAAAAGAAAAGAAAATTAACAAGTTATGACGATGTTGATAAATGCATGTAGAAAACTGTTTGCAATTTTCGTCAACATTACACACAACCTAATATGATCTGTCAATGGAAATAAATAAAACCATACGCATAAAAAACATTTAATAGTTTTGCTGTTGACGTATAATGTAAAATTCAAAAATTGTATTACTTAGCCCCCAAATTTTATGCAGCTTGTTCAAAAATTTAATAAATTCATCAAAACACTTAAAGTAAATCTTACTACCATTCTCAAAACTACTATCTTCGTAATTGATTATTTTACTTTGTTTTTCACAGGAAAACTTTCGGAAACGTCAACATGAGCATGCAAAGAAATGCACCGATGAAAGCAGCCTGGCGTCCTTTTAATAACGTTGCTCGAAATGTTTTTGTTAAGTACACAGCCGGTCCGTTTAAAAGCAAGGAAATTCAGTGAAAGACTCTCTAGTGACAGTGGTTTCGGGGTCAGTGGAACACGCGGGAACTCTCGTCGTAAACGTTGAGACGCCTTTACGACCAATGTCCGTGGGCTTTTTGTAAATAACCCATAAATAGTGCGTGCAGTGACGTCTCGTTTGATTTTTATCCTGGCTCTCTTTATTCAATACTCAAATGCACAAAGTTCTGGCTGCAGTTGAATACGATTCAAAAGTTGTATTCCGTTATGTATACGTGAAGCACATGGGAAATGATTCGAGGAGTGGTTACATAACATTTTTCGTAAAGTGCGTGGCATAATACTTCTAAGCGTAATAAATCTCCATTTATATATTTGGTTATTATTAATAAAGTAAAGTTCTTATTCAATGATTCAATGAACGCAATGAACCAAGTTTAACTTTCAATCTACTCGCATTATCACATTACCGATTAAAATAAAGAAACTATTAAACAATGAAACAATTTATAAAATATAATATCAATAACAGAATTTGTGCACTAATTATTTATAACCCAAGAAACAAACACTCCGACAATTGTCACGAGGAAAAATAAATTAAATTTTACTATAAAAATCGTAATTACTATAACTAATTAAAACCGCATTTCTTCTCCAATTCTCAATGAAAATACATTCGAAATAAATGAATTAAATTAAAAGCTATAAATCGAATATACTCATCATCGCACGCTTTTAAGAAAAGTGCACCATGAAAGGGTTAAGCCGGAAGAGCGAAGCTGGCAAGTAAACGAGCGCAGAGACGACGGCGGAAGGAAAGAGCACTGATGACGGAGGGTTTGCACGGTGAAGAGCGGGTGTCGAAGGAGCGTCGGGATGAAAACGACGGTGACAGGTGACGGGGAGAAGCAGATCAGTTCTCTCTCGGTCTTTAATTGGCGAAGGAGTCGTACGGTGGCACGGCTGGGAGGATCGGGCCGGCCAGTTTGCGGGGTCCCTCGCTACGTCACTGCGGGGGCCCCGTGACACACATCAATGGGACCAGGAGTAACGGTATCCTCTCGGCTGACCTACTCTCCGGGGCCCCTCGGCCGTTCTCTCTCTCGCACCCGGCCGCGGCCGACTAGCGGCCTCTCGCTCACCACTCCCGGTCATCGTCGGACCCGGGGAGATTTCTCGGACCTTTTTCCACGTGAAACCCCCCTCGCTCGCTTGCTCGCTCGCGCGTGTGTGCGCCGACGTCGCCGGCTGATTGCAGCCAGTAATGAAAGCGTACTCCGGCCGCGCGGCTGAGCTGTCATGTAGCCTCGGCACTCTTTGTCCTCGCCAACAACCCTCTTCACAATTCAGTACGATTCCTTCCGCCGCGAGACGACGAATATTGCTGCGCTCGGCTATCGCGATATTCGACATTCCGAGTGGATCAACGAGTGCCTCTCAGTGGAAACGGAAAGTGCACTGGTGACGGAAGAGAGAAGCCGATCGGATCCCTCAGGACCCGCATGCTTAGGAAAGCTTTGATTCTCGTCAATCGCGCGTTATGAAAGCTATTGTGATAATTGTTGCACTACAGGTGAGCTATTTGTGGTTCGGTATTGCGAGGATCAGTTGGATTGGGATTAAGTAGAATTAGTTGGTCCGACTATGTCGTCTCTTTAATGCGATATGTAATTCTTGGGGGGGAATTTGTCCAGGAAAGCATCGGTTACTTAGTCTTTTTGGGAAATTATGAATTAGAATAGTTTTATTGTAATACAACAGAATTTGGAATACTCGATTAAGCGAATAAGAATAGAATATCTTCCTTCAAAAATTCAATAAAACTTATTCCACTTACGGTTTCCAATGGTCACAATATTAAACAAAATCTTGAATACTTTGAAATACAGTTCTTTTAAAGATTAAGAACAAGTCAGAGAATTCAATGCGTTCCTGAACGATGGAAAAATATTAATTCATAATAATTAAGCAGCAACATAGTTTAAATTTTTATTTACTTATTAATTGCACTGTCCAACTTGATCGATACTTAAAATTGTTACTTGACAAAATGACAACCGAACAAAATGCCAAGCAACAGTTCAAAAGAATGTATTATATAAAAGTGAAGATTTATCAAAAACATAATTATTAATAAACAAATAGGTGATCACGTGTCAACAAGCGAGATGTCAAGGCGGTGGCGGACCAAGCACTTTCGGATACGACGCATCCTCGGCCTGCAGCAAACCATACTCGCGCTCGGGTCGAGCAAGGCTCGCAAATCTTCCCTGCGACTTTCGCCGGCAAAATTGGTGCACCGTCGCCGGCACTTCTTATCCTTGGTATTAAAACGCTCTTTGTTCATTATTTACCACTCACCAGCCTTTAATCATCATGTTTAACCTTTGATTAATGACGCGGAGTTTTTGTTAATGATTGAATAGAATGGAACAAAAAAGTACAGATTACGAATGAAAATTAAGCATCAATTAAGTAGCTAATTTGTATTTAGATTTGTTGTATGCGACTGACAGTTTTTGGATGCAAGTTTTCAGTAGAGAATCATTTGAGATTTATTTCTCTGAACTCCCACGTCAGCAGTTGTGCTTCACTTCAGGTGGACAACTTCGTGTGTTTGATTCATTTGAACCGGCAATTGTTTAATATAAATATGTGTGGCGAAAGATCTTGCAGTCTATTCTGCTATTTGTCAATCGTGACTTATAAATACACGTAGTTAATAAAGTATAAACAAACATAGTTATAAAATATGTAAAAGTTACTACGTATGAATTATGAAAGTGTTAAGTTGATATTATTCTTTCTGATTGATCCTTAATCAAATTTTCTTTTAATTTGTAACTTCTCGTAACTGAAAACTGGTTTGCAGATTACAAACTCCTTTGTTACCATATATTATTTATCTTAGCATTAAAAGTTTTTGGTTGTAAATGAATTTCATTTGTAATTATATTTATTTCTGCAAACATATTATACATAAACATACATAAATATGTATTTACGTACATGCAGAATTACACCATAATTATAAACTAAATTAGTTGATCAGCAAGTAAAAGAAAAAGTAATCAGTATAATGACACTTAGTATTTGGAATTTATGATCGCGTTAGTGTTAACGTGAGGAATTAGAACGTTTTTAATCGTTAAACGCTAGAAACTTCGAATGTGTTATTCATGCGTCGTAAAGAACGGTAACTAAAGCGAAATAGAAAGTCGATTCAAAGACGCATGAGGTAGTGCTGCGACAAGGTTTCACTGCCCAAATCTATTTTCTGCCGACTGAATTCTAATTGGCAATTATCAAAAGTGTGTGCGACTGAATAACGAAAATTAACAGACATGTAAACTTTTCCTCTCGATGCTAGTTTTCGGTATTTTGTCTGTATTTGGAAGCACAATTAATTCAGTATATTATTTTAATGGAATGTTATTACATGCATAATATTGTTTATGATGCCAACTATTACGTATGGGATTTGCAATCGTAGTCGATTTTACTTCGTTAAAATTAAGATAAATTAATGAAGCTTTATAGTCGTTAATTGCAATATATCGATATATCATTTAGGTAGCAATTATTTAAATAACACGCCAGGGTAATAATTTTGGTTCTCCGCCTGCATTTGCTGTTGTATTATTTCAAATTGCAATTCGAATATTTTAATTGAAATAAGATCTAATTCTAACAACATTCCTCCATTTGAATTTTATATGTCAATTTACCCTAATTATAGAATTTGAAAAACTTCACAGCATAAACTAATAAATTGCTAATGTAATAATTTATTTCGAGAAAGTGAAGAGGTAGCAAGATTGCAAGAGAACGAACCAAAGAATTCTAGTTGTTAGTCAAGTTCTTCATCAATTTAATTAGATGCATTATTTAAATTGCTATTTCTACTTAACACAATATCATTCAATGCACTGTCTTGAAATCATTATTAATTCGCAACGAGTATCCTAAAAGTGGGTCGCTAAATGACAACTGAATATAATTTTGACTTTAATAGGTCAAATTCATTCTACCTGTCAGTCCAATTAATCTTATTCGTTAATCATATCTTCAATGTTGTGTTTTTATGTCTGAATTGAAGGCATGCAGTTAGGCGATTCGTGCAGGAGAATCAAGGCCTAATGAGACGCATGTACGGCGACGAAAGGCACATCAACGTACTTCGCGCAGAGCTCGAGAAAAATGACGTCGAGTTGAAATACGACGATTATTATCATCATTACTCTGATGACAGAAGGTAATACTTCTTGCTTTTAAGATCATTTAAATCTGTACATACTGGTGTTTAATCAACAGGAACTGAATAATCAGTGTTAGAATAATTTTTCAAATAATTGTTGAGATTATTGGTCTTGCAAGTTTTGTTACGGAATCCCGTATTTGTTCAGCAAGTGATTACTGTTGTATTAAAGCTTAATTAGTAGAATAAATAATCACTAATCTGGAAATGTCAAAATGAAATGAACATTTTCAAAATGTTTTATTTAAATCTTGCATCAATACAAATTTGGGAAAATTAAATTGTTAAATCCAAAGTAATAAACGTTTCTCTTTTTCTATGAATCACACTTTTCGACTGATTGAATTTCGATATAAATAATAATGATAGTAAAACATGCAAATTTCATAAATTCATTGCTATCTCTATCTTCACCATTCAAACGGTTAATTTAAAAATATGTTAAGTTTCGTTAGTAATACTCAAATCCAAAACAAACTTTGAGAATATAAAACCATTCGTAAATATGAATTGTTATGTAATTAATGTATTTCCGTATTGGTTGCTTCTCAGGAGATACGAGTACCAGGATGACTATGAATACCTTGACGAATATCACGAGTACTCAAAACTGAACAATCACGAGCACGGTGGACGTGGCTTTACAAGTAGGTCATTTAACGATCCAACGACAAAACGGCTGAATAAATTCGTGAAATTAAGCGAATACACACGGCCGCACTTCCGGCCAACCGACAAGAGTACTTCGACCATCAGTACGACCACAACGGTAACAAGTATGGGCACCACAACCACATCAACATCCACTAGTACCAAAACTGTGCCATCCATGACAACATCGTCAACAACCACCACCGCCAGTACAACCGAAAGTCCTGGAAAGCCTGTTTCGTCGACAACAATTTCCAGCAGTACAACCGATGAAAAAGAGACAAACAAAACAGAAGAAACAACAACCGCCTCCGCCATTACTCTCTCGCAAATTGTCAAGGAGCAGAACTTTAGCATAAATGAGATTCCGGGCCAAGTAGACAGGGTCGACGAGAATCTGGAGGAAGTCATTGAAATCGCCGAGACAAACACTGAGGAACTCGTTGTCGATGATACTACGACGAGTTCGGCAAGTACGACGGAAGTTGGCTTCGATGACGATGAAGAGTCTAATTGGTCGAAGGATACAACGCTTCCGGATGGTTTCTCTTCGACGGAGAAGCAGCAGCAATTCCGGCCTCGGCCGGAAAATAAGATTTCGAGTAAACCGGAAGCTTCGACTGTCGGCGGCCAGCTTTATCAGGATGTCGCTGCGAAGGAACAACAGGAACTACCAGTTTTGAAGCTTAGAGGAGTGTAAGTTAAACCAATGTCCAATTTGTGATATAGCTTCTTGATTTTGCATTTACTTCTCGTAGAATTTAAATAGCTTGAATAACTATACATAATTAATTAAAGAGATAAATGTCCACTTGTTTCAAAATTTGTGAAGAAAGATTTTTATGTTATCCTGCAAAGCAATGTTATATAAACAAATTAAATCAGGCCCTCTACAATAATTCTACTCAACGGAATCGTAACGCTATTCACTAATTTCTGATAAACTTTAAATTCGACTCGTTATATAGTGGAATAATAAATAAAGTCTTTTAGCACTCGATAAATTATATATCCGTTCTGAAAGTTCCGATGTTTCCAGGAATGCGTGTCCTGTAAAGGAAGAAGTTGTAGCCCCGTTCTGGGCAAACAACACGAGAGGAGAAGTCTTAGCCTTGCTAAACCTTTATCCTTTCGAACAATACGTTCATTGGGAAAAGTGCACGTAAGTTGTTTCAAGATTTACCTAACAAGTAATTACAACACGTTATATTGTACAAATAAATTGTTTGTATGCTTGAACGACAATATTATATACACAAATGATTCTGTCCATGCTCTGGGAATAATCGCATACAAAAATGGCGCAGAATTGTTTGAACAAGTTATACGTATAATTAAAAAAATTGGACTATTGACTATTTGATTATTTGATTATTATCTTAGAAATAGATTTATTATCATTTATATGAAATGCTTTACATCAAATGTATATATTTATTAACAGTTATTATGAAATGCTCTTTTAGCAAACAATACCTGTACTTATAAATAAAACAAATCTCCTATTTATGTTACTATTCTGTCTGTCGATTTGCTAATTTTCGATTATAATGAATATTTTGGATCATGTTTCAGGCACGAGAATAAACAAATGTACTGCAGAGATGGCTGCAGATGCGAGCAACAATACAGATTACATCGACTGCTCGCTTATGACCCTAACAATGAGTGTCGCGGAATATTCAGCGATTGGTTCAAATTTCCGAGTTGTTGTGTCTGTCGGTGTTATGACTTGCCCTTGGAATTCCGCGTGACTTCTCGATCACCGCGAGCACAGAAACAACGCATCAAAGTTCGCCCTCCGCGAAGCCGCTTTTCTTAAAATACACACCCGGATTTTATTAAATGTATGTATTTTATTATAATTATGTAATTATTTGACCCTTTCGCTATGACAGAGTTGGCCGCCAGTTTGTAATTTTTGATAGAATGTAAAGCTGTGTCCACATTCGAGGAACAATGAAGAACTTTTTGTTCAGAAACTTTTTAATACTGTTTTGAAAATTTCTTAAAGTTCGTTACTATTAATTTTAATATTTATATTACCAACGAGAAAAGCTCGTGCGTGCTGTTTAAGTCTTTCCCTTTCTATAAACAGTGTTTGGTTTGTTTAAAAAGTTACTCCTGTGAGGACACAACTTAATGTTCCAGCGGACAAAAAGTACAAACGTTTAGTTTAAATCTCCATTCACTAAGAAAACTGAAATTTTAACAAAGACGATGACGCAAAATAAGAGAAAATTGAGAAACAAATTAAAATAACGTAACGGTAGCTATTTATCGATCTTTCGTAGCGAAAGGGTTAATATAAGGATAAGAATCCTCTAATGTATCAATGTAGTCGATTGAACTTGTACATAATCGAGCCTGGGTTTAACTTTTCTCAGTGTAATTAAGTTATCGTTCAGCATTAATTTATTCCATCATTTCATTGCCCAAGCTCCATAATAAATCACTTTATGGAAATTAGGATATTTGTTTGAGTCAATGAATTACAGAAGTTTCCAATATTCCACCATAAATCAAGGAAACTTGTCTAAATTGAAGGAATAAATCGAGAATTGATTACTTAGTTATCATTGACAAAGGAATATTAAATGTAAAGACTACAATGTAATGTATTTGCGGCAAATCTATAAGGAAAATTATTGACTTGGTAGGGAAAAACATTATTCAAAAATGTAGACTTTAAAAAGTTCATGAATGAATTTCTAACACTCGCCCATCCCAATCGCGTATTCTTTCTGTCAGCTACATCAGCATGTGTTGATTTTCTGTTGCCTGACACTTTAAGCTTTTGGATAGTGAGTTACATTAGTTCGGTGATCCCTTAGAACTTTTATCGTGCCAACCAGTGACTTTGTACACGAATCGCTGATGAATCTTACATATCACGTTATAACAATATAGAAATATGAACAATAATAAGAAACATATCTTAAACTCGATACTGAATACTTTATAGTTTATATGTCTGACAAAAAAACTGGGAAAACTCGGTCAATTTTATTACAGTTTTATGCGTATGAGTATAAAAACCAACCCATGGGATGTTTATTATATTATACAAGCATGCCTTTGAAATACAATGCCAGTGACGAATACTTTTTGCTTTGTCAACAAAAACTGATTCAATACTGCGGCGACTGATAACATTTTCGCCATCTGCCTAAGAATGTAATTAAGTTACCTAATGTAAGAACCGTAATTAAAAATAGAACTACGCTAATTAATTATTATGTACGACTGACTTTGTTTATTTACGGAGTCCGGCAATACAATTTATTACAGCTCGAAAAGCAACGAAAAGTGGAGCAGTTTATCAAAAACTTAACAGCTTAATTGTACATTTTGCAATATGATGAACATATTAGTACACAGATAATATTTACGCACTCACAATCACTGAATAATGTGTACAGAAAGAAGAAACAAAATGATTGATTCTTATTTACAGTCAGTACGCACGTTGGTCGTAATATATGATTAATATAATTATAGCGTGAAGAAATAAGGCTCGTGAATAAAGATATGCGCCATGTATTTTATTACTATTACTACTTATCGCCTTATTTATTGCGTCGTGAACATGCATTACTATTGCAGAGATTATTATTAATGATCGCAAATATTAGTTGTATAAACATATACCGATTAATGCGACGAATAAGTGTAAGTTTATATTATGTACTGCCACGAAAGTGTATTATAATTATTAATAACATAGCATTGTCTGCATTGATACATTGTCTTCGTTTGTATGGTATTACTTTATGTATCATTGAATTAATAGGTTGTTGTCTAACGAACAATAAAATGCAATATAAATCAAGAGTGAACAGCATGTACATCTATTAAAGTAAAATTGCGTCTTTTTAATAGCGTTTTAGTATCAATAAAGTAACTTTTTCAATGTAGTAATTGAACAACTTAATAAATTGCAACAGATACTTCTTCCGAATCGAATGCTTTTAATGTCAATTTAAGTGCTTACGAAATGAAAGTGAACAAAAAAAAATATTAATATTAACCGGGGATAGGTGATGAAATAATGCAGCTCAGTTAGAAGTAAAAGCTTTTATTTGGCTCTCTATCAACCCGTAGATGTGAGATGTTGCTACTGTTTGAGTATTTTCTTACACTGCTTTTTAAATAGGATAATTTGCATCTGCCACTGTTTCGTAGTAATAGACATTAAGAGATCTCGTATGTTAGTCGTTATTGTTATTAAACAATTTTACACGCCGCAGACACCGCATTACCGCGTCTTGGAAAGACAGCCGCATTGATAACCTTTTCTTTACGCATGTCTTACGTCCCGCACAAGTTATCATTACTGACCAAAATCACTGACGGGCGCGAATCAATTGACCAGCCTCGGGAAAGGAAAATAGTTTCTTTAGAGCTTCTTCTTACATGGCAACCTCCCGCATCTATGTTGTTGACTTCAGTATTACAAGAATTAGAATAATAGTGAATAAGGAGTCAATATTTCGATGATGCTTCCGCGCACACTCGCGTATATCTGCAATTTGCCTCACCATACATATTCTTATTCAGACGATTTCCTTTTCCCCCTCCAAGGGACCAAACTGTCCCACTGAATTATTCCTTACACTTTTTCAAAAACACCTATTTTGGGCCACCCACCATTATTATTTGTCTTTAAGTCACGCTTTTAAAAAGTACGAGCCGCGTTATTTCCCTGTCTGGAATTATGCCGCCCTCCATCAATCCTACGCCAGGAACACTCTGCAAAGGCTGAATCAAGTAACCTCGAAATCAGAATCATCGAATAGTCCAATTGTTTCTGTATAACTAATTAAGAATTTGATGACTATCAGGATTTATCTAGTCAATTCACTTCGTCAATCTACTCTAGCAACGTTCCTTTGTCATCATTTCAATGCACGTAATTCGAATTACAATATAGTTAAAGTAAATTCACTCGCACGGAGAATCTCCAGTCGTTGTAAATGCCATAACCCAGATAATGATTTGTAAGCTCGTAATCGAAGAAGAGGCAAACCAATCGATTGCTTTTGCGCGAACCACCGAGACGTAACACATGTAAAACAATCCTTCATTCCGTTTTTGACACGCTTCCTACACAACTTATTAATGTCAGTTACACTCCGTTACAAAAGACACCCGTGAATATTGACTAAAATTACTTTAACAAAACGTCGTTGAAATTGTTGCCGGGAACCGTAGTCTCCTATTGAATTGTAAGCGAAAATTTCTCTGTGTGCATGTGAATGTCTGTGTCCGCAAAGACGGATGACGATCACAGCGATTAGGAACAAACTTGTACGAACAGCATAGAAAACTTTACGCCACTTCGTATGACTGTTTCAAAATGGCGATCATTTGTGTACTTACATTCTATTGTTAACCCTTTCAGTCCCGGAATTTTTATAAATTCCAAACAATTACCGGAATAAAGATATTCTGTACAAAGTAGGGACGACCAAAGAAGTGTATGTGTGCCTGTTTCTTTTTTCCCACAGACTCATCCACACCTTTCCCCAGCCATTCCATTATATGCTTTAAACACTGCAGTCAATGATAATTGTATGAAACGTTCATGAAAATTGCATTTGAAAAGAAATATGTGTTTGAATGCAGTTTTTCATAGGCTCCATTTGATTGTATGTAAACATCTTTCCGGGACTTAAAGAATTAAGTGAAATTGTCGTATGCACGAATGCCTGAAGTGTAAGCGACATCATTAAATAACAAAAGTCTAATATTTTAGTAAGATTTACTACTCGTCAGTGATGAAACAATCGTAGAGACATGCGAACTAACGGCAGCCGAAGCTTCCAGTGGGATTTCCTTATGCCTGGTACGAAAGAAATGCGCTTGTTTCTCATCCAATTCTACTTCACGATATAAATACAAATCCATAGGAATGTCAGGCAAAGAAACCACCTTCTATTACACACAACCACAACTCTACAGAGTGTTTCATGAATGTTGAAAATTGCTATAGCTATCTTGCAGAGAATGAATCAGCGAGAGGCATATATTCAGACTGGAGCATCCTTTTACAAATGAATCTTAAAGAATGTATGCCAATAAGAAGTAGAAGACTGTCAGGCGAGTTGTGTTAAGTGTCTCACAGGCTTTGCCTAAATTAATCTTGAACAATCTAAAATCGGACGGCCAATGAGAACTTTAAAAATAAATATCATCCTTATTCTCTACAGGATAGCTATTATACCTTACAACATTTACAAAACACACTGTACAATATTCAAACTAAATTTCTTCCAGAATCAAGCGGCCGGAGATACGTAACGGTTGCAATGTAATACAGAATATCTCTGATTCGGTTCCAAAATCGAGCGAAAGACTTATCCGTAAGAAGGAATGATACTGTCTGGTAACGCATAAATGATCGTACTTGCGATATATACATATATCTTTACTAACTGACGACATTCAGATCCATGTGCCACGCATCGCATTCCATTAACCCTCGAACCACGGACGCTCGAGCAGCGACGCGGCGTTCGGTTACCGGGTCATTTTGACCCACCGAGAAAGTTTCTCAATCGCATACATTTCGAAACTTCTAATGTGCAGTTTGTTATTCTTATTTCTTTAAAATTTTGTGTTAAATATTAGAATAGGTTTTGGAAAACGTTATATTATTTATGTCCTTGTTCTGTTGCGGTTCTGCGATCAAAATGACCCGATAATCGTTGAGTGAGGGTTAGGCTACCAATACGAGAGCCGTGTAAGCAAAACTGCCCTGTTAAAGTTAATGTACTCCTAAACTTGTAAAAAACTTAAGTGTATTTATAATTTCCATTTTATTACACCAGTGTATAAAGCAAAATATGCATAAAAGAATGTACAACAAGCGCATCGCATTTAGATCCTCCTGATATCAGTTTTGCTGCACGCCACTAAATTTGTTTTATCGTCAGATTCTGGATGGAAAGGCGATAGCGTTTCACCCCAAGTCTCTGGTAAATTAAAAGAGATATTAATCTTCTACGCAAATTCCTATACAAATTTTATTGTCATATTTTTGCACTTTGATGTTAAGTCAATTCAGATTTAATTCCAGTTCTATGATGGCTCAATACGAACATTCGATTGTTTGAAGTTCATGTGTTTGACTTCATCGCCGTGCTTTACATCAAGGGAATCTAAATGCGCCGGCTTAACAAAACTTAATAGCACCAAAAAGTATCTTACAAATTTGTAGCGGAATAAATTATAACAACAAATAAATTCGTGAGTCTTCCTAGTGTTAATAGCAGTGATTCACTGTTTAACATAAGGATCCTGTAATTCCTGTCTATGAAAGATCCGTTCTAGTAATATAAGTTTGTACATCAAATTAAGAAATGTCCAGCTACGAAAGATCATCGGACCGCTGCAAATTTATTGCAAATGTAACGTTCTGTGTATCTGACAGAATGCGCATGAAAAGACACATCAATTTTGCGCAAAATGTTTCTCCGCATACAATACATAGGAACGAGTAACTGTGAAGACGAAAACTCACTAATGAGCTATAAATCTATGTGCTCAATGGAAAAACAAGGAGGAATTTTACACGATATTTCATTTCTTCAAAGAGTTGTCGGTTCTTATCTAGTATGTCTTAAAACATCATGTTTGCGTTGACAGCGACAGCAGTTGCTCCGTGTTGGCCATATTTTGATGATAGTGTCACACGATTGCAATAGAGATAATACCAAGACATTCAACGACAATGACTAACAAAATATTCCTTGGTGCTCCTCCAATGAAGACACAGCTTAGCGCATGAGATGTAACCAATCTTGCCTTTGCTGCAACATACACGTTTGAACGTGATTGCTGTATCGATATGTTACGGGTTACAGCTCGCGAATGAGTATCCGACTTAAGATACTAATCGAATGATTAGGTAGCGTTTCTTCATTCCCAATTAACAAAACGGTTTTGATTAATCGGCGCAAAACTTACAGAAGTACTGACTTTCCAGCATGAACATTATCCCGGAAATGTCTTCGCAATACACATTGTTACAAAAGAAATCGTCTAAAATTTCAAAAGCCAATACTCTGATAAAATGATATAAAATACTTGATCCTAAAATAAATAAGAAATAATGATGTGATCAAAATGATATTGCACAATTCTTGTGGACATAAATGTACGCAAAATATGAAGAGCATCCATTTGTTTACTATCTCCCTGATACTGTGCCACAAAATTCACCAGAAAGCCAGTATCAACAAAATTGTAACCGATGTACAAAAGAGAGCAATGTAGGATCTAAGAAAACGTTGCATCCAAATGAATAGATTCATTTGCATTCCACTTTCATAAATGCATTACAGCCTAAGTACCGTAGCGAGATCACATTGCACTTCGACATAACTTAACCGTTAAAATTCACTTGAGAAATAACAGCAGCTAGCTGAATTAGGAACAACGACGAGCATCTGCGTAATATTACGAAATTTAGCGGTCAGAGAAAACTAATGTATTGTGATACCAAATAAAATAAATGTTAAATCCAGACCCAACAGAAGAAAATTTCTTCATTGTACGCATGATGTACATTTCAATTCAACTGATCCTGACGTACAAGAACTATAAACAGAATATTCAATGTGCCTTCCGGATATCTTCTTCCGCAATTAATATGAACTGAATATATTTTGAAATAATCAGACTCGGCTTGCAAATAGCAGGCATTGTACCGCTTACACTTGCTATACGTCAGAACTAATTGAGAGCGTTGTACCATCGGATGATTCTCAGATATCGGTTTCAATTCGCAACGGTACTTCTCATTCGAAACGACGAATTACGAGATAGTGGCAACTAAGAGATTCCATCCGCGAGGAACGGCATCGACAAAGCTCTCATTGTGCCAAGCCACGAAAGGCGGAACGAAAGTGAGCGACTGACGAAGAGGAAACAGAAATCGGCAGAGCTCTACGGTGGTTACGTATTATTGTGCGCTCGAGCCGGCGACGGGACGGTCCTCGAGGTTCTAGGTATTAGAGACGGCGTCGTCAGTTTCCTCGGTGTTGGGATTAAGGATTTCGAGGGACTGGCGTCGCTCCTCGGCTCCGTCTCGCAAGGCTCGTCCTTCGACTTCGTAGTTCTTGTCCTTTGCGAGCGCAGGGACGAAGGACTCTCCGCTGGTGAAGCTTTCCCGGCGGTGTGGCCATTCTGACGCTGCGGGGTCTGCTCCTGACGAGGTCTTATTGTACGAGGTATGCGATCGCTCGACTTTCGAGGACTTCTGCTTACGTTAAACTCGCCGAGCGACGACGGCTGCTGACGATCCCAAGAGTCACTCCAACTGTAAATCGAACAAACATCTGCTTACTGGCTGTAACTACCATGAAAAACTCTTGATTCAAGACGCTTCAAGTATTAATGTCCGAAACCACTAAATGTGATTCTGTATTGCTGCTTTAAAGTGCTCCCACACGATGCAAGCAAAATACTCGCAGTGAACCGAATTCAATTACTTGCATATGTGCAGTTTTATAACATTTACATGGCGTACATCTCATTAGTTACAAGCAAAACCCTCGCATCGTGTGAGAAATTCTTTACGCTGTGCGTAAGCTCACACACTTTGCTCTTCAAAATACAAATTTTAAATAGTCATAAATATTTGCATATTTTTATATCATTTGAGTTCTTAGTGATTCTTAAGCACAGCCGTCTTGCAATTCGACTAATGTTTGATAAACTTTTCGTAATAATAAATGAATTACGAAACTTCGAATAAAAAAAGAATCTATGTACCAATATAGAGTATTCAAGCAGCTGATTTCAACTTTTCCGGAATTCACAACAGGATTAAAAGAAGTCAAATTTAATAAACTAGATTATACTTAATTGAAATGCAACTTGGAACTCACCGTATGGGGCTAACAAACGCAGCATGAAACATTTCGAATTTTAAATCCATTATACACACACAAGAAGATCAGTCTCGGAAAAATATCTATTCCCCACCCGTACGTTCGACAATCAATGTACACTCATCTATTTATACTACATGCTAGGACAGTCAGTAGCCAATGAAACATTAGCATAAGAGAGCGGAACTTTCAACGAAGTTCCGCATATTAATCACTATTACGCTTTCCCACATGGCGCGTACGTAGTCGTATGCTTTCTCAATCTACTTATTCATTTATTTATCTACTAATTCATCTGGATTCGCAACTGAGCTACAGCGCGCTAGGCCTTAAGCATAGTACACTGGTTCATACTAGTTGTATAAGTAGTACATACAAAGTTTTAATACTGACAGTTATAGAATATGGCCATATACTTCGATCTTAAATGACTTGATGCATCAAAATTATAAACTACGAGTAAAAATGTATAGGCGAAAGATGATCCCCTTTTTCAATGTTTAATTATTTGGAAATAAATTTCAGTTAGTAAAACATCTGACATTGTATGTAGTTTTAGTAAAATAAGCAATACATATTGAATTTTCAATCAAAATTTAAAAATTTGCAATTCGAAAAAGTCATCAGATTCAACTCAGCCATGAATCCAGTCAGTTGAAAAGAATGACAGTATTCTACGATATAAGAGCTACATTACAGCACAATAACATAATCATATTGTACTTCCTGTTAGTGAGTGTAAAAACCTGGCATACTGGCAACATAATGCATTCTACTTTTTGTACTTTTTGAAAAAATGTATTGCAAATGTATTGCTTGAACAATGACTTTTTTGTAAGCAATATGCAGTAATATGTAATACATAGAAAGAAATTTGAAAATAAGCAAGATAGACTATGTGTATCTACTTCTAAAATGCTTGAAATGCAGTGAAAGCGCTAAAAAAACTGATTCTTTTTAATTGCAAATCGATGAGTGAATATTTAATTGCAACATTACTGTAAAGTAACGATAACCAGTAAAATGAATTAATTAGAATATCCCTTTATTTTTAATCATAACATTTCTTTATTTCTCTTTCTTGAATTTTTCAGCTTTCCATCGAATTAAAATTCCAAAATTTCAACATATTTATAAAACATTACGACAGTGTGATTGGATAACAAGAGATTGCCAGGAAGTGCCAGGTCTTTCCCGTTACGGCGAAAGGAAACAAACGTAAATGGGAAATCATCCATTCTCGCATGCAAAACTGAGCGCGAAGCATTATTAAAATTGCATGATCAAACGTGTGATCCTGCAGTAGTAAAGGTGCATGATAATAAGGGCGTTGAAGGCAGAAAGTAGTAAGTATCCCAATAGCAAATCACACAGACTGACGCACTCTACCTTCCCGATCCTGAAGCTGCCCGGCATGGAATCACCAAGAGGATTATAGAGACCAGGGCGGCAAGAACAAGTACAATTTTGTTATGAGAAATATTGAGTGCAA
Source organism: Ectemnius cavifrons (assembly GCA_964023945.1). Taxonomy (NCBI): domain Eukaryota; kingdom Metazoa; phylum Arthropoda; class Insecta; order Hymenoptera; family Crabronidae; genus Ectemnius; species Ectemnius cavifrons. The sequence goes on along the minus strand of OZ030380.1, from coordinate 2,920,429 downwards.
TCATTGTGACTCGCATGGTTATAAGGGAAATGCATCGAAAGTGACGTATTCGTGTGAAGTAATATAATTTTTAACATTATATCGTATATAATATAATCAAAATGTACCGTACTGTAAAGTTATTAAAAGTATTACTAAAAGTATTGTGTAAATTCGAAAATTGCAAATTTTGCAAAAATAGTTGTACAAACTCTTCAATTTTTTATTAAGAGTTTTGGTAGTAAATAATAATTGTTATCCAGTTAATGTTTCTTCGACATTACCCGAAGTAATGAATGTATTAAATGCCACTTTTGAAACTCTTCCCTTGTCAATTTTCTAAAAAATTACTATTTCAAGTTGGTGACAGTGTTAATGTTATGTTATTTTTACACTGCTCTATTTCTTGAAAGTTGTTGTTGGAAGAATTAACTACAAAGTAGCGACGCACCTAATTAAATTAATGAATCTTTTTAATTAAACAGGAACTAAGGGTTGCGCCATTTAAAACTTTTATAATCTTTAACTTGCATTTATAAGAAAACCTAAAGTGTAGTATGAAATGTGAAATATGAAGTTGGATGAAGAAGATAAATGTTTAAATAAAGAATTATACCAACCAATGTTGCAAATTAATAATCTTATAAATTTTGTACTAATCGATGTATTAATTTTGATTTTAATGCGAAACGCGTATCATTTCTAACATCATACACGCACTTTGACAATAAAATTATTTACCCGTAAACGACAAAATTTAGGGTGATGCAAATGCGGATGAATTCACTATGTCGATATTAGCATTAAAAAATATCATTTCAACAAAATCATCAATTCGATATTCGCCAGTGATTTCTCTCGCGTATCAACTAATTCCCGATATAATTAAACGAAGTAATTATATTCGCGGATGGTAATGCCGGCGTGATTGATTTCTCTACATTTACATCACACTGTACGCGTGCAATTCAATGGATGTGATACCACTGCAGTGGTGAAAGAATATAGAACTTGTGGGTAAAAATATATTACTTTATATGCATAAAAAATCGTACCTAACGAGAGGCCCCATGCCACCGTCCTGTGGGAGTGCTTGTAACAGCGATGGCCCTGCTGATACTGGACGTGTCTACAATCAGCGTAGCATATCAGAATCAACATAATTCGGCAAAAAGTAAAAACGATTAATTAGACATGTAACGACACATGATAGCGCAGACTAACATTTTGACTGATGTTTTATTTGTCATATTCAAACTTGCCACTTGACAACATTTTGAAATTGATCTCGGACAATTACTTAATAATGACATGATACAGTTCGAATAAATTTTATATAGTCACAGGGATTTATGCCTCTGTAAATAAAAATTAATACATATTTTCTGCACATATTTGTGTACTTGTAATTAAGAGAATTTTCTAGGCATTTTTCAAGAAAATTAATAATAACAACTTGTCATATACTTTGTCTCGTAAATATGTATTTGTTAATCGATGAGAGGAGACATATTATAAAACACAAGCATAACAAAAAATTAAACACGCTACTTTTAGATATTCGATACCCAAAAATGTATTCTGAATTTTGTAAGAATGATGAAATATAAAACTTATTAAATAAGTGTGTAATAAAAATTGTTAAAATTAAATATTACTAACAGAACATACCTTTTCTGTTTGGGTCGCCGCGTTGCATGGTGGCGTTTTTGCTTGGTTGTCTACAGCCGGATTAGGTCCTTGCAGCTTCGACATTTGGAACTATGAAAATGTTAACTTCACAGATCTGGATTGCGTTCCTGACAGTGCAATATAGCGGAGCGTAGCATATTGCCTCTCAAGAGCAAACTATAATCGATACTCTTTAAATCGGCAGGTAGAGTTGTTAATTAACAATATGGGGGAGATTACAGCAGTGAACCCAAAGGAGCTGATAAATAGCAGTTAATCATGTTAATTATATGCATAAGAAATATGTCATTATAAGCCTTTATTTTGTGGATCATTTTCTCATTCTTCTAAGTGTTTATTAGAATGGATTATCAAAGCTTGCTATGCTTTGCTTTACTACGCGTTAATTGCACAGGCGCAAATCATTATCTGCTGGATAAAAAATGATTGGATGTTACTGCAGTACATGTTAAATGAGAGAAACAAGCTGTGCTCTGGATTACATACTTGAACCAGACTAATTCTATAAAAACCCTACACTTCTTTTAAATATTCGATAAATGATTAATACCAACGGAGAATTGTTGAATATTTAGTAAAAGGTCTATCATATAAAAATCATCAAAAGAAATATTACCTGGGATTCAATGAATCCAATAATTATGCACTTCTATGTTACTAAACCTGCGAGAATTAATGAAAACATAAATAAAGAAAACCATAATATTGCGCGTGTTTCTCTTCCGGTGTGACATTGCAGTTCAAGTATGTAAATACGAATGGAAATAGTTCCGCGCTCAGAAAACTTAAACGGCTAATGATCATTCACAATGTCATTAACATTAACAGTTAGTTGCCAAATATCATTGGAAACAAAGTGCTGCAAAAGCTAATTCATAGCCTTAAACATATAAATATCTACAATCTAGACAATACGAGTGCATATTTCAGAAGGGGATATTTTTCCGCATCTACGGCTAAATTAAATAGCAGTAATTGAAAATAAACATTTTTATAATACGTAGAATGGGAATACCTGTAAATCTTGTATGGCCTTGTCTCTGTCTTCTACCTGGCCTCGCAGGAAAATCACCTGCCTCTTTAAATCAGCCAGCTCGTCCAGGATTAAACTACTGCCGTTTCCTGGCGATGTGCCGACGTCCGCCGTTCCTACTTCATTCAGGTTACAGAAGAGGCCATTCTGGAGAGCGAATGACAAATATACTGAATTTTGTAATTTTCTAAACAGCGAACGTACATCATATAAATTATTCTATCAAATTATAACATTTCGTATGTTTGTAAATTTTATATTTTTCCTGTACAGGGTGATTCAGTTGCTTTTGAATCGCCAATGATGGATATAGGTCGTTGAAAATGGTATAATTATACGGTTTTGAGTAATTTTAATATAAAGGAGTATTTACCCAGTCTTTTCCATGCACTGACATTTATTTATAATATCAAATTATACCAATAATGAAAATAATTGAAACTCGAGTGTGAAGGGGGTGATTAAAAGGCAAGTGACTCACCTTGTACATACTATATCATTCAGTTTAAATAATTAAAAGCTATTAGATTGTAAAATAATATTATTAACAGCTTTCTTGAATCAATTGCAGAAATTTAAAAAATATTAAACAAAATTTAATTAGTATTTGAACGAAGTACAAATTGTGAAATGAAAATATTAATGTAATAGATGATTTCTTAATGAAGACACAAATATGGAATATTTAAGCTGTCTTTTCAAAGCGAGCTGCATTTACCATACAAAATATTGAATAAAATAATAACTATCCTGCATTCATAGATTCTGTTTCCTTTATATTAATATCGAGAATATGGAAAATAACAACAATAAATGCGTACCTTCGAAGAATTGTCGAATGGGTTGAGAGTTTCCGTCTGCGAAAAACAATGCCTTATATTATACGAATTGTATGCGATTTCTAAACCCTTTAAAGCACACGTAACAACAAAGCTTATACGACAATAAGCTCGAGGCACAATTAAACTTGCGATTTCTTTAGGCGCAATGATTCGAGAATTTCTTCAAACTTGACAATATTTTTTCTTCACAAGAAACCACGACGGAAATAAAAAAAAACAAACGAATTTAAAGTATCATAGATTCTTCATGTGTCTAACCGGAAATTATGTAAGAGTATGAAAGAATTCATTATTTGTACTGAAAATCTCTTTGAAATTCTTAATGGGAATCAACAGAAGAAATCGCAGGTCTAAATGAACTTTTGCATTAACGATGCGTAGTGAAGACAAAATGAACATACCCTCATCAAACCGTTCTCTTCGGACTTGAGACGGAAAATCAAGATGGGCGACAGTAATGGAAACAAAAAAGAAAAAGCGCGTGTTAATAAAGCAGCCAAGATTGAACACTGATACAATACACGCTCAAAATAAATGGATGCACTTAATCAACGCTGCAAGGCGGTTAAACATTTACGCACATCGGAACGTGCACGAGCACTCAGGCGCAAATTAATAATTAAGAAGTGACGCAGCACAATAATTAGTCAGTGACGTAAAACGAAGGCATAAGAAATTCATGAATGACGCAGCTTGAATACACACCTCCTGAATCACTTGTTTCAGTTTTAACAGCATCGTCTTTATCGAGACAATGTCCTGAAACATATACTGATACGTGTCCCGGTCGAGCCTGAGACTTCCTTCATCGCCTGAGTCGAAACTCGGCGACTGAATCTAGAAAAAGCAAAAAGTAACACTTTGTTGTTCGCCTTACTTTGAAAGAACATGGAGTAAATAAAATAATATTAGAGGCATGCAAAAATGCTTGCAACTGCTTCTGACAAATCTCTGCGATTATTAATCTATGTTTTTATTGGAGGAACACAGAGGAACTTTTTGTTGCTAATTATTGGTGAATGCTTTCGTATTATCTGTACTGGTATTTTCTCTGCAATTTTTATCGTTTGCAATAGAAACTTTAAGGAATTTTGAGAAATATTGTCAAGAAATACAAAATGTCAAGAAAATTTCATATTGTTTCTCCAGTGAGGAAATAACTTTAGCTTGATTAACACTGATCCTTCTATGTCTAACCTTTTGTCAAAAGTTGGTGAAATCGATTAAATAATTACACTACAATTTTTGTTAGTACTTCATACAAATCGACACCATACAGAATAACTATCACTCTGTTAATTAACATTTTAAGGATAATATAAATTTTAACCCACCAATTGATTAATTCGTACTTGTAAATCAAGACTCACCGCATATTTATTGTTAATATATTGCAAATTTCTAATACTATATATATAATATTATACTATATGTATCTATAAAAGTGCAGTGGCATATGCCTGCAGAAGTCAGACAGAGAGTCACAGTCAAACGCAGTAGATTCGGATGCAAGGGTCAGACCGGTGTGCACAAAGGTCAAGTGGAAATGTCTACGTTGCGTCAGACAATAAATACTGAATTGCTAAACAATGACCACCAGGGAAATGTAGGTGTTAATACATATTTAAAGGGATGTAGGACAGTTAACCTTTACATTTTTATAAATTGTATAAATGTTGGTGTGACTAAACCAATCACTTGGTGAGCACAGTCATTTTACCTTTAATTAGTATACTTGTACAGAGTAATTTGAGGTAAAAACATTTACAATCAAATAAACAATAAGGCAGTTATTAATTGTTAAACATTACAATATTAATTATGCATAATAGTACTCTGCAGAGGATTTCTTTGGTATGGTTGGTCCAGTGAAGATCAGTTTTTACAGAGTTCTTTTTTAAGATCATAGCTAAGGCAGAGACCAAAATCATGCAGATAAGTCATGTGGAAGTTGGTTAAAACCAATTGTTTATATTGTTAACCAATAAAACTCTATTTTCTGTAACTATTTGGTTATGCTAAATGTACTAAATGATTGAATATAATAACAACTGTGGTCCCCGCTGTAACAGGTGGTACAGTGAATAATTGTGCAAAAGCGGAACCCATTTGAACCAATAGTTTTGGAAAAATCATCCACAGAGTACCATCATGCATAATTAATATTGTAATGTTTAACAATTAATAACTGCCTTATTGTTTATTTGATTTTAAATGTTTTTACCTCCAATTACTCTGTACAAGTATACTAATTAAAGGTAAAATGACTGTGCTCACCAAGTGATTGGTTTAGTCACACCAACATTTATACAATTTATAAAAATGTAAAGGTTAACGGTCCTACATCCCCTTAAACGGTAAAAAATACATATAAATACGATGAACTGAGAATTTCCTTGTTTTCAAAGTGATTAAAAAAATTAAACAGTCGCAATAATTGTGACTCAATAGATTTCCTACATACTGCAAAGCATATGTAAAAACAAACGAATGTTGAATCAAACGATTCTTCCTAAGAATACTTTGCTTGTTGATTATAAGTTGACATTATTGATAGAATGAAGAAACGTATGTTTCATAGTTCTAATAAATCTTATATTAATTATGTTTAACTAATTTTGGCTGATCATTTAAATACGTGTCGTTTATTTCTGCATTAATATTATCATAAAACTATATCTAAAATTGATAAGCAAAAAATGATTTCTATTAAATATTCCCATCTACTTGTACTTATTTATGTGCACACCACTTTCCACCATTTTCATACTATTTAAATTTTATGAACGTCTGAATATATAGCGTTATTTATTTAACAAGTAACAAAACCTCTATCTTCTATATATTACTTATGTAACTTACATTTCGGGGTGTTCTTAGCGGACTAGATAACTGCCTACTGCGGCCACTTTCCAACGAGCGTGGGGAGTCGGTGATAGACCTGCCGCGCCATACTTTTTCTGTGTCGGTTCTAAAACATACAAAGCAACAGAAAAATTAATTTTTCACCAGTCAAGTTTTAAACATTTTTCGTCATTGCACTTTTATACTTTGAGGCCTCTCCAAAGTAACCCCTAAAACTCACCCCCACTTAACTTAGGTCCAAGCAACTTTGTGAAGTAGCTCTAATAATCTGTTTTTAATCATTTTATGGGGGATTTCAATTCTTTAAAAAATATTGTAAGTATAACTGGCTCTCATGCAACTAAAACCGTCTTATAAGTCCGAGCAACGCCAGGCACACGAAATGTCATGCAGGCGACACCGGGTAAAACAGCTGGTGGTTTATATAAATTACTTGGTTATTTATTTTCATATCGAGAAATCACTATTTTGCACACTTCGCGCAAATATTTTGCTCGTATTATCGATTATCTCATAATAATTAGTCGAAGGTTCCAATGATACGGGTGTATCTTACGAGGCTGTCTGACATACGTCTGACCTTTTCCACTTGGAGATGCAATTACTCTTATTCTACGAAATGAAAGTTATTTGAATATACTCGGGTTCAATTTAACAACACATACAAAGCTATACAAACATTGACAGTTTTCTGGATAAATAAATATTTTACTTAGTAAACACTAATAGACTTTTAATCGTTAGCGAAATATATTCATAACGATAGAAACAACTAAATTTAAAACAACTTAAACTTTATTTTAGGAAACTATAATTATTGTTTGAATGATTCATGTGTTCTTATAAAAGATGACGCCAAAATTTCTGCAGTTTCGTAGAACTACCTCAGGAAAAGAGGCCGGGCGCGAGGAATACCGGAAGGATTGACGATCCTAATTGGATTGCTGGCAGTTCTACGATGAGTTGTGATCGGCGAACCAGCGGTCGGCGTCGAACTGTCAGACGACAGTCCCGAATCCCGTCCATCCTGACTACGCTGCCTCCTCAGAGTTCTATTTACATTCGAAGATTCCGCGCGCACCTGCCCCACTCCACTCGCGCTACTTGTTGTCACTGTTCGCCTTTTCGCACCCTTCGTGACATCGAGCAGCGGCGAAGTCATCGCACTCGAACGAAACTATGAACTTCACTAAACGTTTGCCAGAGTTCTTTTATGTTCGGTCAGTAATTTCATTTACATAATAAAAAACATAACGCTTTTAACTTAACGTTGTCTATTTTTAAATTGAGGTGTTATTATATTGCGTTTATACAAAATAATCAAGAGAATTATATAATTGCTTATAGTAAAAATGATATTTATTACAAGATATAAAACTTGATTTACCAGAGCTCTTTTATGTCGGGTTTCATATCGTAGAAGTACTAATTAAAGGTATGAATGACAGCGATTAATTAATGTTTATTACTAGACTATAAAAATTCATGCTGGTATACAGTTTTATTTAACTATTAGAAATTTTTGCATAGAAATTTTGATGAATACGTTTAATTGAGAGCTCATTAAAAGGTTCATCGCTACTGAAAGCAGACAAAAATTTTCATAATACAAAGAGCAGCTGAAAACCAAATCAAATCTGAATATTTGAAATACCGAGACTAACAGAATCCATCAATCAAAAATTTAAATTTGATAGGACTCAATATAGGATAGAATTCTTTTTACAATGCTCAAAATAGGCGTCTCCTGCTTACAAACCTAATTTTGACATTATTAATTCTATGTTTTGAAAATGAAAATTATAGCAGAAGATTAGGTGTTGCAATAGTAAATCCAGTGGCCTCGTTGCGGTTTTTGTATTACAGGCTGGAATTGGAGCGACTGGCGGCTGATAGCTGCGATCGATGCCAAGAAATGTATATGTATATGTATACTGGAAGTTTATGTTTTACAAACTCGGCCACCATCTACATTCACGCCGCTGGCTTTGTGTGCCAACAAGTCTTGCATAATGAACAAGTAATTTCAGATGAGTTTGTTTGTCATGTGCATGAGAAAAGTAAAGATTGAGACTCCATTGTACTTTGTACACGAAACTGAAACTTACTTTGAACTTTTCATAAAGCCGAATTTTATAGCGCCTTTCGCTTTCAGCAATCGGTGAAACTTCGCAGAATTGGTTTCGAAAGTTTTCGTTAAGTCTGACTTTTGTGATAAGAACTAGTATTGAATTCGGTTTATATTCGTTGTAAGAGCGGATTAGTTCCACTTGAATTAGTTGAAGTCGGTTTACATGCATGCGAATTGACTTTCTCACTCAAAGATTCGTATTAATTGTTGATCGAAAATACTTATACATGTCAAATGTAATGTAAATTTAGCAATCTTCTTGGTGAAATGCCATGTACATTAAATATGCCAATAAAATTGCAATAACAAACCTTCGCTCTTTGTTGAAATAACTATATCAGAATTATTAATTATTAATTCTATAAAATTCAGCTGCTCACTCTATTAATGAATATTTGTGGTACGCACAAGTAGCTATTTAAAGTATATACTAAAATCTTTCACTTTGTATTTGTAGCATTGCAGCATCGAAATTAATTTAAACATTATTTTCAGTAAAAAATCTTAATTTCTTAGTTCGTTTTTAGAACATTTTGTATTTTACACATTTCCAAAATGTTCAAATTACGATACGAAATGTTTTACTTTATATTTACAGCATTACAGCATTGCAGCATTGCAGCATCAAAATTAACTTAAACAGTATTCTCAGTAAAGTATTTTAATTTTCCAATTCGCTTTTAAGGCTTTCTGCGCATTGCACATTTCTCATGCGAAGCGGACAATTGAAATGTTTTCACATATACCCGAGGGAAAAGAACACTTGAAAAAACTCGCTATGTAATTAAGGGAGAACCGCGAAGCTTATTTAGAGAGCTAATTGAGTCGTGAGTGCGTCCATACACACATACTCAGACGGAGACACAGTGCGTGTGATGGTATAAACGGTAAAGTGAATTACTGTGCACACTGTGAAAAATCAATTTCCACTTGGCCACATTTACGGAAGTGGAAGGAAATTGTTTAACTTGTCGTCTCAAGACGACATTTCATTATTACAATATTCTCGGTGACTTTTTACTAAAGCAGTCTTAAATAATTGAAGAATTTAAAGGATTACAAATGTTAATTCCACAGAAAATGCATCATAAAAGTAATAAAGATTTTGGAACTTGTAAAGCTTAAAATTCAAATTGCTTGTTAAACCAACCAAAGTAAACAGCTTCAACACTAAAATTAGACAAATAAATGCTGGGAAATAACTTGTAAACTGTGAACAAAAAAATAGTTCAAAACTCATTCTGAGTAAACTCACTTTAAATATAGACTTTCTAAAACTGAAGTAGTTACAACTGATTGTTTAAACTACAGATAACGCATACCACAGTGCATCGATTCTGCTACGAAATAATAAGTTTTATAAATAAACTTTAAGAGAGCTGAACAGTTTCTTTAACCACTTTAAAGCAACGTACAAAAAGTAACTTTATTTGCTTTGCTAGAATTGGGCAAATAAAAGAACAATCGAAACAAACTCAATCCTATTTTAAACTTTACGTTGCCAATCTATACATTTCCACAATACAAAGATGAACAATTTAACAAATAACAATACCCTAATAAACACACACTATTCTAGTGCAGCTAGAAAAGGAGTGTGTACAGCGTAAATAGTGCGAATGATGATTTATTATTACTTGTTTACATACGATTTTAGCGTCTAGAAAGTCTAGAAACTAAAAAACTAAATTTCACTTTCTCACTTCACGACAACAACAAACACGAAAGTCTGATTTTGTATAAATCATTGTTGTTCTTCAATGATTTCATACTGCGACACGAAAATGTATATTTCCTTGGTACAAATTTAAATTATCGATTAAATGATAATTGATCATCGATCCTTCATTAAGAATTACGCCTGCGCACTTGATGACAAATAAAAACGCAACAGATGAATACAGAGCGCCGGTAACACCATGAAAGTCAATCCTTGATGATTCCATAACATAGCAGTCAATAATAAATTTAATGACTTATTCTATTTCGTAGAATCCGACATCGACATTACTCAACGTCATTAATAAATCAACGTCAAACTGCATTAACGTCTCTTCGAATCATTATTCCTGCCTTCCCCACCACCAACACAGTACGCAGTACCGGTGAACTTCCGGCGAAAGATTCGGAGCACGATGCATGGCCGACAATGGCAAAAGGTTCTGGGAACACTGCACTGATGATTCTCGCGCATGACACGGTAAGGCTGAGAAATAATTTTAATAAACGTATTCGACTACTCCGCGAGTCATCGAATGGAGACGTCGATGCCGCCGGATTGCAAACCGTCTCGCATTGCGAATCCTCAACGCGCGCATGCGCTCGCGTCTGACACTTCGTTCAATAGCGCAACCATTGCACCAGGAAGGAGAAACGCAGAAGGAAAGCGGAGCGATATAACCCTCGGGATCGTTTCAACCATCGGGAATAGACTCGATAATGTTGTTGTCCTGCCGGTGTAGATGATGAACAGTGCAGATCTCTCGTAGATAATTTCTTAGTGTAGAAAGTTCTTTTGAATTATATCGACTGGTTTGTCCCTTGGGAATGGTGACAGTACAGAATTAACATGGACCGGATCTGGGATGCAAAACAAGTGTACAGGGTGATCCATATACTATTATTTTCATGTAACGGATATTTTAAAGGGAATTTCTTTGAATAGAAGATTTGCTAGACATATGTTGTCTATTTTATCCCTTTTGGAATTTTGGTGGTACAGAATTAACATGGACCGGATCTAGGATGCAAAACAAGTGTACAGGGTGATCCATATACTATTGTCTTCATGTAACGGATATTTTAAAGGGAATTTCTGAGAGTAGAAGATTTTCTAAACATATGTTGTCTATCTTATCTTTTTGGAATTTTGGTGGTACAGAATTAACATGGACCGGATCTAGGATGCAAAACAAGTGTACAGGGTGATCCATATACTATTATTTTCATGTAACGGATATTTTAAAGGGAATTTCTTTGAATAGAAGATTTGCTAGACATATGTTGTCTATTTTATCCCTTTTGGAATTTTGGTGGTACAGAATTAACATGGACCGGATCTAGGATGCAAAACAAGTGTACAGGGTGATCCATATACTATTGTCTTCATGTAACGGATATTTTAAAGGGATTTTCTTAAAATAGAAGATTTTTTAGACTTATATTGCCTGTTTTATCCCTTGGTAATATTGGCAGTACAGAATTAACATGGACCGGATCTGGGATGCAAAACAAGTGTACAGGGTGATCCATATACTATTATCTTCATGTAACGGATATTTTAAAGGGAATTTCTGAGAGTAGAAGATTTTCTAAACATATGTTGTCTATCTTATCTTTTTGGAATTTTGGTGGTACAGAATTAACATGGACCGGATCTAGGATGCAAAACAAGTGTACAGGGTGATCCATATACTATTATTTTCATGTAACGGATATTTTAAAGGGAATTTCTTTGAATAGAAGATTTGCTAGACATATGTTGTCTATTTTATCCCTTTTGGAATTTTGGTGGTACAGAATTAACATGGACCGGATCTAGGATGCAAAACAAGTGTATAGGGTGATCCATATACTATTATTTTCACGTAACGGATATTTTAAAGGGAATTTCTGAGAGTAGAAGATTTTCCAGACTTATGTTGTCTATTTTATCCCTTTTGGAATTTTGGTGGTACCGAATTAACATGGACCGGATCTAGGATGTAAAACAAGTGTACAGGGTGATCCATATACTATTATCTTCATGTAACGGATATTTTAAAGGGAATTTCTGAGAGTAGAAGATTTTCTAGACATATGTTGTCTATTTTATCCCTTTTGGAATTTTGGTGGTACAGAATTAATATGAAGAGTGATGCAGTTTTGATGTAACACATGTCTTGTAGGGAATTTCTTGGTGTAGAAGATTTTCTAGATTTATATCGACTGTTTCATGCTTTGGGAATTTTGTGAGCGAAGATCTAAAATCCGCACATGGGATAGAAAACAAAATTTACAGGGTGATATAGATACTGTTACATAACAGATGTATCGTAAGAAATTTCTTAGAGCAGATGGTTCTTTAGGATTATATCGACTTTGTCCCGTGGGAATTTTGGGAGTGTAGAACCGGATCTCGGATACAAAATAAATTTGCAATGTGATGCAGACAATGTTATTCTGGGTCAAAGGAGAAGGTTCTCCAGAATTACATTCTCTGTTTTGTCCCTTTGGAGGTCTAATATCCTGTCGCAACACACGTTTTAAAGAGACTTCTTTACACTAGCAGGTTTTCTGGAATTATATTATGTGTTTTGTCCCTTGGGAATATTAGGAGCGTAGAATTAACATAAACCGGATCTGAGATGCAAATTTACAGGGTGATACTGTTATAGTGGAGTTACAGATGTCTCATAGGGAATTTCTTAAAGTAGAAGGTTCTCCAGAATTACATTGTCTATTTTGTCCCTTGAAAATTTTAGGAGCATAGAACTAAAATGAACCGAATCTGTGACGCATAAAAAATTTCGTGTACTAGAAAATTCTCTAGAGTTACATTTAACTTCGGTTTCTTAGGAATTTTTAAAAAATTGTGCTAAAGTACACCGAGCATCTGATCCAACATAAATGTACCGGATCATGCAGATACTGGTATTTGGGAACCTGCACATTTTTACTTGCAACTACCTTCTCGAATTTTCTGGTTTATGTGTTCATCAATTAAGCCTTTGAGTTTATTACAAGCAAAGTCTGACCAAAAAAACTCAAGTATTAGCCGCCAAACATAGAAAACATGTGGAAATTTTGTTGAACTAGTTTGTCAATTATGAAAGAGAAATATTTAAGGAGTTAATTGCTCGCAGTATCGGAAATGGTGGCAAAAATATGTGAACTTATTCGTTCTCTTTTTCCGCCAATGTTTTCGTTTCGATGATTGAAAACAGCTAATATCGCCTAATTAATTCATACTATCCTTAATATAGCCATCCTTAATTAATAATAAATACAGCAAAGATTTCTATAAAATAATAGAATTTCTATTTAATATACATTACATTTAACTACCAGGAATATTTAACTTACTAATAAATTGAAATACTCAACATAGCTATTAATAAATTATAAAAGATTGATGATAACAGACACTAAAATTTGTATAGAGGCGACGTGACAGTAAGCTATTATACTAGGTTACGATCTGGACGGCAAGTTTGATCAATAAGATATTCTTCCGCCTTTTATAAAGACGCCAGCTTATTTGGGTCACGCAATTCAATTCGTGACATTCTCCAGTATTGAAAGAATCTTTTAAACGAACCGGACAATTGGTATTTGATGAATGGATAAATACTTAAAGGCATAAAGTAATCATTCTTTCACCACGATGTTTGCAACATTACACTGCATGTAATTATTCTGCTGCGACGCTAGCCATTTCTTCACTGTTAATTGCCCATATATTGCAATCAGTCAGGTTATATTTTTCAGAAAAAATTTTCCTAATAAATAAACATCGATACTGACTATTCACAATATTTAAGGTTTAATTTATACATTCGTTGGCAAAATGAAATTAATATTTTGGAGAAATAATTAAATACTGTGTGACATGTGATACATTTTAAGAAATGAAATGAAATATATCATAATTATTTGGTGAAACGTAAATGTGGTATTCATCCATCCATTAGTCGATCATTCCATTTATACATATAATAAAAAAAACATAGTGGTTTTTAATTAACACTGTCTATTAAATTGTTTTTTATTGACATAATTCAATAAAAAATCATTTAAATAGACAAGATTTTTACGAATTGTCCACAGTAAAAATCATATTTATCAGAACATATAGAATCTGGTAAGATAGAAATAAAAGTAGTCTCAAGTGTTTCCATAACCAGAATTCTCAGGCAAGTGACACCGAGTCCTAGTTCTCAAGACACTGTTACCTCAGCAAAAGTGAAGTGCCACTGACGACACCGGTGCACAAAAGCTTCAGATTGCAGATCGCAGGTATTATTAGAAGGCTTTGAACATATGTCCTCGAAAATGTCGTACGAGAATACCCGAAAGAGTTGCTAATACATAGGACATACGATCGATATCACCCAGTTTCTCCTCACCGCTTGACCCTTGGCGACATTTCGCCAAGAATCTATCATGCATGGCATTTCGGCACTGGTCGAGAAAAGTCGACCGCAAGTCCAGTATTTCCTCAATCTTTATCACTCTTTTTAACACTGACCGTACCAATGCTCGTTTAATTAACCGGTTTTAAACTTTGATTCTATGATGCACTTGTTTCTTTCGTTATAGTAAACAATAAAAATATAAATTTGTCATTCCTTTTATTATTATCTAAATGTTACTTTATGCATTTGTTTTTGTACTAAATTATCCAGTATAGTTAGTGTTAATCATTTCTATTTTAGATCTTGTTTCTGTCCATTTTTGCAATGATTCTATGATGCACTTGTTTCTTTCGTTTTAGTAAACAATAAAAATATAAATTTGTCATCACTTTTATTATTATCTAAATGTTACTTTATGCATTTGTTTTCGTACTAAATTATCCAGTATAGTTAGTGTTAATCATTTCTATTTTAGATCTTGTTTCTGTCCATTTTTGCAATGATTCTATGATGCACTTGTTTCTTTCGTTTTAGTAAACAATAAAAATATAAATTTGTCATCACTTTTATTATTATCTAAATGTTACTTTATGCATTTGTTTTCGTACTAAATTATCCAGTATAGTTAGTGTTAATCATTTCTATTTTAGATCTTGTTTCTGTCCATCTTTGCAATGATTCTATGATGCACTTGTTTCTTTCGTTTTAGTAAACAATAAAAATATAAATTTGTCATTCCTTTTATTATTATCTAAATGTTACTTTATGCATTTGTTTTTGTACTAAATTATCCAGTATAGTTAGTGTTAATCATTTCTATTTTAGATCTTGTTTCTGTCCATCTTTGCAATGATTCTATGATGCACTTGTTTCTTTCGTTATAGTAAACAATAAAAATATAAATTTGTCATTCCTTTTATTATTATCTAAATGTTACTTTATGCATTTGTTTTTGTACTAAATTATCCAGTATAGTTAGTGTTAATCATTTCTATTTTAGATCTTGTTTCAGTCCATCTTTATAATAAATTTATTCTTATTATATTTATGTACTAGCATGAGTTTCACTCGTCCGTTTCGCGGGCTTAAGGAGAATGGGTTTGTGCACTATCACTGAGAAGTTGTGTGCGATACTTTTACTGACATTGTTTGTGCAGGTGATATGTTTGGACTAAGTCAGTAAATCTTACTATTCTAGATATTTTCTATTTCTACAATCTCTATCTTTATCTTGTCCGCTCAACTGGATGACGCAGTCTCACAAATGGAATATTGATTGTTCGTATGCTGATTGTCTATATTTGCTATCGTTGTAATCAATAGCCTATAACATTCCCCGAGATGCACGTTACACTTTAGAATAAACCGCAACAAAATCGGTTCAGTAGTTCTTGAGTTATACGTGGACAAACAGAAAAATCGTCTTTATTTCATGTATGTAGTATAAGTATATAAACATTTCGCTACAGATGGAAAAAGGGGGAATATTATAAAAAAATATTTCAATATCTTTTTAGAGAAACTACAAAGCGGAGGTTTAAAATATTGCGGACGAAAAGTAAAATAAGAGTACAAATATTACAGTATATTTCTTTGTTAAATAGAAGTGATCTTAATTAAGTGTTAAAATATTGATTCATTATTTGTATCATCAATATTAATCACTGAGGCGCATTACAAGTGTCCTTTATGTTTATAGAACATCCGTTCCATAAATAATTGAACCTAAAATACAACAGGCTCGCAAAAACACAATTTCCGTGCCGATGATCGAAAGAGAAACCTCAAAGGATTAATTCCTTAATATCAGCTGATTGGAAGCACATAGCGTTTCCCGTCGCCGGCGTCACCGAGCACATCAAGAGGGGCAGAATTACGATCGGAGTGCAAACCCCTGAGTAATTAGCAATTAATGCCTGAACTGCAGCCGATCGATTTTACGGATGGTAGCCGACCCTCCTACCAATGCCCTTTCCGCCGCAGTCTGCGCTGCACTGCAGCGACCACTCCATTTTCCCAACCCCCCCCAATTTTCGGCAACCAGTCGGCCGCTTCTTTTCACTACTGCCGGGGGCAAAGAACCCAATGCATTTCCGACTTTAACCCTTTCAATCCAGGAATTTTTTTGAACTCAAAAAAAAATTACCCTTTTTTTGTAAAATAGGTGAATCACTTGCCTTTGAATTATCAGTGTTAGTTAGATGAATCTCCTCAGCATTTTCTGTGCTCTGATCAGATTTAAGGTTATTAAATGTAATTTAAAGAAAAGATTTGTATAGGATTAGTTTAAATTATTTAGTAATTTTAGTTTCACATGAATGTTATCAAATTCTTTCATAGATTCTATAAATTGTATTTCACGTTGTATGATAAGTAAATCACTAGTAAATTACCTTGTACAAAGTAGCAAATGGGTTGAAAAGGATAATTTACTTAGTATGCCATTCTCGCATTTTCTACATCGTAGAGAATTTTCAATGTCTTCAAAATTCATGAAAGTTTATTCGAACACATTTTTGTATTTAAATGAAGTTTCTGAAAGTGAATCAAGAGTTAACCGCAACATAACTATATATTTTATGCAAAACAACAGTAGAGAATTTAGAATAATATCATTTTTCAACATATTCTCTTGCTTTTGTATCATTTCTGCTTCGGAAAATTTGGCGAAGCTTGCAATGTTATCGTCGAATTTTCCTCGTACGAATACATTAACAATAATGCAAAAAATTGAAACTAATGATGCAATATTGATAAATCAGGAGTTGAATGCTATGATACATGTGCTAATAACATGAAACATACAAAAGTTTGGAATTTAAAGCATTTTTTCCCATTTATAATGGTCACTTATCAAAAAGTTTAACTTGAAGAAAACGATGACATTGCATAATGATTAATCATGAAATTACGGATCCATATTTCAGAATAGAAATTACAAAATGCAGTTTTGCAGCACTTTTCCAATACAAAGATTTAGATAACTTATTAATTCCTTCATATTAACATATTTTCATTAACGAAATGAAATTTTGCATGATACAACGTGTATCATGCATAAGAACGCGATACTCGCAGCGGGAATAATTTATTCATAAAGGAAAGTAGGCATGCGATAACGTTATAAAAGGCTTGCAACCCTCCGACTTTGGCAACCAGCCATTTCCCATCCTTTTTCCGGCTCCGCCACAACTTCTGGCAAGCAAAACCCTTTCATGACTGTGCTGAATAATGCAGTGCCGCCGTTTCGAGCGACATTTAATTTACGGTCGTCTCGATCTCTCGTGGAAAACCTCCTACGTTATTATGGTCTCACTCAAAGTTGACGTTATACGCAAATTATGATGAAAGTCTTGAGAAGTAGTAAAAATAATTACACCAAAAGCCACTTATACTGAATTCAGAAAGCGAATAATTTTCATGTCCCAGTTGATTTACAGCACAGAATAGCACAAATTGAGCAGAATTCAGAACACCAATTAATTTCGCTTTTCGAGAAAAAAGCACCGCTAATTTGAGAATCAAAACCAAAAATTCCTCACAAAATATTAACTTTTTAAGATATTTCAATTTAATTCGCGGCACAATTCAGCACAACAATTCGTTTTGCTTTTTGAAAAAAGGCACCGCTAACTTCATTAACATATGATTTTCTTCTTTCAGTTATACATGAAAAGAGCTTGGAAATTCGAAATGTTAAATAAAATCGAATCTGTTGTCGTAGTGAAGAAATAATAAAGAAGAATAATTGAATTTGTAAAGGCAAAATAATACAGTTCGAGTAACAAAATGACACCTTATTTTAATTGAATTTATGAACTGGAATTTATTAAATTTATTAATCTTACGATTCAAGTTAAGTCTTCCGGCGGCGACCACATAATTTTAGACAGTTACAGCTCGAAACTTTCGTTAGCTAAGAATCTGTTATAATTTGTTTTCTTAGACATTATGCACAGAAACGCAATAATAATTACCAGCTTATCCGTTGCACAACGTGATTATTAGTATATAAGATTATTATATAAGATTATTCATCCTAACTGTCAGAGTCTCAGGTGACAGTATACTTAAACTTAACGTGTCAGTAATCGCCTTCGAATTAGTGGCTGACGGTTATTATTCCGGAAGGGGTTTGAAATCTCTCGATCGTAGTCAGTAACTTTCGTATGGCACGTGATGTAACTCATAAATTGTAAACCTTACCCAATTTTTTCTATGCTTCGCGGGTGTAACCACAAGATTTTACATAATTTCGTAATGAAAAAAAAGAGCTGCCTTTTTAGAATGAGTACAAATTTGAAGCTTTCAAAATGAATTCGTATTAAATAGTTGGAATTTTGTATTAATTGAAAAGAAAGTTTTGTTTAAATTTCATTAATGTTTTTAAAAAAAAAACTAAATTTATTGAAAGTAAAGAACGAACGAAAGTTTTTTTTTCTGAATGTGTACAGGGTGATTCACTTGCCTTTGAATCGTCAATGTTGGATATAGACTGTTGAAAATGATATAATTATACAATGTTGAATAATTTTAATATAAAGGAGTATTTACCGAGTCTTTTCCACGCACTGACATTTATTTATAATATCAAATTGTATCAATAATAGAAATAATTGTAACTCAAGTGTGAAGGGGATGATTAAAAGGCAAGTGACTCACCCTGTACATTTAGTACAGTCAAAATGAATTCATATTAAATTATTCAGTGTTTACATGAATTGAAATGATTTGTATAGAAATTCACTTCAATTTATTTCCATGCTTGAAAAAATGAATATGCTTGAAGTTTGCCTGAAACTAAAGAAAGCCGAAGGTCGGAAGTAATGCCGACTGAGCAGTGCCGCTCTAATTAGCGCCGAAACCGTTCTACTCCAAGTAAGCCAAGATCTTTGCGATGGCTGCTCGACATTTCCGCTATTCCGTTTTCTCTTTGATCCACGCTAATCACTGTTCTTCTGCCGCCAGCTAAAATGAAAGGAAGCTCAAAGTGCGACACTCGTTTCTTAATCCTCTCATTTCAAATTCCTTTTTTCAATACTCATTTTTACAAGTATTTCAACTGCCATGCAGTGTGCTCTTATACAGGGTGTTATATGTCGCGTTATTTCAAAGAGATTCCAGTAATTTAATTAAGCTACTGAAGACGTTGTAAATAATTCGTGGTTTAATCTAATTCAAGTAAGATTTAGTCAAAACAAATAAATAATGTGAATTAAATAAACAAATTTAAAAAATAAGATTAAGATGAGTAAATTCATTTGATCATAATTCTTAGTCGAGTAAGTTGTTATTCATTACCGAACTAAATTACTGGTCGCGTCTAAATAAACTTTAGTACTGTAAAAGAGTTCATAATAAATATTTCAAATTATATTTATAATCTGATCTTTTTTAATAAAAATACATAAGTAAAAACTTTGCTATTTTTAACACATTCAATTCACAGTGTGATATTCAGTAAAATACTAATCAGACGTTTAGTTCAACCACTGGTGTTTACACAAATATGTGTTTAAGTGTTGTTTAAACAGGTGCATCAGACTAAACAATTATTTATATTTATAGAAATAATATATGTTCGATTCACGAGTCATTCTCACTAATAAAGTCAATAACTTTAGCGATCGAAACTTTCTATTTAAACCGGTGTACTTTATAATTATCATACAAAATACTAATCAGATCAAAGAAAGTTTATTATATGCTTTCATATTAACTCGTATGATACAACGGCATATTTTTAAAAAATTATCCTGTTATATGTCTTGTATTTGTAGAAATAGTATACATATGTTTAATTCAAGGGTCGTCGTCACTAATGGAGTCAATAACCTTAGTGATGAAAACTCTCAGCTTAAACTGGCGCGCATTACAGTCATCGTGCGAAAATGCCGGGAAAAGCGATGCCCTTACTGCGCCAGCAAGCGCCACAGTTGAGCGGCAATCTTTTCTGGTTGCTTTGGATATGCTATCTACAAATGGAACTTACTGACGAGTACGATGGCATTCGCGCCATCTGGCGTCGCAGAGAATTGTTGATGCACAGGGTGATTCATTTGACTTTAAATTGAACATAGACTGCAGGAGAATTGTACATTTTTCAAGTAATTTTTTAATTCCATTTTAATATGTCAACTGAATGAATTGCTGTTATTTATCATTGTATTAAAATGCTGTTTTAATTATAATACAATTTTATGGGTTAATAGGAGTTTTATGTTATTTCCAAAACAGTAACGTCGCATTAAAATGAATATAGAGTTGTTAAATTCGTGGACTTATAAAATGTACAATGTTCAATTGAAAAGTAAAGCAGTAGTAACAATGTTTTATTTTAATAATTTTTAGTTTTGATTGGTGTTTAATTGCAACGGCTTGTTTGCGATCTAAGTCATTAGAATGAACTATGCCACGTTTATCATTTCCAATTTTACAGATGGTGCAGATTAATAATATTCAGAAATATGATAGCTGCTTTATAATTTTCGCCCATTTTCAATAATTAAGACGATAATCATTTGAGCAATCATCATCAAATAAACAGAATATAGCAGAATTTTTGGAACGCCTTGTACATTTCGTGGAGCATTCCATTTTCACGTGTTACAGTTCTACATAGAAGAGATACACGAATCCTGAGTTATTTTCACAGCCACTTACTCCGCCGGCGAGCTATTTTCACCGGGAGCGCTTACTCGCCTTAAGGTATTTTCGATCCACAATTCCAAACACTGTCGTGCCTCTCGAGAACGATCGAGAGAGAGAGAGAGAAAATCGAAAAAATCAAGCGAACACTTCGACATCCGCTTGACGCGCTCAGTGAGTGGGAAAGTATTGACCTAATTAGATGGCGTCGTTTAATTTAGTTCGTTGTAAGAGATAATGAAAGCAACGACGATCAATGCATTGCCGTTAATGCTTATTTACTCTTTATTTATTAATTTATTCGCTTGTTGCTATAACTAAAACCAACTTTAATCGAAATAAACATTTAAAATGGCTTGGTTGAAGTAAGTTTTTGCTTATAAAATGAGAAAATATGTATAAAACGAAATTTCATTTTAAGGAAAATTTGGATTCGAAAAATAATCGACTATACTTATACATTCACAAATACCGCAGCAACTTTTGCAGTTCGTATTGATGAAGTTGTCATATTTTTACTACATTATGGCTATTGGATTAAAAATGATTGATAATGCTGAATGCGTTGGATAATCATTATTGCGTAGTTATGGCTGTTTATTTATGGCATCTCGTATATTGAATTTCTTTCATAAATCATTTATTATTGTATATTTTTATTAGTAGTAATAAAAAGCACAAACTTTCTCTGTCTGTCTTTATGATCGTAATAAACGCAAAACAGTTGAACCAGTTTAAATGTGATGCTCTCTCTTCTCTAAGTTATAATCCACGCAAAGTTAGGCTACAAAATGCTATATTTATTACTAATACAGGGTGTTTCAAGAGTAACCCTAAAATTGGAAAGAATTAGAAGGTTGCGTTATACGTCGTTAACATTGTTGCAACAAAAATAATTGGATCGATCTAATATTCTTTAAATTAAATTATTGTTAACGTGCGCATGAAATGTCACCTGAGTAAAACCGTATATGTATAATGTTAGGAAATATTTGTTAACTAATTTTGGGACATTTATTAAATTTATTTATTATTGATGAATCCGAATTCAGCAACTTATTATTATAATTATTGTTCATTCGAACTGCCGCGGAACATTTACTTCGCAACGCCTCTCTTCCGACAAATTTAGCAGCGAACGTCATTATCTAATTGGCGCTTCGAGTTCTCAAAGGGAAGTGCTCCTTGAAATCTGCTTAGGCTTCGCCAAGCCTTAATGTGCACCGGCGTAAATCGAGAACTATCGTACAAGTGTACTACGCCCCTTCTATCTTCTCACACCTGCGAGGCACTTTAACCGTTGTTCTCATTAGTCTGCTTTTCCGCTCTCGTTCTCACCGATTTACTTTTGCTGCCGCGAGTAAACCACGCTGCTTGTAAATACTGAATACACTACACACTATTTGCATCTTCAATTTTGCTCCTGTTTTATGTGCTGTTGCTTGTTTCGATTTATGCGAAAGTGCGTACTTATGCCGATATCGATATGCTGAAGTAGCATATACAAAAAGTAGAATTTTTATCTGAAGTTGCAAAATAATCAAAAATTAAATCCTTGACAACAGAGTTTGTCAGTTTAATATCAAGGCAATATCCATCGCGAACGAACGTCTTACAAAAGGGAAGATGGATCCTAAGGATAATTAACCAGACGACTCTGAAGTCTTACTGATTACTGCGAGGATATAAATAAGAACGTTGTGTTTGTTAAACGAAAAATGGATCGAATTCTGTTAGTTATAAGTTGACATTATTGTATATTATGTATCTAATATTGTATATATTTAAATATTATTTTATGTGAAATTTTATATTAAATGTACGTAAATAATGTATCTATTATAATGCTGTAAATATGTGAGACGGTGTGTAAATAAATAAGAAAATTGGATCGAATGCTCATTTGCAATGTTTTGCCTGTTAGTTGTTAGTTGTAATAATATCAAAATATTATTTTATAAGTAATACTAAATCAATCAATAATGTTTATATAATATGGTGTTCATAGCTCAACGATTTTATACTGTTATAAACCAAAAAAATGTGGGATATTTTTCTCGAACATTTAAATAAGTACCGTTTGATTCCAAATTAATATTATTATACTTGTGGAAAACTATTCACAAAACTGTAATGTGTATTCAAACAAAGCATAAGTTAGAGTTGTATTATACTGTACAAAAATACATCTGAAATTTACGAATAACTAATTTCACTTAAATTTTCCCTATAACTTATAGACTTCTTGTTTCGTATTTCTATATTTATTTTACTATTTTTGACTTACATTAATTTTATTACTTAGATTTTTAGACGGATTAGTAAATTTCTTTATTTATATACTTTTCGAATACGTTAGAGGGTGGATCATTAACATGTAACATTGTAAGTGGATTTCGCATACAACGAACTTCTAAAATCGATAAATCGATAGCCCACGTTTCCATCTGCATACATCTTAAATTATGTGCATAGACTTCTTATTAGACGCAAAAGTTTGTGACAAATAAATGAACAAGGTTCACCGAAGTTCGCTAAACTAGTTAGTAAAGAATAATATATGTCCGTGACTCGAGCACGGAAATAGGAAGATAGCAGAAGGTAAGGTTGCCTGCCAATCGCAAACACCGAGATACGAAGTCTAATGTGTGCGGCAGATAAACTGACGTGTGAATCACGCGTGGGAAAAAGTCATTAACCAGCCATTTATCCGCTTACAATACAAAGAATAAGCCATTTTGCATTGTTAGCACTATTAAAATCGTTCACTATAATTGAAAATATTTGCTTTTTCATCGTCCTTAATTAGTTCTTATAATCTTCTATTACCATTATTAAATATAACTCGTTGTTAGTCGGTTATAACTTATGGATGTTGAAATATGTTTCATTTATATCACATTTTCAACCTCTAATTGGCAATATTATTAATATTAATTATTGTACATTTATTATATGTTTGTATTAAGTTCAAGTTTGAAGATACAATTAAGTGTTATCATATTGCAACTAAACAATCAATAAATCCGTGGACGTAGTAAAAATATTGAACCTCAAAAGGCAAGTTTCTAGGTTATATTTCTCCGGGGAAAGAAAAATCTCCTTATCGGTAATCTACTCTCCTTTAATCCGTGATCTCATGGAACTGCAAGATATGACTCACGCGAAAACCGTATCGCTATCTTGCTAACAGTAAAAGTGCTCTATCTACTAGAGCAGATAACATTGATACCTTCGGAATCAACACACTTTCTAGCATCACCGATAATATGGCCGCGCGAAGCTCCAGCAGCATGACTAATGAAAGTAAAAGGATACCGCTACAATGAGCAGGAAAAATGAAGGACGCTAACTGGCTAAAAAAAGTGAAAGTATCGAGCATAGCCAAGGAATAATTTTGCTCGGCAAAGTTGAGCGATGTCAACGAAAAGTGCACCCAAAAGTTAATTGTCTTTTTTTTCAAGTAGATTTTCATTTAATTGCTGGTTAATTAATGTTATAGCTTTCTATAATATGCTTTAAATTTCAACAATTTTATATTTGAAGAAGATCAATGATTGATGATGAAATATTGTTTACTTACACAACAGAAACGATAGTGAACATACACAGCACATAAATAAAGTACTCGAGCATCCAGTGTTTTTGGAAAAAAATTTCTTCTTCAAGGAAGAAAATGTCCTTGAGGGAGAATAAATTTCTTTGCAGGATACAGTTTTCTTTTTTAAGAAAACGAATTCTGAAAATACTGGGTTCGCGACTACTATTTTTAGCCACTGTACTTTTCAAATTAAATTTGTTCTATATTTTTAATAATTTGTATGTGCTCCTCCTCTTTAAATTGAGAAATGCCATATTCACCGTGAACAATAGAATAATATCAATCGATTTAAAGAAGCATTAAACAAGATATCAGAAAAAGAACAAGGATTTATCAACAGAAATAACGAAATCAAAATTGAAGAGTGAGTAAGAAAATATAATAATATTTCTTAATAATTTCTAATAATTTCCTCAGTGCTACTGACTTAAGAAACTATTATTACATTATTCTAAAATATCATCTTACTTTAATTAAAATATTATTACATTTTCTCATTCATTCTTCAATTTTACTTTCATTATTTTTCGTAATCAATTCTTTACTGGAATGTTTCTGTTTCTGTGAACCAATAAATAAATCGATCTCTCTAAGATTACATATTGTTAATATGTATTATGCTATTGTCTAAGAAACAATTCTCCTTCCAAAATCATACGAGATTGCAGTTGCATACTCGCAAAGATGAGGATATTTACCCATTGGCCGAGGAGTACTCGTTGAGGAGAGCGACTTTCGGCGGGCAGCTTTTCACCACCGTTGGCTCCTTCATGTCTTCTTTCATAGCTTCTCGATGATCCGTCGAAAGAACACGATTTTCACTGGGCTCTTTAAAGTCCTATTCGATAGACAATCGCAGTCATCTTCGTCGTCCACATTCTACTTCAACCGCGAACCACTTCAAATCAACGTTTCTTTCTTCGACTCGTTGTCAACTACTTCAAACTTCTTCCTTGAAGCTCTCCAATCAGTATGTTGCTAGTCTCACATATCACTTTTCTTACTGTTTCTACGATGTTTCTCGTTGTCACTTATTTGCAATTTCTTGTTTCATGCTAATTGTTTGTTTCACGATCACTTTTGCTATTGTTTCGTGTACGAAGTTTCTATTTTTGGTTAAAATAAATTTTCAATATGTTTATAATCGCATTATGAGTTTTCGATAGCTTGATTAGTCAGTTGTGTTAGTTCTATTGAATTGTATTGAACTACTTATTGTAACTAGTATTTGTTGAATACTTATCGTCACAAGAAAATAGTAAGGTTTGCAATAATACGTTTTCTATAGTTTGACTTTCAGTCAGTAGAATTAGTTTTATTTAATTGGATTAAACTACTTATTATAATTCGTAGTATTTGTTGACTACTGATTGCCATACCAAAATGGTAAAGTTCCCATTAAAATATTTTCCATAGTTTGGCAGTTAATCAGCAGTATTAGTTTTATTGATTTGAAACAGACTATTTATTATAACTAGTTGTACTGATTGTCACAACAAAATGACAAAACAAGTTAATTAAGCAAAAAGAACTTTTTAATGACGTGCAAAAATTTCTTGCATCCAAAGTTAGTGTCTCAGTTTTGCTTAAACTTGATACACTCGTTCTTATTGTCGCAGTCATTAAAAGACTCTCACTTCCATTATACCTTTTCTCTAAAAGTCCCGAGCCCTTGCGTCATTCCGCTTAAATAGGAGCAAATTCTCATTCTCCCCTCTTTCATTGAGACATCCCATTCTTCTGTCACTCGGACGCGCGTATCTGGGACCATTCATTCGATTATGTCAGTTGGACTCATCCACTCTGTCTCAGCCACTCGCCACTTACTACCTATTCGCACCATGTGCCAAACACTCTTCAGTCATTCATCGATTTGCTAGTATTTACTCGTCTCATTTTCTCACAAATAAATTCTCTCGATGACGCTGCCTTTGGGAAAAAGCGAAAATAGAACTAGAACGAAGGGAAAACTAATCTTTCACTACTAACGCGATTTTTTTATTGTTAGAATAGAACAGAATGGAACAAATAATAATTAAGTAGTTTTTCAGTCAGATATCTGTGATCAATTTCTGTGAGACTGAATGTCAGCAGTGATTTCGATAGCCGTAGAAAAGGAAACAAATTTATTTAATGAGCACATTATTCATAATCGTTAAATAAATGAATGAAACAATAATATCTAGTGAGATCCGTTCAAAATTCCCGTATCAACTTCTGTCAATCATTATCCAAATTGCACTAATTCATTTTAATACCAGTTTTACTGATATTACATTTATACTTTTTATTATTATTATTATTATTATTATTATTATTATATTACAATATTATAGGTTTTTTTAAACTGATGGAATAATTCTTTAAGGGCGTTTTGCATTGAAAACATTTACGTCGACATAAGAAAACATTTAAAAAGATTTTGGTCATTTAAGTGACTTTAAGATGCAAACGATTGTCCTAAGTACACAAGAGAAGTCAAACAATGATATTGATGATGGACTTTTCCGTGATTTGCGAATTTAATGAATTTTGACATTGTATGGACACGATATCTACAATGCAATACGCCCTAATTGAATGTTAGTGCGAACGATTTTTACACTCAGCGCCTAGTAGAATCCTTCACGCGTAGTCAGACACATCACTCTTGCAAGGAGACAGACACTCGTTTCGTTCCTTGTTTTCAGTGGCACAGTGGACGGAGACCGAAAGTGCGTCCTGGAAAGGGTATATTGCCGAGCGGGTGTGCACTGGTAACAATCCGCGAGTGCTAGTACAAGCGTGAGTGCGAGCGAAGTTTCTGCTTCGGAGCAGATCCCCGTAAGATACGGTGTTGGCAGCGTAACCTTCCTCTCGCTTTCTCGGCGTTACTGCTCGCAGGTTTCCTCGCTTCCCATCGACTTCAGCGCGATTTCCTCTTCCTCCACGGCTTCCCTCCCTTCCAGACTTCCACGGCCACTTTGGATCGAGCAGGGCAACGCGTCCTCGTCGCCAGAGTGCGTGAAGGAACGGGGAAAGGGCGGCTGCTGGGCCCTTGCCCGGTAGAGGCGCAATTTATTACGACCGCGGTAATGAAGACTTTATTAACACTAGCCGTGCCGTTAATCTACTGCTTGAATTTCATTTATATTATAGTATACTGACTTTCTATTCATGTTGCTTTTTGTTATGATATTAAAATAGTATTGTTATAGATATTAAAAATTGATTGATGAAAACAGTTGCAAAGATATTAATTTTTTTTATTGATTTAGAGGAATATATTATTTAAATAATCAACTCAATTGTATAACTTACGTTAAATAGAATGTGTGAAACCTGAAGTACTTTCTACTAAAATGTTATGATAACTGTTAGAGTCAAACTAGAAATATAATAATTTATGATATAGTCTAGAATTATGACTTCCACCAATCTTTGATTTACAAATGTGTGTTTTCGTGTATGCTTTCTAAAAAGCTGTATTTAGAGTTCTTAATAAATCAACACTTGCAACTATGCTATGCTATGCTAAAACAAATTGTATTATAATAAATAAATAAGATGAGAATAAATAAATAATACACATGATTTCGTGAAGGAACGGGGAAAGGGCGGCTGAGCCCTTGCCAGGTAGAGACGCAATTCATTACGGCCGCGGTAATAAAGACTTTATTAACTATAAACCGTACCGGCTGTTTATTATGACAGTTTCTACTGTCACCGGTCAAATGACTGGTTATGAAATAAAGGTTATGTTCCTTCGACACGGAAGAGGCTAATTGTTAATTTAATACGAAGACAAATGCAGAAAGTACCGTTTAGATAATAACAAAAAGATTATAGATTTACAGTTTTATTTTTAATAAGAATGAAATAAATAAGTGCATCATAGAACCGAAGTTTGAAATCGGTTAATTAATCGAGCGATCTTATTTGACAAGTCTTAATTTCTTCACAGTTGGCAATTACTTCTGAAATATTTTGATTTGTAATATTTTTCCCGATTTTCATTGAAATGATTAGCCGTTTGATTTTATAAATCAGTTTTCTTTTGATTGAATATTAATGGGGTTTGTATTTCAAAAGTTACTTATAAATTTTTCGGGTTTTTCCAACACTGGAATTCTGGGTGATAATACATACAAAATTTATGTTTTGTTAGTAAGAAACATATCATGTATAACTTAATTTTCAGAATAATAATCCTGATAGAGATGTGTACATAAAATTAAAATAAATGAATGTGAAAATACATACAAATGTATAATAGTTCTTGAAAACAGAAATTCAAACACTTTTCGAAAGTACCAAGAATTTCAACGCTGGTAGAATTCTAATTTTTGAAATACAAACCCTATTCATTTTTACGTACATTTGACGCTTGGTGAAATTGAAATGGAAAAAATCATAAAAAGAAAGAAACGATTTATAAAATCAATCATCTGTACATTACACTAAGAATTAATAAAAATGTTATAGATCAAAATGTTTTAAAAATAAGTGCCAAGTAAAAAAGTAGTATAGTAAAATCATGTATTATTCGTTTCAAAACACATTATTCTGATTCTTTGGAAAGAAACAAATATATGTTAATCTTTGATAGTTTTAGTATAAACAATTACTGTATTCCAACAATATCCAACAATCGCCTGCCTCGATCATAGCAGCAAAGCTAGGCTTTTGGCCAACAAGAGTCAGGATTTATCGCGGCTCTTCTCCCATTCGCCGATAATCCACGGTCGTGAACTTCGAACGACTTCCGCCACGGCGATGCGTGCCAACTTCCAACGACTCCTGGCAATCTTCACTGTCAACGATATATGGTTGCTCGCAAAAGTATCCGGTCGCCTCGAGAAATTACGATGTCAACTAACCGGGTGTTCTCGCCACTTTTATTTCATATAAATTTCTTTGGATTATTTTCTCTCCCCGTTTATAATCGTTCATCTTTCCCACACCAATGAATGGCTGCTTTGCAGTTTTACAGGATACGATTGCACGTGGTGATTCATTTGTGATTCAATCCGCATTGCGATTCACTGCACTAAATTTCCTGGTGATTTTAATTAATTTTATGAAATTTAAAATTTAATTAAAATTACTGCGGTGGTATTAAAATTAAATTAAAAAGACCCACAACTATTTTTTACAGCCTGCATATTATTTGTACATATACAGTGAGGAAGAAAAATATTCATACAGTAAAAACGTGAAACTATAACCATCATCAAATGTATGTTAATAATATTTGACGTGTACTGCGGTTTTAAGGGCATATTTATAACTCTGTACAAATTGCAAAATGATTAACCATATGATAAAGGATGCAAAACAGTTAAAGATTAAAAAATGCTTCTCTTCCTCTCTAATTGGTACTTTAAAAATGATTGAGACAACTAATTACCTCTAAAATAGAGTAGACACTTTTCAAAAATACTTTTACGAGCATTAATTACGTGCCGCTGGAGTTAATTTGCGAAATAAGAAAAATCATAATATAGTATATGATTTATCCTTTCTAAGTATGGCTGTTCGAATAAGAGAGTACGTAATTCCGTCCACGGTAATTTTAGCCAAGCGTTTAATATATTATTAGTAATTATGATGGGAAATTTTAATAAGCTCGTCGGCGTGTCTGAAGGCTTAAGATGGGAGATAATCTGACACGATCTCGCGCTGAGACGTAATTCAATTGACCGCCAAGCCAGGAAGAATTAAATCCACGAACCGATAGGAAGTTCATAAATTATATAAGATTAAACCGGTATTAGCATTAGCACTAATAGAAGTGCTAATACCACTTACAGAACTGACACCAGTCATACAACCATGATACGAACGTTTCCGCCAATCAAATTTAATCTTGTGTTGGGATTTAATTTATATATTATGTAATACAATACACTGACATGCTATTCATGTTTCTTTTTGTTATAATATTAAAATAATATTGCTATAGGAATTGAAAATTGATTGGTGAAAAGAGTTGCAAAGGTATTAGTTTTTATATCGATTTAGAGGAATATATTATTTAAATAAGAAACTCAATTCTATAAGTTTTGTGAAATAAAATGTGTGATGCCTGAAGTACTGTTAACTAAAATATTATGATAACTGTTCGTGTAAAGCTAGAAATATAATAATTTATAATATAGTCTACAATAACGTTGCTTACGAATGTTTGATTTACAAGTGTGTGTTTTCGTGTGTGCTTTCCAAAAGCTGTATTTAGAAATTTAAGTACCTCCAAGAACAAAATGCGAGGCTAAAATGTTTGATCATAATAAATCAACACTTGCTATGCTAAGTTAAACAAATTCTATTATAATAAATAAATTACAAGATGAGTTAATGGACGTGATTGCAGAATGACTGTCGATCCTAAAAGAGGCCGGTTCTTTTTTGACAAGACACTCAGGTATTCTCGTTAAGTGACTTTATTGCAAAAGATCATATACTTTAACAATGATTTTTCACGGGTTCATGCAAGTTATATCGACGGCACTAAGAAGCTCCGCCCGGAAAAACAATGCTCATCGCTGCCCAATAATGTTACATAGTCAGCTGGTTTATTGAAATATATTTAAATATACGCACTGGCGATACATAGATTTGCGTTTATAGGGTTTTTTTTTCTCCATGAAAGCCGTAGATTTCACACTTATCGTTAGCTGCGTGCTTTACGCCTAACCTGAAGTAAAATATATGTATACGTGAGAGAGAATAATCTCGACAATAATATCTCTCTGGCAAGGCAAACTATCGAACTGGTACAAACGAATCTTAACGAAACTTTGTCCACCCATTCGCCACCCAAAGAAATCGATACGTATTTGTTTTTGTATCGGTAATCGTCAGCATCAAAGGATTGAAAAGGAGGCATCAAAGTTCAGAATGCAACTTGTTCACTATTTTTGAGTGTTTAATATGTGTAGAAAATTTCATTGACTTGTTTGTACTAGTTTAATAATTTTCCTTGCGAGCGTACAATGATAATCCATCGTAATTGTTTAATACTGCAATCTTAAATGGAATTCTATCGTTTAAAGCCCTTAGAATGGAAGAATTGCGTTCGCACAATGCGCGCCCTCTGATCGCACATCCCCTTGAAAAGTGTTGCTCGAACGCATGAAATTATGAAATAACTTACAAAATCTATAAATAACAACGAACAATCGATCAACAATTCGTATAATACAGCTCCGCACGCCTGTAAACGAACTAATTAACAAAAACTAAACGATAGCTTAGTTTCGCACCTCGAAGTCGAGTAAAGCTTCGTTCGCAAGTGGATTAAGCTTGGGCTGATTAAAATGCAAAATTATGGCACGAAATCATGGCTGCCAGACTTGGCGCAATCGCCAGGCGGAATATCGACCGTTTGCATAGGACACTTCATTTCTTTGCATCTGTAATTACTCATATTAATGTAATAATAATGTTTGTTATATTAATAATAGTAATAAATATATATTATACACATCGCTCTACAATATTCAACCATCAGTTTCCCCTTCAGCAAAATCACGTAAAGTGGAAAGCGAAAAATATTTACTCTTCATTTCCTGTCAATTTGTTTCGACCTTCATAGTTGGCAAGTCTGGCAACCAAACGCTACGAAATGGAAGGGAATCTTCTCGAATCGATGTCGACTCGAGCTTTCACGAAAAGGAGGAGGATCGCTTGTGCTTCCTGGCGCCCCTACGATTTCTACGGAGCACTACGCGGCTCTTGCGGCACTCGGATTATAGGTTATGTGTGCACCGGGTCTGGCCAATTGCGACTACAATGCGGGAGTTAATATAATTGTATACCATTGCGTGGCGATTACCAATGAAGCGACGATCTCTCGACGTAATGATCGACTAGTTTAGATTTAGATAGAAAAGACATCGAAAGTGGCGCGCTGTAAGAAAGATGGCGACGTTCATCCAGACCACAAAATCTAGTACAAAGCCATTCCAAAATTAACCATTGATTCGCCTGTAGAAACGTGGATGTTTATAACAATATATTGTTGGTATTAATAGAAGACTGTTACCGCAAAACAACAACTAACTGTCCGTTGTGTAAAGATGTAGAACTTGTAATTAAATAAATATGGACTCTATGTCATCGCCATTGTGGAATACATGCAGTGATTTTTTTCCAGCAGATGGCCACACAGTCGCCACAAATCATTATTTGATTCCTTTACAAGCATTTTCGTGGAGATAAAATTCTGTTAACTGCACCACTTACTAATTAATTAGGAACTCATGGATTCGGTTGACAACTGATTAATTCTACTAGTGGCGACATTCATTAATGACGAATTAAAGTATCTGAATAGAACAGTTATTTACAGTGGGAGAGAAAAGCGTTTAGTAAGAATGTCAAATTATGAAAAATTGTTGTACTAGATTTGATTTTCTTGCCGTGTTTGCTAATGAATAAATACTACAAACGTTGCTGTAATGATTAATAATTGCATGCCAATATAATATTGATAATATTACAGTGTGTTTATTTGCACATTCTTACTCTACGAATACTTTTGACTCTCGCCACACATAAACTTTCTATACAAAAATATCATTTTCTGCCTGCCAAGTAATCGAATCTTTTCTTACGATAAAAAAAACGACCTAAAAAGAATCACCATTCCAAATAGCAATAAAAACAATACAATTCATATAACTGTATAATTAATAACTGCCTACGCAATTAAAGTAGTCACTAATACCGAAAATCGGTTATATGACAATAAATAAACAAATCAAATATATATTTTTCCTCCGCGAGCCAAACAAGGGTTGATTTTGGAATCGATCTTGTACATTCCCGCAAGGATTACACATTATGCACTGTCCTTTAAGGATTAGTCTGGATAAAATCTTTACATGCTAGAAGATCCTGCGCGTTTTTGGACCTTTCGAAAAGGCTGGTTGGAACTTTGGTAAAAGGACGAAACGTGTTACCCGGACGTGACGCACAATGGGCGTCGGTATGAAATTGGAAAAATAATCTCTATTCACTGCTCGGTAAGTGCTACTTCTCTCGTTACCCTCGTCGCCGTCGTGTCTTCCGCTCGCCTTTTCTACTCTTTTCTCCGAATTCCTGCTGGGCTCTCCGCTCTCATAATCGCTCATTTACGTGTGTGTGTGTGTCTGTGTGTGTGTGTGTCGACGTGTGTCCTTTGGATCGGCTTGAAGGGAGGGTTCTCAGTTTTGTACGAAACTAGCTTGATTTGTGTCGCGCGGCCGGATTTCCATAGCCGTGCAAGAGGAAACTGACTCTCATGACTCATTGTCAGTAAAGTTATCTTGAAAGATATTCTCGAAATGCCAGTACAAACATCTAGTCGTTCACCAAACTATACCAATTCCTCGACATTTTTGAGAGTACAAATTTTAATCTTTTAATGACTCTCCCAAAGAAAGTTGTTTGAGTAATTATTTAACCTGTCACTTTTTATTTGTGGGAGAACGACAGAGAAAAATGTTTTTCATGTATTCCTTCAGTGTGTTGTCCTCAGTTTACTTGTAGCAGTAACAATTTAATAGCTCGCTTTTTATTTATGGGAACAAGACAGAGGAAATTGTTTCATGTATTTCGTCATAGTGCTAGTTTTAATATCTTAATAATTTCCCAAAATAAATTGGAATAATAAATGTTTAACCCTCCACTTTTTCTTTATAGGAACAAGAGAAAACTGTTTTTCATATATTCTTTTATAGTGCTAGCTTTAATCTGTTAATAACTTCCCACAGAAACTTATAGCAGTAACTATTTAATCTGTCAGTTTTTTATGGGAACAAGACAGGAAACTTGTTTCATATATTCCTTCCAGTGTGTCTCTTAATAATCTCTTAACAAT
Source organism: Ectemnius cavifrons (assembly GCA_964023945.1). NCBI lineage: Eukaryota > Metazoa > Arthropoda > Insecta > Hymenoptera > Crabronidae > Ectemnius > Ectemnius cavifrons. The sequence goes on along the minus strand of OZ030380.1, from coordinate 2,885,678 downwards.
CCCTCAACTAAAATTCGAACAATAAATCTTTAACCTTCCCCTTCTTTCTTCATAGGAACGACGGACAGAAAACCGTCTCTCTAAAAAGAGAAGGCTGCAATTACCGCTTAGCCGGAGGAAAAGTGAAATTTCGTGAAACCGAATTCCCCATTGCACAACTATGTCGAAGTCACTGTCTGGCGCGCGCTCTCTCGGCTCATTGTCAGTGTCTCTTAGTTTCTTTTTCCCTGGGTAGACCGGCGCTCGCTTAATCCCAAGAGAGAGAGAGAGAAAGAGAGAGAGAGAGAGAGGGAGAAAGAGTGATTTGTGTGTCGACCGTTTGGGTAATTGGGTGTCTCGGTCGACTAGTCGCTGCGATTAGTGTGTTCGCTAATCGACAGTTGGGCTGCCGGTCAGTGCTGTGGTCGCTAGTTAGGATATGTCAGCTGGTAGTAGTCTCCACCCGCGGAGTCCTCATCGGGGCTTTGCAATTGCTTCACTCGCTTTATTAGCGCGCTAGAACACAAAATACTATCGCTGAATTGTCAGACACCTTCGAGTGCAGGCGGTAGTGTGTATGTGTTATGTTTTGTGTCTGTGAGCCAGATAGCACAATGCCGTTTTAAAAACGTCTTTAAAACGTCCGATAGGGATATTTGCGCCGTCTTTTCGTCTCATATGTGTTTGTCAAACGTCCTATGTTATAAAATGGGATATTTTAAAGGATGTTACAAATATATCTCTAACACGTCTAAAACACGTTCTGAACAAGCTATAAGACATGTAAAACTGTTTTAGATACGTCTTTAATACATGAATGATAGGACTTTCAATATAATTTCGAAGTGTTAACTCGGTAAAATCAACATTTGATTTTGAAAAAACAACCAACTTCGACGTTATATGTAATACTATCGGAATAATGTGCAATTATCAAACAACCGTATATTAAAAGCATTTTTAAAACGTTGAAAAGATGCCAAGTTCAGACGTTGTTAAAATGTCTTTTGCTCGACGTCTTTGCGACGCTCTAAGAATACCGCAAAGAAGCAGACGTAAAGATGACGCGTTGGAGACGTTTTAAAAATGAAAAAAAATTTGACATCTTCGGAACGTCTTTCGCAGAATATCTTTAAAACGTCCTACGAATGTCGTAAGACGTGCATATGTGAAAATCACATAAAAAGACGTTTTTAAGACGTTTTGTGCTATTCGTGGTGTGTGTTTGCTTTTCAGCTTTTCTCGGGCATACAATTGTTCTACTCTCGCCACTCTCGTACGCATCACACACTCTTTTTTCGCACTCATACAGCCCGTGTTTCTATCGATCTAAGATTAGACGAATTATTCGAACTTAATCTCGACTAAGATTTTACACTTTTGTGTAGTAATGAAATTTGTCGAACACTCATTGCGATTTCTGCACAAAATATAAAATGGACTTGGACGTCTTGGAACGATGCCAGATTTATATTTCGTCATTCTGGTTGAGGTTTTTTTATGAATTTACGTTGATTGTTTTATTATTGTAGACTTTCTTTGTAATTCTATTGTCTCTGAAAACAACTAGCTGTCTATTGTTTATTGGGCGACATAGAATCTACTGTTTAAGATTGTTATAAACAATGTGGAAATTATATAGGCAGTTAATACGTATTAATAATTTATATCAGTATAAATGCTCTAAAGATAGCACACAGCTAATTCATTGGAGATAATAGTAATTACGGTTTTTCTCTTTTTGATTAATCTTTTGCAATCGTAAATCGCTGATTAATTATTCGATATTTCTTTCTCGTAACAATTCAAGCAAATATAATTTACATGGTTTCGGCATAATGAATTTGCCAATCAATAAACAGCCCCATTTTGCGAATGTAATTCGTACTGACTGAACATGAATTTTATTTCAAAATATTACAAATATTGGAACCAATAAAATAGTGCATGTTTGCCAATCGCAAATGATTAACCAATTTAACCATTTGTCTCTTACATAAACATATTTGTACTAATAATAATATTTCTGGATATGCGTTTCTAAACAATTTACCAACGGCAGAAATTCGCATCCTCGCAAAATAATCTCTTATTCAACTTATACAAAAGAGCATTACAATCTACGCCATAAACCTTTCGTGAATTCCGAGGACAAAACTGGGACTCTGTGAATCGAGAGTGGAGACTCGACTACCTAAAATCAAACTCGATACTTTTATCAGTGTTTCCCTGACACAACAGCCGCCTTTCTATCGACTGGTATCGAAGGACAATGCCAACCCATTTCCAAAGTTAACCCAACGCAAACGGACGAACACAGAACATGGGAAAAAGCGAGCAGGCTGTTGCTATTGCGTAGGAAGAGCGAGCTTTTTACGGGATGAAGCATTCTTTCGTATATCGATTCGTTGGCGATTCCTGTAACGAAACTCGACTCTTATCGCTCTAATCAAATGACTTCGCCTCTATTTTTTTCAGATCCTTTCAGCGCTTTAAGAGAATTGTCTCTTTAACGGTGGACAGTTTTGTTTTGTTGGAAATGTCTGCTTGCGTAATTAAAATCGAGCGATGACGAGTATACTCGATTGTTTGCAATTTTAATTCATTTCTTTCGAATATAATATCTTCATAATAATGGAAAAAGTTATCGCCCATTTAATTCCTTTGTTCCGAGAGAAGAAACACATGTTTCATTTGTTGCAATAATTACGATTTCTATAGCAAAGAGTAATTTATTTTTGCTCGTGACGAGTATACTCGCCGAACATCATTAAAGGGTTAATTGTATGATGTACGGAGTGATTCATTTGCATTCGAATCGGCATTTCCTGCTCCACTTTTTATTATTATTGTGCATATTACATTTAACATATTAGAAATACAATATAATATTTTATATCGTTTATAAAATATTGAGAAGATTTTGGATCATTTGTGGATAATTGAAATTAGTAAACAATTTGTAATTATCGTGCAACATAGCAGCATATACCTGACAATGGTGATTCAAAAGCAAATGAGTCACTGACTGTACACTGTTTGATGATATCATGGAGTCAGCTTTGTTTCTTTTAGTTCTTCCGAGTGAAATTGACGGTTTGGTGATTTTGTCACGGTGTTTCTTCACCTGCCAAAATCGTTCCACAAAACACCACTAATTATAGTCATTTTCTTTCGTGGGTTTTTTATATTGTTAGTCATTATTTGTAACAGGAATTATTAACTGCAATATACTTCATGTGTGCTTTCTATATGCAATAAAAATGGCAATAAACCATTCGTTAAATAATTGAAGTTGACAATAAAATATAGAAAAAAATTCTCTACGAGGCAGAATCAAAATCGATAAATCTATAATAAGGAATATGCAATCAAGTTTCATTAACGATCATTTAAGGAATGAAAGAAAATATTTTTGTATTATTAATTGCGTAAAGGAAAAGCCTCAAAGTAGCGATGCGATTCTCCAAAGTGCATTTTTATATCAAAAATGTGTTACGTTAACAAATGTATTACGTAAAAAATGTTTAATACGTAATTGCCGTTACGGCAATACTGCGCAATAATTAATAATTACAGTCCTAACAATATATCCTTCAGTTACGTCTGTTCTGTAAAAGCGGATGAAAAACTTACTAACATCTCCGAAGAAAATTTGCTTAACTGTAACTGTGGCTTCTTAATATCATTTAAAGCATTACTATCGCTTTCTATTAATAATAATGTATCATTGCAGATCGAATGTAAAAATCATTAACGGAAGAGATATTTGTAAGACGATTTCCTCACAATTCGAGCAAACAAATAATACAAGTCTCGATTTAAAAAAAACATCATTATCTTATGCATACAATACCATTCACACGTACAACTACGAGTGCCCAATGGCAGAACGGAGAATAATAATGCACTGGATAAACATAACAAATTATCTACACATGTGTTCCCTCCGCATAGCATAAACAAAAGGGATTATCCCTGATGGACAGCACAAATCATTCTCCAGAATGGGCAAACAATTGGTCGAAACTTAAGCTTTGCTTAAACAAATACTCGTGAATAAAAGTTTAACGCAAGACTAGTACACAGAGTAAACAATATCGGACTACAACTATGTGGATATTGTACATTCTTAGGTACTGTGGCATTACTTGCTTGCAATGCTACTGCTTACTTTCTTGCAGATATACAGTCAGTCGCAAAAGTAACGGACCAACACAAAACATTACAATAACAAGTAGGATATTTTTAATAAATTTATTTTGCGATGGTTTCTTTGAACTATTCTTCCTGGAAGTTTATAATATTTATCTGTGCCGCAAGGATCAATGTTCGATCCCAGTTTTGCAATGTATAATTTATTATAAGTGCTGATTGTAAAAATATTGTTATTAGTGCTTTTATTAATATTCAGTATGTTTTACAGTGAGAGGGAAGAAGTTTAGGAAGTAACGTTATCAATGTGCGAGAAAAATTTGGTTAACGAGAGTGATATGAAATTGGCTATTACCGTAATAATTAGCGGGGGAACTTTTGAGACCAACTGCAATCAATTCAAAAGGTTAAGATCTTCAGAGTCAAATGCTAATTACTGACAAATTCTAGGTTGCTACGAACGAGAAGAGCTCCGAAAGGAGCGAATGTATTCGTCGACCTTTTCATTGCGCAAACTGAGTAGTTTGTCCATGCAGCTGAGTAATGAGCATACACCTAGGAAGAAGCGTAATTCTACAGGATGTTTCAAAAATGTACGACCAGACTTTCATTATTGCTCTAAAATTTAATTGATTTTAAATATGCCACAACTCTGGGAAAAAATTGATACTATTAAAAAATGTGAATTTTAAGAAATCGCGAAATTTTCTGGTGGCCGATGTGCGAGTTAATATTAAGAAACTTTTTGATATAAAAATGTAGCACTTTCAGATAGACTTTATGGGGGAAAACAAGTAAGAATCGTGAATTTTCAAACTTGCAACGTTTTTTTTTTAAAGGTAACAATGTGTTAGTTTTCTTCTTGTACGAGTGTTCAATATTTTTCTATGTCAAAACTAGCAAGCCGTTAAAGAATAGCTAGTCATTAAATCATCAATTTATGAGTGAATGTATTCAGGATAATGCTAAAATTACTTAATTCTGTTATTTCAGATGAAAACGTACTTACTAGTTGTTCAAATTATTTTATATCACAAAAATTTGATGGCAATCGTTTCTTCTAAAAATATTGCTCGTGGTATATTATTGAATCATCCTGTATGTATTCCATCAGCATAAAGTTTTAACTTCTCACTTCTCAATAACAATCGTTTTTTAGTATAAAAATATTAACACAACAACAAATAAAATAGTTAATATTACATGAAGTGGTGAAACAGTCTTTTAAATATTTAAATGCTGTGTTTTTAACTAAACGACTCATTTTGCACTGATTTTCTCCAAATTGCATTGCACTATAATGCACCGAATTTTCAAATGTTACATTCTAAATAACACTGTCATAAAAAATAATATTATTTAAAACGTCAAAGTCAGTAAAAATTAATCTAAAATTAAACTAATTGCTTATGCAATTCTAAAATACATAATAAATCATTTCAAGACAGATAATCTCTTAAGTGAAAAGTATTGTTTAAGAAACACTGAAACACTTTATCGATGTGTGAAAAAAAGGCATCGTGATATCTCGATTCTTTGTTCACAGCTGTATTTGCGATTTCTGCAGAGCAAAGACAAGTTACAATCATCAATCAAGATTTCGAATACGCGTGCAACATAATGTGCAGATCTTTCAATTTGTGTGGTGTGCTTAATGATTCATAATAAGCGATTGTACCGAGTTAAGACAAGGTCCGCGCGTGTGAGTAAATACACGTGATTGATGAATCACCCATTCGGACACTTCAATGCCAGTTTGCGGAGATATTAATTAATCTACGCTTAATATTAATACTTGGTCGAATATTCTACGCAATGTAAATATTTTATACTGTAAAATATTACTTGATATGTTTATCACTATACTTCCACTTCTAATAATGACTATATTAAATTATAAAATATATTATAATATATGTATATTCGTATCCGACTGATATTTTGTAATAGGAATTCTATAAAAGTGAAACTGTAACAAAGTTCCCAGTAAAATATACGGAAAAAATTCCTATAAAACCACCGCATTATTATGTGATGGGAGTGTTAATAAGGCTTGCAATTAGTCTGGTATTTAGAGCGAAATTGGCCAAACGAGTTGTGCGTCGAGCAATTTAAATCCGAGCGAATGTACAGGGTGAGTCATTTGTCTTTCGTTCGCCACTGTCGGATATACGCTACTGCATATAAAATAATTATAAATTATCTGGTCATTTTAATGATACACGAACGTCTTCCAACTTTTTCCTACATCTTATACTATATTATATATACATATATATATATATATAATATTAAATATATTAGAATATTATTTTACATATAATATGAGCAATGTATAGTGTATAAATATAATATTAAGTTGAGGAATATCCAGTATTCACAATTCAAGCAATGTTATATTCTTAAAAACGAGAAAAGTCTTGTCTATTAGTTATAACTTAGCACCATTACTTCTGTGAAAAAACCTTCGTTAATATTTACAAAAAAAATCCAAAGTTATTTATAACTAACTGATTTTTACGATCACTTAAATATATACTATATATTGAAATTAATATTATTATTTTGTAAAGAGAATTATTAGCAAAACTGTATTGAACACACAAAGGATATACAGCATCAAATTATACAGTATGATCTAAAGATTACAAACAGGAAATAATTGTCGTTAAATATTCCGAAAAACTTGCAGGTGTTTGTGTAATGCTAATAATTGTATGTGTATGACAAAAAGTAGTGTTAATTGAAAGGGAAGTGAATCACCCTGTAGATGAGGCGCGCTCGCCACAGTGAAATATGATTCCCGCGGGCAATACAATCCTTTACCAGTTAAGCCTCATTTCTGACACGCAAGGGGCAAGTGCAGATCTCGAAGTGCACAAGGATAACAACAACAGTAGCGCGCCGGCGACGGTGCGGTCATGGAAAAAGTCATATTCCTATCGCTGGTACCTCGAATAGTGTAATTCAAGTTAAAAGGTGCCCCCAAGGTGCCACCTCTACTGCATTTCCATGCAATCCGAGACTGCCAGGCGTATATTAATTCATTCTAAGCCTTTCGAGTGGTTTCACATTTTCCCACTGTGCCCAAGTTCTCACGTTAATTTAGTATTACTTATTAGAATACTGCGAATGTTTATAGAAATTCAGAGTTTTGTTTATTTATTTAGAAACTCCGATCTGATGATCGAGAAAACGGTTTTAATTTTGCAAACGTAAGCGGTGCATTGTTGATAGTTAATCACATAAATAGAATGTGACTTATTAAGAGACCGCGAAAGTTTATAGAAATTCAGATTTTTGTTGATTTATTTAGAAATTTGAGTCCGCATATCCAGGTAAAATTAATTTTGCAAATGTAAGCGATGCATGGAAAAAATTGTTGATAGTTAATCACGTAACTAGAATATAACTTATTAACAGACTGTGAAAGGTTAATGAAATTCAAGCTTTCATCTATTTATTTAGAAATTCCAATCATCATGTTCGTGCGAATGAATTTAGTTGTGCGAATTCAGACGATGCATGGAAAAAATTATGGACAGTTAATGCTAAGAGCATTGTTTATAGTTCATGGTTGAAGACACAAGGATACAATTATGCATGAATTTCCCCAGTCTACTTATTAAAACAGTATAAAGCTATAATTATTAATGAAAAACTATACAATATGCCACGAACTGAGAACCTGCGATTTCGATGTTGGTCAGAAATGTATCTATATGTATACATGATTGTTTTTATAGAAAACATTTATTAGTCTTTTCTCATTGCAATGTATGCAATGAAAGCAACAACGAAACAATTTTTGTTTCCTCCAAACTTCCAAATATCTTTTATGCAGGCATTATTAAAAAATGTTTATAAAGATGTTTTCTTATGAAATAACTCGTTGTTAATAACAGCACTGGAAATCATTGTTTCACCATCTTATCACAAAGTTGTTAAGCCAAATATAGCAAAGCACATTATAAATATCAATAACATTTGATATTTGAAACTGCATTTAATAACTTACAAGTATGAGTAATTAGTAACAGCCAAGACAAAGCAGTTCGTATGTATAATGAAGAATGGGAATCTGTGACTGTTTACGTAATTCGCCATAAGTTAACAAAATTCTAAATTACATGTACCAAAGTTTAAAAATTTTAAGCTAGGCAAATTGTTTTCGAATCGACTACTAATCATTAAATGCACAAATAATTATGAAGAATGCAAAACAACAATTTCTCATTATTTACATGATTCACTGTAAATTTAAAAAATTCTTATCCAAAGAACCAGTGTGTAACATCTACGAAAGAGTACAAATCTAAACAAGAAGAGTTTTTATAAAATACACTACCGTTCAATAAATGCACAAATAATATTCGTACAAAGTCTCTATGGAAAAATGGAGCACATGCTAGGTAAGTGTGATTTTCACGAGGGGGAAGTCCTTCAAGCGTGCTTCGACACGACCCAGTTGTGTATGTGCTACGCAAGGCATCACGCAAAATATACATTCACCCATTCGTCGACAGCTTAGAGCAGCTTTGCTTTTTAGGGCATTCTTAAACTACAGATAACGGACGCGTGATATGTAAATCTCCATTCTATTTGAAAAACGCGAAGTCTTGCGTGAAATTCATATTTCATTCATAATCGGGTGCTTATTAGCAAATATCTAATATAAATAGGAGAAAGTACTGTTTAATGATTCAAAGAAATGTTCTCTTAAAAAGAGTTACAAATGGTCAACTTATGTGTCGTTTGAAAATTGCTGTTCGCTAATTTTCTTTGTTATACGCAGAAATTACATATGTGCGCATTTATGGTAATAACATTTATAGTCGGTGATAGTTTATTAATCACTTCCTTATGCTCTGCTCTGATCGTTAAGTGCTTTCGAATTCCGTAATTGTCTTTCAAGAGAGAAAGCGTCCTTCTCAAGAAAAAATAACTTCCCTTACAGCAGACAGTTTGCTTTTGTACGAAAATTTATTCTAGAAATGCTGAGTGTGCCAATATTTCCTCGATCCGCTGTATATATTTATTTACAGTGTACACAAAAAATATTCGCACACACCCCCTTTTCTTCGAGTGAATTTCGATACAGGAGAAAGTATCCCTTTAAAGAAAAAACGAGTCTTTTTAACAAAAAAAATCTTATTAAGAGAAAATAAATATTCTCAAAGCAGAATGTTTTCTAGTCTAACAAAATTTACTTAAGAAAATCTGAGTGTATTTTCACTCACTACGAATACTGCAAAATTGATAGTTTCCAATATATTATGAAATACTATCATTGTTTATTGGAAGGCAAATGCATTATCCTGTATACACAAATATTTTTTCTGTCTCCTACATTATTACAGTAGATTTCATTGAGAGTCAGGACGGCACTTTATGCAGGGAATAGCACACAGTGAAGCATGAAAAAAGGGTGGGAGGTGGGGGGCGAGCGCATGGGATGAATTTCCCATGGACTTTCTCTGCCGGGAGATAAAGAAGTTTGGGCGTCTGGTCGCCGGCCTTGATCAATAGCAGACACGCACCCCATTATAATCCAAGCGTCCGTGTCTACTCGAGTTTACTCGAGTTTACTCGAGCTTTCAAACACCATTGCGAGTTTTCCGGCCGACGACGCCGTCTCAAAACCCGGCGAGAGTTCCCTAACGACGCGGAATTCCACGCCGGCTGAGCTGACGCGGCAAAAAGACACACCAGGCATGGGTGTTAAAGTGTTAAGTTCGCTTAATCAATCCTGAATCATTTTTTGTATGTTCAGGATGATATGTTTATGAAAATATTGTGAAATATTTAGCATAGTATCTTCGAGAAATAATAAGGGTAATTTTGGATTTAAACTGGATTTTGAACAGGCAAAACAGGAAGAATACTAATTTTCTACTTGTTATAATTAAATTAATTCTTGCTCAATATCGTATGCTATTTTTGATCGACTGTTACAGTGATCGAACTGATTATAAGAGATCAATATAAACAATAATTATTTATATTGTTAAAATACTGCATAATATTCTGCAGGATATTAAAGATATTTGACAACAAATTTCGCATTAAAACACGTTCAAAACGTCAATAGAAAGTTTGGCGACAGATAAAAGTTACCCGGCTACCGTCTGAGTGAGTGTTAAACTTGTCACGGAGTGTCAGTACCCTTGACGCCTGAAACTACAGGAAATGCGAGCAACCAAAGTTCGGACATTATGAAAAAATGGTTGAAGTGAACATGTGAATAACACGACGAACATTTATTCTTATTTCCGGGGTTTTTAGTTTAAATTAAATTTAGTTGTGTTTAAGAAAATATTCTATGTTACGATCGTAGACAGAAGTAGAAATATTTCCGCGATAAATTTCTACTGCAATAAGATTTTTAAACGCTCAGAATTCATTAATAAACATTAATGTAAATTAGTTAACTTGATTTTTGGACAGATAAATTATATAGATATACAATATATATCAGAATTCAATATACTAACATAATAAAATCATCAATTTAATACAAAAGAATCTCCAACCATTATCAATACTTGAAAACTAAAAGACAGCTCGAATCCAATTCCACTAACCACCAATCAAATCTCCCACGTGCCATTCCTTAAACCCTAAATTCATCCAACCAATTACCAATTGAAACAACGCACTATTCAACTTACTGCATCACTCACTGCACAATTAATAAACAACCTTCTCCTCGCATACCCATAAACATAATTCAATTACTAAAGTACAGTAATTCGCAGTCCGCAACTGCACTTAATATCAACACACTTTCACCGGAACTATAATCGCACTGGAACTTCCACCGCTTTGGATGAAACACATAGAAGTGTCACATCGTAGGAAGTACGTTTGGAGGATAGAATGGCGTTTACGGGGAAGTATGTTGGTAGTATGTATGGTGAACGATATGGGAAATCGGGTGGCAGTAGAGGCTGCTCGAATTGCCGGGCGACGACTGGCGTGCCGGGTGCGCCATGTCGAAGCCACTGACTCACGTACTAGCAGCACGCGTACTAGTATGGGGGGAGGGGGTTACGGGAAGCTGGAGGGACACCTGGCGGGAAGGAGAAACGGAGCGTACTGGTCGGCCGAGTACAGCTCATCTGTACTCCGCAACTCCCACCCGGAGAGAACCCTTAACTTTTGCAGCCCCTATGCCCTCGCTTCGACTCGACTCGACTCGACTCGTTCGCCCTGCCGCTCCGGCCCTAACGCTACAGTTTAACCCTTCGCTCCCTGCAACCCTCAAGTGGGGTCCATGACCAGCAGATGCTAGCCGCTTCCGCTTTTCAAAAGTACTCCACTCCCTTCAATTCTACGCATTGAAATTTTTTCTTTGTAGATCCTTTCTATATGATGATATTTTAATTATGTATTAATATTATTATTTACTCCTTGGAACCCTGCAAGCTTAAGTAGTCTCCATGACCAGCAAATGCTAGTCGCTTTCGCTTTTCGAAAGTACTCAACTCTCGTGAATTCCACGCATTGAAATCCTTTCTTTGTAAGTTTGGATTTGGAATGTTGGCATTCATTTATTTTTCATGTGATGATATTTCAAGTATGTATTAAAATTATTATTTAATACATAATTATTGCTAGTCGCTTCCGCTTTTCAAAAGTACTCGACTCCCTTCAATTCCACGCATTGAAATTCTTTCTTTGTAGATCCTTTCTATATGATGATATTTTAATTATGTATTAATATTATTATTTACTCCTTGGAACCCTGCAAGCTTAAGTAGTCTCCATGACCAGCAAATGCTAGTCGCTTTCGCTTTTCGAAAGTACTCAACTCTCGTGAATTCCACGCATTGAAATCCTTTCTTTGTAAGTTTGGATTTGGAATGTTGGCATTCATTTATTTTTCATATGATGATATTTCAAGTATATATTAAAATTATTATTTAATACATAATTATTGCTAGTCGCTTCCGCTTTTCAAAAGTACTCGACTCCCTTGAATTCCACGCATTGAAATCCTTTCTTTGTAAGTTTGGATTTGGAATGTTGGCATTCATTTATTTTTCATGTTATGATATTTCAATTATGTATTAAAATCATTATTTAATCCTTGGAACCCCGCAAGCTAAGGTGGTCCCAATGACCAGAAAATGCTAATGGCTTTCGCTTTTCAAAAGTACTCAACTCACGTGAATTCCACGTGTTGAAATCCTTTCTTTGTAAGTTTGGACTTGAAAGGTTGATAATCACTTATTTTTTATGTGATACTGTAAATATGTATAATTTTGGAACATGATATTGGGAAAGACTGAATCTACTTGTCTGGATATCATGTATCAAAAATATACGTATGAGTCGACGTCTTTCGAATATCATATCGGACACGAAAATTGTTAAGCATTTTATACAGCCTAAAGTAGAATATGTACAAAAATGGTGTAATTACTAAATGAATGATGAAGATATAAATTTCTTACGAAGTATTATCATTTTATATCTAATTGATCCAAAGTTAAATAATTGAATATTTTTCTTTATACTGTTAGATATTTGTTCATAATTAAAATAGGATTTCGTGATACATATTATACGAATATTTACAAAGTATATCAATTGAACTTTGTTACTGACAGACTGAAAATTGCATACGCAAACACACGCAGGACGAATGAACACATTAGCGTGTATTATGCAGTTGCGCATATTATTACGTGTGCGTGCATTCATTGGACGCCCAACACAGTGCAAAGTTAAAAGCTCTTTTAAATGGGTCGCGAAGTTCGGAAACTCATTACTGGTATGCGCTTTTCGCCGTTTCAGTATAGAATTTGTTCTGACGTGAAACTGTTGTGTTTGTTTTTCAGTTTTGCAACAAGCAATGATTACTTTCCAAATTAAACTTTCACAGAATTTCAACGCAGCAAATGGTACAGTTGTTGCTATTGAAAATACTCAAAGGTCAAAATAAATAAACGGCACACATACCGGGAAATAGTAGTCTCGTTAAAAGTTCATGGAAATATACACTGCGTAATGAATCTGCGGAATTATTTCAAATTTAGTTTTTAAAATGAACGTGAGTAAATATTAATTATTATATTTTATCTCGAAATATTCTAGATGGTATAATAACTTGTGATTAAGAATATTCGCAAACTTCGAAAGAGTTCTAACAGAATTAAACTTCATAACAAACAGTTATACTTTGGATACAACGTAAAAATAAAAGTCACAAAAGTGCATTGTCAATTGCAATGTCAAGTAAAGTTATTTTTAAAAAATTTAGTTCACACAATAATGAAATAAGCGTTCATATTCCGAAGGTGAATATTTTCACTTATATGAAAGATGAAAATGTCGCCCGTCATCGCGTCGCTTATCATATAAAATGCTTATCTGATTTTAGCAGGGCCAAATTTCAATTTCCCTCGTCTAACTAGATTTCCATGTTTCGCGAGGACGTCATGGGATATTATTGATTTCGGGGAGCAAGCATTTCAAGATGCACATTTCATACAAGTCGTCTGGCAGACTACGACGAGCACTTTTAATTGCCAGCGCGTGAATGATGTCTGAGGCCGTGCACTGAAATTCGCGCGTTTTAAGTGCTATTTTTGTTTCGCGCGACTATCGTGAAAACGTTTCCAGCATAGCGGAAAAACAGTACTATAGCAACAACATCTGAATGAGTGACGTCTGAACTCTTGATTGCTGCACTTTTTCATCTTTTAAATCATCAATTTAAAACTCAGTTTAACATCAATCAAATTAAAGTACACCATCGTTTTAAACGTCAATATATTAACGACTTCCCTACCGAAGGTTCAAGCTTATAATATATGATTGCACAGCAATAATTATTAAGAAAATGAATGTAGATATGCTAAGGAAACTGTACAATTTATAAGCAAACAATAGCATTTCATTTTTCAGGAATAGTAAACATTTTAATTTGTGCAAACTGTAAAAAGTGTAGTTGCTGGAAATACTTGCTGATTTGAAAATATGACATTGTCTCGAAAGCCTTGAACATAACTATTCCAAACGATAGTTATAAATACTAAAAATTATCATTTTATACAAAAAAAACAACAAGATAGCAAAGAATATTATTGAAATAACGAACAATGACAATTATGTTGTTACAGAAAATATGTTATGACTTTCTTTGTTTTAAAAAAAACTGATGCTGTAGCAATCGTTGAATCTGAAGTAATCGATTGCAGATAGCTCTTCGTTCACATGTGTGTGTATAAAAGTATTATTTAGTCAACTATAAGCAATATTCGCATATGGGTTTAAAAAATCTGATGTTTATCACGTTCTCAACAGATTTTCCAGAAATATCCGTCAGTTATGAAACGCAGAATGTTTATATAATTGTACTTCTCCAAAGACAATCGAAATACAATGGCGAGCATCTCAGTAGAAACATTCTTCGTTCATAATCAAACCATGTTACACTGTTATTCTGCCTTGCAATGTCTTGTTTCATAGTTGTAAGATGGCATTATTTTTATTACTGTGAAGAAGTCTTGGTTAATATGTTTAAAAAAAGGTTATTTATAATTTACTGATTTTAGTCGATCATTCAGATATGTACTATTTATTTCTAAATTAATATTACTAGGTTGTATAAAAAAATATTCGCTAAACTGTTACGGGTTTTCAAAACATACGTAGCGCTGAATAATATAATAATGTGTAAAAATTTATCTGAAATTTAGAAACAATTTTCGTTGAACTTTTCGAAGAAATTGTACCTATTTATTTGCTTGCCATTGTATTTCTTTCCTTCAGGTGCTATCCCTACCTAACAAGTTCTTGTTACGCAAAAAAGTATAAGAGGCTCGAAATATAATAGAAAGGCTGAAATAATCTCAAGAAGTTTCGACAAATACACAATGAGAAACAATTTGGAAAAAAGCTGTGACACTTCACAACGTAATGGATACACAACAATAGATTTACGAGATAACGTAAGACGTGTTGAAACAATAATCCGCACAAAATAAAGCACGAGCTACCGAAATACAGTCGAAATTATCAGTCTGGGTTTGCGAAACAGAAATCGAACTGACCCCTCGCATTAAAATGTATCGATACTTTGACGGTCGTACAATTCACTTAACGATTCGCATACAAGTGGAACGTAAAATAGCAGACGAATTTTTTGTAATATTTCCTTACACAACTTTTATGGGAAAAACCTATCATGTAATGTGAAAAACGATGCCTTCACGGATATTGCTATAGCCTGTTAATTAATACGAATATTGAAATAAAATTTGCATAATAGTTAGACAAAATGATGAACTTTAATAAAAATGTAATAAGTTCTGAATAATAAATGTTGTATGTTAGGAAAACATTGCCAATTTTGCCACCTTTTTTGCGAATCCACACGTATGCGATACCTTAATGACTCTCGTCTACTGCCAGCATCTCTCGTTCAGATCAGAATCAAGAAACGCCTGTAAAAG
Source organism: Ectemnius cavifrons (assembly GCA_964023945.1). Lineage (NCBI taxonomy): Eukaryota > Metazoa > Arthropoda > Insecta > Hymenoptera > Crabronidae > Ectemnius > Ectemnius cavifrons. Next base: position 2,870,079 of record OZ030380.1, on the reverse strand, counting down.
CTCGAAGGGAGGAACACAACAGTAGAAATGCATTAAAAACTTCAAATTATTTATGTAATCCCAATTTAAAATTGGCAAGGCGAAGCCACACGTACGTGACACCGGCCGTCAAAGATGAAAGTAAATATGCGACAAAGAAAGAACTTAATCGCGGTAAAAATTAATATTGTAAGACAGAAAAACTTGACGCACGCTTGTTCCAAGTATGACTATATTCGGGAGACCCGCATGCAATTTGCAAACTCTAAAGTACATGAGACAATAAAGCGTTCCAAGAAAGAGTAGTAGCAATACACACCCTATCTCGTTGGTCTGCTGATTGTTGTTGCTATTTGTTGTACTTCCGGTCACATTATTGTTGGCGGTATTCGCGTCATTAGCTTGCTGCTGCGACTGCGATACGCCGAGTAGAGTTTTCCATTGCAGCATTACTTCCACTGTCCGTTCTTCCAATTCAGACAGGATCGCAGCGTCATCGTGTTCATTTGTTACTGCTTTTGGGTCAACCCTGAAAACCGATTAAAAATGATTATTACATTGTCCAGCGGACTATGAAATTGCTTAAATTTAAAAATTCAATGTAAGATGCCAATACAAACGATTACAAAGAAATTGCATGTTGCCAATAGCTTGATTCCACATGTAAATATTGACAATGGATTGTCAAAGAAAAGTTCGTTGAATGCAATCAGTTTATTAGTACAATTTCAGTTCCTTTTTCGTCGGGCAATTTCCACATTTTTCATGGAATATCATAATATATGGGAATCAAAAGAATTTTGAGACGTAATTTCAAGTCAATAAGTTGATAGTATTAGGATTTTTTCTGCACAATCTACAATCTAAGAAATAGTCGTAGGTTCTTACCGATTCTGATCATCGTAGGAGCTTGTATCGCTGCGTTCGTAATCTAGTATCAAATCATCGGAGGCGATTGATTCACAGGGAGATAAAGTGTCAACGCTACCCGCTCGACTTATCCGTCGGCCATGAAGTGGACTGTTGGTCGCACTTTTCCCATGAACGCCTGCTGCAACAAGGATAAAAAAGTAGAAGGTAAAACCTCAATATCTTCAAAGCAATTTCAACATTTGCGTAATCCAATCATGCTCTAACACGATTTATTTTAATGTAAATGAGGAATAAGCCTGGATAAACAAAGCTAGACACACCTTTGTAAACAAAGGTAAGCAAAAAATAGTTAATCAATCTGAGAGTCAAAGCTCGCAAGCTTTTTTCCAAATTACTGACTAGCGAGATTATATCTTGTTTTTGACAGTTATAAATAAATTCTGATTTATAGGAGATTATATTCACCTGGCTTGGGGATGGCTTCCACCAACGTGTGGCTGTTCTCCGTGACAACTTGACTTGCCACACCGGACTGAGTATCACCACCTGCTCTAGAGCTGCAGTCCAAGACCAAACCCGGCTGATCGGCGATCTCATCATCAAAAAACTCTCTGCCCTCCGACAAACTTAAAGAATTGGACGCATTCGTTGGGGTTCCGGGACTATCGTCCTCAATAGCATGCTCGGCCGGCTCGGCAACTAGCTCCTTCTTGGTAGCCTTTACATCCGACTGCGTAATACTGGCTGTAGGGCTATCAAAGAGACTGTCAACCGGAGAGGTTTCATCGTCGATCAGACTAGTGGACGTCGCCGCAGCGGCAGCGAAGGCAGGATCCTCGATGGTAAGCAGGATCGATCGCAGCGCGCTCTTGGGGAGGGCTCCGCTTTTAGCGGCGTTCGTAATACTTTGCAGGTGTTGGGTAGGATTGGAACGCTGGCACTCGTCGCTCGAGCTCAAGGAATACTCATCAGCCATGGCTTCACCATGCCCATATTCAGGATCGTCCGAGCTGGGTGGACTAAAGTCGGACTTTATGGATGGAATCTTCTCGGAACGGGACCTGTCCTTGTAGACCTTCTCCTCACCCAGACCCTCGTCGTACCCTTCCGATGACGTGGTCGACATGGACGTTGTTGATTCTGTGTACCTATTGTCTTTGTTTACAATCCTCTGGTATTGCGAGGCTCGTTCCCGGACGAGGCCGGTGCTGGCTGCGGCGAAGGACTTGGGCAGGGGTATGACGGAGATCTCGGTGACGGTACTGTCCTCATCCCGGACATCCCTCACATCAAAGCTCTTGCCATTAACGACCATTCTTAGATTCCTGGGCCTGCCAATCCCACGTCTTCTTGACAGGGAGCCATCCGTGTAGTCGACCCCCCTTGGATCAATCTCGCCCGGGCAACCCGGTTGGCTTCCGATCCCAGAGTCCTCGGTACCGGAACCCTCCTTCGAGCTTGAGGAGCTCTTTGACGCTGCAGACACCTTCCTGCTCTGGTTCACCGCAGTCTTAGCGATCTTTGAGTTCGCATCGCTCATCCTGACCGCAAACTGAGGTAGTGGTAGGTGGCTGGTGTGCAAGGTGTACTTCCCCACGGGTTCCAGGATCCCCGAAACCCTTCGGGTAACGTCCGGCTGGGTGTTGTTGTTGTTATTGTAGGGTGGGGGGTTGTGCACGGGCGAGGGTCTGACCTTCGGCATCGGTGTTGGATTATGCACCTGCATCCCTCTTGATGGCTGCTTCGCAGGGTAATTATCTTGCTGCTGTTGCGGCTCTTGTTGCTGCTTCTCCTGATTGTAGTGGCTGACGCTGTGGCTGGTGCAGATGTCGCTGACTTTATTAGTGAATTTCGCCTGAGGCTGCCTGTACCCGAAACGGTTTCTTCGTGCTGCTGCCACACCGCTGGCATCCATTTTAGGCGGGACCAGTCGTGGAGTTGATCGGCCGGAGGATGAATTGTGGACCATCGTGTTATCGTCGTCTCGACGCCGACTCTGCTCCGGACCGGCCGATTTCGATCGTGGGTGTATCACGCTCGACTCCGGCGAGTAACTCGTTATCGGCATCGGTATCCCGGAGGTCGGTCTTCGCCGGAAACCGAAGGACATCGCGGTGCCGCGCGTGTGGGCGCCGCCGCGCTTACCCTTTTCACCCTGTAACATTATCGAATGACATTAAACATCATCATCATCATTAAATGACATCAAACTGAAATATCTCGAACGCACAGTTTATACCCTTTGACATGTTTTCATACTGAAATGCGTGGCTCGAAAATATGTTATTGCAGAGAATTCGTGATAGAGACAAAAGATTCTACAATTAAAAGATTTAGAAGAAACGCTACCATAAGTATAAATGTCCCTATAGGAAATAGAACATTGATTATCCGATCGATTTTCCGTGCCTAGTACGACATCGTTAAATACGTACTAAATATAATCGATATACAGAGGAATTGAACTACTCAGATGAACAGAACCTTTCATCAAGTCCGAACAAACATTATCGACGCATTATGTAATAACCAATTAAGATAAAAGCTTCCACAGTTTTCTCTTGACTATACCAGTAGAATTGACTAACAATAAGTCATATTATTATTTTCGATGATGATACATACACAACTCATGTCCCTCTGATAAGCCTCAAGCAAGTCAAATCATTATCTTGCGATCGATATAAAAACATCGATGACTATATACAATCAATTCTAATCGATTTTGCGTAGAATGACAGTATACAATATTCTTTCTCGGCGATTCCCAATGCCAATCATATACAATAGATAGAAAAGACATAAACAATACTGCACGTGGAGGGATCAGGAATCGAATACGTAGAAAGACAGGGATAAAAAAATCGATGATAGGTCTTATCAATATCCAAAGTGATCACAGTGATAATCGGAAGCAACATTGGTTCGAGTGTCTCCATCGCTAATTGCTAACCACGTCGCGACGTGTGTACACGCCGAAAGTCCCGAAAGACGAAGTAACCCGACTCAAACTCCAGAAATAGAGCAACCGAGTCCCCAAACGAACGGAACTAAAGTGTCTGCCGCTTCCAAGTGAGTCACACGAAGAAGCGTGCGAGTGCCACTTACTACGATCTAGTCGCTCGAGTAATTTCGATGATCGATTGAAGCCGGCGCCACGCAGACCCGACACTTTATAAACGTAATAATTAGTGACAAGGTGGATCAGAGGTATAGCAGTTTAGTGGGACTAACAAAGAAAGGAGCATCGAATTGCGTAATATATCGACACCAGAAGTGCTCGACTTCTGGTCGGCGAGGTCTTCTATAAAGAGAGCACGCGCGAGAAAATCAGAGCTGGAATTCCGTCCCGTTCTACTTAAGTCCGCCGGACTACACGTGGAGAGGTTTCCTCCACTTGATGTCGGCTAATCAACGTATGTCCCACATCTTACGCCGTAATCCTTATCGGAATCTTTCCACCTGCCGTTGGTTTCCCTAGCACACAGTGGCTCTCCTCTATCCTCTACTCCCACACTCTCCACTGACAGCTCTCCGATTCTCCTGACAGGATTCCACTCTCGGGTCCTTATTGACCAACCACTCGGCGTCTCTGTCATTCACACCTTCGTCCTATTGCATATTACTCGATCATCAACGTCCGGCCGCAAGGTGTCCGGACCAAGTCCCGAGAATTCTCCCCGGACACATCCCGACCGCTAAGACAAGGGTAAAGCATGATCGACATTGTCGCAATACGGCACTGCCAAAGGTGGCAGTGATCGTGGCAGTGATGTAAGCCTGCAAGCCAACCAGGGGGTGATCGAGGAAGGACTAGTGAACTAGGTGGACAGCCTTACCACAACACCGGTGGCAAATCCTTTTTCGTTCTCCAGGGGGTCATCCTCGCACCTCATGCCGCCGCCAGTCCACCGGTAGTCCATCCTCGGTTAGCCAGTGCGAACCGGCCGTGAAGAAATCCGTGTTAGAATCGATCCCGAGCGCTGTCAAACCTAGCGGAGGCTACCAATCCGGCGAGCTCTCCCTACGTCCACAAAGTCCCCATCCTTCCTTCGACTGGCTCTCGGCTCTCGGGTATTTCTGTCGGCGGACTCTCGCACAACTGCAACTCCGCTCGGGGAGCGTGTCTCCGGTAAAAGCGGACTCTTCTCCGGTGGCTGTCACCTCTGCTTTCGGCTGGCACGCGTTTCCCGTCGGTGTACGCCTTGTCGGCGGAGGAGACACGCGCACCGAGATCCTCTTCCTCGACACTCCTCTGCTACTCCGGCCCTCCCTGATTCCCTCTGACTCCCTCTTCCGTCACTCTTCACCCTCCACTCCCTATCTACGTCTGTGTCTGTGTGCTCCTGTGTGTGTGTGTGTGTTCCTCTCGCTCTCGGCACTCTCCGTCTCCTTCCAACCGGCGCGCTCCTCTTGCTCCAGCTTCAACCGTTGGGGGTTGTTCTTTTGCTGACTCCTCGCTTTGTCCACCTTCAATCCAACTACCCCTTGGCGCGCGCCTGCGCGCACACTCTCGGCCTTCGCTATCTCGCAACCTGGTTCCTCGCTCACACCCACGACTTCGCGCACAGACACAAGCGAGATTCTGGAAGCGTGGAATCGATCGGTGATACTGCGTCGGCGTCGCACACCGGAGCATCCACTCTGCCCACCTTTGCCTAGTTCAACTGGCGTTATCGCTTGTCGTGCGCGCGCACCACCCGATTGCCAACAGGCCGCTACGAGAGATTCCTCCGAATGCGGCGGTGGTTGTATACAATTGTATCTGCCTTCTGTTGTGTTGATTCGATGCTTCGGTTCGATGCTTCCAACTCTGTTTAGGGGCTTTGCGTTTTCGTTGGTTTTAGAGTTTAGTAGCTTCTGATTTTAGGGCTTGTCAATTGTTGTCAGTCGGGTTTTGAGTCTTTGAAATCTGATAGTAGGTTGTTTGTTTGAAAATGTTTCTCGGAAGTACATAGGAATTTTTGTAGTTCATTGTAGAACAAGTTTATATATATACTAAAATAATATATGTATATTAATGTAATAGTATAGTAGTTTACCGATATTGTTTAATAAATATAGCAATAGTAAATTTTCGTTAAAATTAATCGCTGTTTAGAATTTATACCAACTAAATTTAGAAGCGAATTGTTACTATTAAAGAGCAAACACTGCAATTAACGAGCAAAGATTTACAGTAGCGGAGTAGAATATTAATGCAAACGTGGCGAGACCGTTGCAAAATAAAATATCGCCGGCACGTTATTAATTAATCTTCGAGGCAGAGTGAAAAATGAGAAAAATATCCCAGACATCATTCAAACCGATACCTCGATAAAATCCCATGAGGCAAATCGTGCACTGGCGTGCAAGTAGATGCTGCGCGAATTGCGTGCCAGGCGTGCAAGTACGTCTGCATGAACCCATTCTACTTGTAGAAGTGGATGTTCAGACACGTGCGACGCGCCTCATAATTATTTCCACTTTCAACCGGGTTCAAAAGGGAGTCGCACCCTCGCAGTTCTACGTCTCGTCTGAAACCGACGTCGTGAAAAGTCTCGTTTTTGAAAAGACGCGCTAAATATACAAGTTCAGTTTTACGAGGTTTTAATTTGAGTTCATAAGAAATAGGTGGAATTATATGAAAGATTCAACACGCGCGAAGACACATTTTAAATGGAATAAACATTTATTTTTAGATTTTAAAATTCCCAATAACTTTTAGCCTTTTCAAGGCTTCATAAATGAATAACTTTTCATATGACTTGGAACAAAACGTTTTAGATTTTTAAAATTTTAAAAACAAATAATTAACGCAGATAACGAAACACTTCTACCCTTTTCAGTGTTGATTTCTAATTTTCTATAAAGAATATTAACAAACCTACATTTAAACTTGCATTTATAGAACTTTCGCTCCTTACAGCAACCTTGTAAGAGTATAATTAATTCTGTATTAATACTAACACAGTGTTAAAGCAATCTGAAGCTCTCCAATCCGAAAGGTCGTATAAATAAATATTGCTATTGTATCTTAACTTCTCATATGTACAAAGCATTCAGTAAATAGGGTAAGTGACACTAGTAAGTATCGAATATTGAGCAGGGGGATGATCTTTTCTAGTAGGGCAGAGCTATGCGATCACGTTTCTCGTAGGGATTCCTATTACGATTAAGTATTAAGTTACCAACTACAATTAGTCGAATTAAAACGTTCCCCTAAGTGCCAAGCTACATAACAACTTCCTTATGACTCAATTACTAATTATTTGAAGATTTCGGCACATCATTTTATATTTAAGATTTATTTAATAAGATTAATTAAGATTATTGTTTGAACAAATTTACATATAAATTAAAGCATAAAATAATAATTCAAAATCAATAAAGTGCTACTAAGGTTCGTATAATAAATAATCAAGTGTCTCCTTTGTACATGCCAACTTTGCCTAACTTAATTACGCGCAAAGTCATCATTATATCTCTAATGGATTTCCTAATTATCGATTTTGGCACGACAGTTAGTACCATAAACCACCGATATCGAAAAGGTCTAATTTCCAATTCTTGCGCAAAACGTTGGCACACAGTGTGAAATCGAATTTTAACTTTTAATTTTAATTAATATTTTAGTAAAAGAATTAAAAGTATTAACAACTTTCATCTGATTAATGAGTAACGAGTACAATACAAGTAATATGATTAATATCATCTTTAGAATAAAACGCAATTAATAAAACCATACAACGTATAAAATTCTATAATAAAACCTTGATTAATAAGACATTATAACAAATACAATTTCACTAATAAAATATTGATTAACAAAAACCATACAGCGCATAAAATACAATTGCTAAAAGTGTAATCAATTAAATTGTGCAACGTACGAAATGGAATTACTAGAACAGAATGCAAATGTACGAGAGTTCTGTGCGACAGGCAATTCACATGAATGACAGGCATAATTGGAAAAATCAGTGGATCTGTCATGCGCTCGAGGAGAACGCTTTCCCGTGATTTCATGGTCGCATTAGAGTGACGTAAACGGCTGTCTGTTCGTTGCAATGCTCGGCGACGCTGACGCAGTCGCATGGCGTGGCGTGGGCGGAGAGCAAAAAAGTAAGAGTTTTATGAAACACGAAGAAAAAGCTGCTCGTATTTGGGCATGATGAGTCATCGCTCTCAGTAGCTCGAGAAATGCTGCTCCTATCTGTATTCGCATCCTCGTGTATCAATCATAAATGCAGACTTAAACTCGACTCACACTACAGGGTGTTCCAAAAATGTCGTACAGTATTTATAGGAATAAGAGCTGAAGAATGAGCAATAATAAAGCTAGCTGGAAAAATGCTACTCTTATTTGCATTTGCATTCACATGTATCAATCATAACCATACATACAGAGTGTCCCATAAATGTTGTTTTGGGATACCCTGTTGTTTTTCAGTTATTCAAATTGATAATGTATTGCTTGTTCAAACTACAAAGGTGCGATTGGCACTGTAATAGAGCATTTGCTTTGTCGGCTCATTGACATATCAAATTTCATTTTATGAAGGGCAAAGAACATCACTTTTGAATCAGTCTGTATTTTGCAATCTATTATCGGGCATATTGTACTAAAAACATTCTGACATAATCAGTTGTCAATTAAGCCATTTCCTATAAGCAAATGGAAAAATATAAATAAACAATATGACCTGTTCCACTGGCAAACCTTTGTGGCGATTTTTTATGTTATATCCTCTACTATAATTTCGCAAATTTATATTATAACAGTTGCGATTTATGTTTAACGCACTTTATTCAAACTATTATTCATGGTTTAGTGTTATTTTATAATTTCTACTTTGTTGTAAAACAAAAAATAATAGTGAAATTAATGACTTATACTACTCGAGTTTATACATCTTATAAATCTTGTCAACAATATTTGTAATCTAGACATATTGCCTTATCTATTTGGGCCGTTCATGAAATTAATATACTGTATGTACTTTGAACTTTGAGACCTAACTCAAACGCTTCGCTTTGATATTTCCGACAGGTTGTAAAATTTGTAAAATTCGATTATAAACGTTATGGGTAATGAACATAATCGAAGAATGCGAACCTTTGTCAATAATTAGTCAACTTGATAAAGCAGGCCTGTCTATTTTTTGACAAGCCAAAAAAGACCTTCGTTTATTCTTGTTTGTCTTCCCCTAGTTAACAATAAAATGCATTTTGAAGTGGAGTTGTGTATTGGTGCGCATAAATCAGCCTTATTTCATTTAAGTAGAATGGGTATAACAGATTTCTACTGTGCAACCGTCGCGTCCACAATCCCCTGGACTACGCTGCCACCTACCATTCGATCTACGAAGTCTCTATAGTACAGGGCGCAAGGGTTCCACGGTAATTTCGCGAGGGTAATTTAAATTTGTAACTTTCAACTTGAAAATCAATATATTTATTCAAAATGTTTATTCAAAATTAAACGACACCAAATATTACATTTTAATTTCGACACTTCAAAAGAACTACTCTTTTGTCACACAAATTAATAACCAGCAATAAACTGGAAGCTTTTGATTTTAACAGCTTTAACGCTCTTTCTAAATGAACTTTCACTCTTTTGAAAAAGAGTAGACTAAAAAACACAAAGGGACACAATTCAGCAACCCACATTTCCCGAGAATGGAGTGCTGCATGGGAGTAAAAGGATTGTACCGAGCGGAAATGATTTCGAAACCAAGAACAGTGCGTTATATGAATGACGTGCAAAAACGTGCCTGCCAGGAAACAGTGTGGTGCACCTAAATACTATGCATTCATTTCATTCTAGCATTTGCGGCTTTCCAAGCTAATGTAACTGCTGACTGCACTTCACTTTCCTTGTGGTTAAACACGCACACCGGACTTCAATTCTCCGTACGATTATAATTCCTAACGCGCAAAAAGTATTGCACGAGGAACTTGTAACAGGAATAGTGTTATTATAAAACACATTTCTAATGGCCTTGTCAGAACAATCTTATAAAAACTATCATCAACAATCATTTCTCTTTCATTTAATTGATGTTTATTTGTCTCTTGGTTGTTCACAAGTTTTCTATGATAGTTTTATTGAATTACTTACTTATTAAGTTTATAGTGAATAAAAAAAGTATTTGTGCATACCCAGTTTATCTCAAACCGGTTTTCTTCTCTATGCAATTTTAATTTAATAGAAGTATTGTAGAAAACTTGTGAGTAAGCAGGTAGCAATTTAATATAGATTAACAATTTATACAGGGTGCATAAATTATAAAATAGTTTTAATTATACAAAATGTTTCCCAACTATTTCCTACTTATAATATAAAACATTATATTCTAGATTGAAGATAATCTTCTTCTTTGAGACAACTTACTTCAAAAATATCGAGTGCGCAAATACTTTTTTATGTACTCATATATTATATTTTTTTTACGATGACATATGTACATATATAATGTCTAAAATATAATATGGTACACTTGCCGATAAGAAGTAGAATACAACAGTGCTTTATTCAAAGCCAAACCCATCATTCTGCACACACTGATGCGAGTAAAAACTAAAACTAAATCAGTTCCGGCTGGCACGACAACTGCAGAGTACTAGGTCGAAGCGTGCGACCGAATGACAATGACTCCCAGGCAATTGCGGACACGCTAGCGAGGACTGCTAATCATCGCTTCACCGAGAAAAGATCCGCTGACAGGGAAGCGGAAAGCATCCCACAATTATGAGACAAACAATACGGCGAATGGGAGCCGGTAAACTCTAACAAAGAGAGATTTTCTCCAACTCATTTTTTTGGTATAAAGTCGTAAACCAATGTGGAATACTAACAAGGGACATTACCGAACCCGAACACGCCGATTTCAATGAGATTTTTACAGGAAGTTGGTACCATCGAAAGGTGTAGTATGATTTTTTTCTGGCGGCCATGATTCAATTTAAAGGGGTGAAAAAAATCATCAAAGTTGAGAGTGTAAATCGAAAAGTCCTTATATCTTGAAAACTGTTGCAGATAGAACGAAAAACTTTAAGAGTAATTTCACTATCTTTTTGCGAGCAATGAAGCTATTAGGTTAATAGACATGTTTTATACAAATCGTAAAATAACGTAGGTTTTATATTTTTATTCAAATTATTTTCGGTGCAGTATCAAAGACAGATTAAATGCAACAAATGATATAGACTACAAAAGGAGAAAGAAATCAGTCTTCGTATCTCGGTACAAAATTGAAAACAGCTGTTAACCTACTACAAATCTGACCTATGCCAGGAAACCTAATATTGTATATACAATAATTTTTTCCCCTTTCGGAGTCTACATCGTCTACTATATTTAATCTCTCTTGGACATTGCACGAAAAATAAATTGAATAAAAATATAAAATCTAAAAATCTATTAAGATAGCTTAATTTTTCGAGAAACTATGAAAAGATAGGGAAATTTCTCTAAACGCTTTTGATTATATCTACAACAGTTTCCAAAATATGAAGACTTTTCGATTTACACTCTCAACTTTGATGATTTTTTTTCACCCCTTCAAACTGAACCATGGCAACTGAACAAAAAATTCTATTGCATCTTTTGATGGTACCATCCTACTCTTAAAAAAATCATTGAAATCGGCGTGTTCGAGTTCGCCAGTATTTCTTCTGAGAAAAAAATCAACTGCTATCTAATCATCAATATCTTTGTGGTTCATCCTGTACAAAACCCAAGTATACCTATGGAGGAAAGTAATGAGCTGCTCGAGCAATGGGTATTCCATAGTGAAGCCCAACCTTCTCTCCATAGTCATTAGAAACTTTAGGGTAACTGAATCAAAGTGTTGAATGATCAGGTGAACTAACATGGAGTCCCAGTCTTGAATCTGGACCCCCACATCATTGAGCTTGTCGAACACGTCTAATGTTGTATTAATCAAATGCTATAATGGGAACCATATGCGAGGCAGGATGCATTCAATATTAAGGAACCTGTCCAGTTGGGCTGCGAGAAGCAACCTCTTGTTCTCATATTGTTCTATGATAGTCTGCTACGCAGACTTAAATGAGGTGAGAGACATGGTGGCAATGGACTCAGAAACTCAACCTGAAAAGGTGTTCTTTAGATAGTCCATACACTGCTTATTGGAGAGTGAGTTCTTTTTGGGCACCTTGGAGGTAATTAGGTTACAGTAGCATCCATTCAATCAGGTAAATCCCATTGAATGGAGATAGATATCGATTGATCTTAAGCGATGTTGAATTTCAGCTTAAATCTGTGGCCAATGAGGATCTCCGGGGCCTTCAAATAATATTTGTGAAACTCTGAGAAGAATGGTTCCGTGTAAGAGGCCATGTGGCATTAAATGATCCACAGGCCTTCCAGTTGATGCAGATAGGCATCAAAAATCACTATAATGCGCAAGGATGATGCCTGGAACTTCTCTACCCAGTTGTAGGCCTGGATGATAAACTGTTCATAATCCTTGGCGAATAGCAAGTTAGGATAAAGATCTTTAAACCGTGGGGGGTATGCACTTAAGGCAGCCTTTGAAGTGGCAGTGCTTCATGTCGTCTCCAGGTTGAGCTCTTTCAACTGTTCGCATGGGACATCTGAGGTGGGTACGTGGGTAGTAACTTCTTTTTCTTTAGGAGGATCCTGCATGTTGAGTGAGTTCATGCTACTTCAGCGGTGGGGATCACTATGTTTGAGAACGGTGTGCAGATTTAGTGGTCTGGGATAGTTGATAGAAGACTTTATTGATAATACCTATGTTTGAGTGTATGTGGATGATTATAATGAGCGTGCTGTGACTGTGAGTGTTATAGATAGCGATGCACAATGAATTATTAGAAGTAGATAACAAGATAGGGAAGGATGTTTTAAACTTCACACATGATAGTCTAGTATTTCACTTGATGATGTGGTTGTCAGTCCGATAATAAGAATTCTGGGCCGAAAGAGAAAAGCAATAATAGCTGACCGGCAACAAGACCAGGAGCGTTACAGAAATCGCCGACGCCCCGAGGAACGAGTCACTGATGTACAGAGCCCGGGTCATAAATACAAGCATTATTGGTTGAGTGGAGTTGAGCCCTCTGTCGCTGCTGCTGGCAACCGTGCTGCCACTATGAAGTTAGCCACCCATTTTTCGATTTTCAATATTTTTTTAGTTGTCCCAGGTTGTTCTATGTTTGTTCTAAATTGTTCCAAAGTAACGAGTCAAAAAAACGTGTCAGCAACGTAAAAAACGATTTTTTTTGTACTAGCCTTCATTTTTTGAAAATGCAACTTATTTTTCCTGTTCTAAGTTGTTCTAATTGTTCTGAATATTGTTCCAAAGTATTAATCGCCTGCAGCAACATTTGGCAAAGTCATTGCAAAAATAGTGTGGAACACGGAAAGTCGTAATCTTATGGTTACGGCTATAGTTGATAGAACAACTTGCAACGACCTTTAAATTCACCGGAACGATCATACAAAGAGCACTTTACTCTTGGAATAGTATACTTTTTTATGTTTTTTTTATTGATAATGTTACCCCAGCGACTTCTAACTATCGAACAATTTGATTGACGCACAGAACAATCTGGAACAACTAAAAAAATATTAAAAATCGAGAAATGGGTGACTAACTTCATACACGTCATGCGGCCAGGCAATAAGCAGAGCGTGATTACTGAACAATTCTACATTTTTTATTCAAACTTGTTAAAAAAGTGGGCAGAGGATTGGACCAGACAGGTCTGACGCACTCCTTGTAAGGATTTCTCCGTTTCAATTTCTCGGGACTCCGCCGATCTTTCTTGTTCTACGTCAGCTTACTGGCGCTTCCGGTTAAGGGTCTACTAGTTACCGCGGAATCACTGGCCAGAACGGAGAACAATGGCGTCGCGGATAGGATCGGGGGGGGTTCTCGCAAAAATATAGATTCCAGCGAATTAGCATCTGGAATGGACGCCGTTAATTGCATGCTTGTATGCCAATCTCCGCGGGATCGCAGTTAGTGCCAGCATTATACTCAGTTCACTAGCCTGTCGTTGCCAATGTTTTGTCCGAATTGTGGGGCATTTGGTAGGATGCTGACAATTGCTGATTGTGGTAGAAAAAGCGATGATATGTGTGTCGGGTCAAATATTGGGATTTTATAGTTTAGAAAGTAGGAAAGCTGTAATTTTTATTAAAATTGCACGGAAAATATAGCAGGTAGAATCTTACAAAATCAAATCTGTTTTTCTTACTTTTTCTGAAACTAATCGTTTTAGAGTGATTATTATAATTTTAGTTGAAACTACTAGATACACGCTATTTTCATAAATTATTTCAGATTCTTAAACGAAATAATTACAGAATTAAATTGCACTCTGGAATTCTTAAGGTTTTTGGTGAATTATTATGGAACCCTAAAATGTGAATAGACTTCGAAAATGTTCAGTAAAAAAATACACTGCAAAGAACAAAATAATTTTGTCTTATTTATACTTTTCAAAAATTTGGTTAAAAATCTCCCTTTTTGAAAATGGTGCAAAATAAGATATTTAGGTATTACGTTTGAACGATTCGCCATATGTCTATTTATGTTTATATTTAAACATATGATTTTATCACGTTTTAATTGAATTTTGTTTAAATCTTTTCTAGAATATTGCAAAAATATAGTAAAAACCCAGCTTTGAATAATGACAAAAATCGGAAACAAATTTATTTAACTGTTCCATTAAAAAGCATTAAACAATCTAATCCAACAGTTAGTTTAAATTCCAATAGGTAATTTAAATATAGATTCCAGCGGATTAGCTGGAATAGACACCGTTAATTACACGCTCGTACGGCAATCTCCGCGGGATCTAAACGGGAACTGCAGGACGCCGATGGCATTATGCTCGGTTCACTACCCTGCGGCTACCGCTATCGTGTTTCAGTGATTAAAATGTTTTTCCGGCGCTGCCAAAGGCATTGCCAATAATATTGATTGGGATTTCAACGGCCCGTAAACTCTTGATAAATTATAATCAATGACAGTCTCGATAATTGAATAGATTTAACAAAACACTAAATATAAATATTGAATTCCAACTAAATTCGATTAAATAAATGTTAAATAAATTGAATACACCATTTTTGGTATACCTTTTAGAAAGGCAAAGATTAAGGCAAATAAATAAATACATAAAATGCCTTTTAAAAATAACATTACATGGCGCAATAAATAATTATTCATCAATAAAACACGATAAAAATTCGTATTTTTGAACTTGAAAACTCTATTTCCCATACTACTTAACATAAACAGAAGAAAATGAATTAAATGCAATGAAATCGCACCACAGATGAAATGTATCTTTACCATCATATCCGCCCACGAGGAATTGCAAGCACGTCTGCTTTCCAGGTCAATTAGAAAGTACTAATGTAATCTAAATAAAGCGACTAAGTATCAGGTGTTACATTCTCACTGGATCTTCTTCAGGATGTGAATGGGAATGTAACCGAAGAGCAACGCGCCGAATGTAACGGTAGATTCACCGTAGATTCGAATACTTTCAGCGTGGGTACCGATATTCGGATTCTAACCAATGTACATTTAAGGTGGCTTCACATTATACGGAACGCCATTGTTAATGTCATGAAATAAACAAGATTGGCAAGATTATGGCAAAATGTTGTAGTAATCGTTTAGTAATGATTCTTATAATGCCGGATGATTTTTTATAGTATTTATTTATACTAGCTTATTATTATTTATATTACCGTTCATATTATCGTATTAGTTCAGATTTCATATTATCTGAATTGTTTATCCAATGTAATATTATAATAGATAGAACGTAGAAAAAATTTGGGAAACATTCATGCAGATTTAAAATTTCTATAATAATTCTTAATCATCTTAAAGAAATATAGCAGCGTATACTTGATAATGGCGTTTCGAAAGGAAGTAGATCACCTTGAACGATGATGTTCTGTGGAAATAGTGGCAGAGAACTCTGCAAAGGCGTTCGCGAATTTTAATTGAAATTGAAATTAGGTAACGAACTTCAATCAGGAGTTATTTTTAAACTATTACAGAACATTTTAAATATGTTATTAATTATTGTTAGAAAAATATTACGTGTAATCACCGAGGTAAAAAGTACTTTTTCAAGAAATTTCTTTTAAAGTAGAGTTTATCAAATATTCTGACGAAACAGAGCCGCATTGAAAAGTCGTGAATATGACTTTATTGAACACTTATTATGTAATATTGGTGAAATCATGCTTTCGTTTCTCATGGTAAAAAGAAGGGGTTAAATAGACAGTGTGACTTGCAATTTTCATTTCTTTGCTCACGAAACTATTTGCAAGACTATTTTTCACACTTGTTAGAAGCATTACGACTAAAACGCACTGCTTCAAACCGCAGGCACTCACTTTCTTTGCGTCTCCTTCAAGAAAATGATGTTCCTAAAAATGTCATATATTCACTCATTTTTATCCATTTCCGTAGAATCTAAACAATTAAATTTAATAAATTAATTCTTTATGACGATCCTAAGAAACTATTGAACATACTAAATCAAGGAATTTCAAAAATGATACATTTAATTGGAGAGAAAAGTGATGATTATTCAGAGATGTTTATAAAAATCGTATATTTAATTTAAAATCAGTATTACTAAATAACTTCAAAAATGAACCGCGAAATTGTTTAATTTTCCGAGTGCATACAACACTGGACAATTTCCTTTATAAAAGATTTATAAAAATTCGGTATTCAATGTAATATGCAGTATCTTTGAAATACTTTATTGAAGCTGCATTGAAATTTGAAATCGTTCCACTGGTTTAGGTGAAAATATATCGCGAAATTGGGCAATTTTCCAAGTGCACAGAATAGGTAAAACTTTGCTTCTAAAAGGCCTATAAAAATCGTGTATTCATTTTAACAAGTAGTATCTCTAAAAAAAAGCTTTATTGAAGCTTCATTGAAATTTGAGATCGTTTCACTGGTTTACGAGAACGGATCATAAAGTTTGACAATGTTCCGTGTGAATACTGCTGGATTGTGGATCCCCTTTAAGCGAAACTACATACTACAAAATTCAGCCGGAGAAGTGGTGCTGCATTATTAAAATCCGGTATCAGATTTGTGCATGCAACGTGAGGAAGTCTGAATTAATCCCGTTTCAGGTGGCGCAGTACCCGAGCGAAGGGCAGTGAACCTAGCGAACGTGACCTTCAACTTGTAGCTCATACAATCATCGGCTGTATTTTCCGCCACATAGTTGAAAGCACGCTTGCATTGCCCGCATCGCGCGAGCTCCACTGCAGTGGAATGTTTAAAATATATTACACAATTTAGGAAAAGTTTGCAACTTTTGTATTTAACATTATCAGTATGTGATTTAGATATTCATCGCGTAAGAATAAAACGAATTTGTTGATATTTCGTGTTTTCTGAAAAATTTTCCGGTTCTTTCCAAAAATTTCTTAATATTCTAATTTATTTATTTGTTAAGAAATTTTTATTTTCGAAGTAAGTTTATTAAACAGACTTTTGAACTAAAGTGGTAGGGTGAATTTTCTTGAAGCAAAAAATCATACAAATTGCTAGACATGACGTTTTATTTTTTTAGAAAATCGGATACCAATACTAATGTGATAGTTGTGTAAAACGTTTTAAAAAAGTCATAGGTAATTTAGTAGAAAAATTAGTTCGGATAATGATTAATACTAATATGATAGTTGTTTAACCTTTACACTGCGACATTCGACTACAATCCAATTTTATAATCATAAAGAAGGTAATAAAATCGCAAAAAAATCAAAACATTAATGCAATATTCATAAATATGGAGTTGCATGTTACCAGGATGACAAATTAAAACAAATTTGAAGATTAAGGCATCTTTTTCTCTTTATAATTGAAACTTTTCAATAATTTATAAATTGGAGATATTAATTATGCAATATAAAAATTATCTAATTACCCTTACTAATCTAAAAGACAACGTTCATCTGTGAACTGATTGTAATACGATTTTCTCACCCGTATAAGGTATGAACCAGGCAAATTGCAGACTATAAAATATTGCAGTATTTATCACTTATACGCAAACTCATACAGATACGTCCTTACAATGATTTTCCAATTCAAATGAATTTTCCAGTCGCAGAAACTAATTACACAACGCGAAGGTTAATGCTTATCAGTTCCAAGTTGAGTTATCAACGAAAGAACAAGGAAAAGCAAATTTCTGTATCTCATGACTATTAAAAATTTCATTCACACTACCATCTACGAACAACACACAGCTATTATTGCTTACAACAGAAACATTGGGGAACTTTAAGAAATTTTCCATAAAAAACAGCAATTTTTTCATCAAACACGAAATACCAGGGAAAAGTTAGTCGTTCTTTCGCCAGTGCAAAACAGAACATTCCGGGTCTGTCGCAAGTTCCGGCAATAAGTAGCAGACGCAACTGCAGTTCAGCCAGCATAACAGACAGTCTCAATGAATGTTGCCGCAATACTGCGCCTGGTAGTTTTGCCATTCGATATTCGATCAAATAAACAATACAATATTATGTAATAATATTATGTAAAAATATTGTAATAGTTATTTTGTAATGATTACTATAATATAGGATGATTCATTTCCTTTTGAATCAGCATTTTCATGCTCCACTTTTTATAGTTTTTATTTATATTAATTTATTTTTATTTGTACCCTCCATACTGTTACATTATTTTATATTTCATATTATTCGAATTCTTTGTACAATATTACATTGTAATAGATAGAACGTAGAAAAGATTTGGAGAACGATTAATGAACAACTAAAATTTCTATGTAATTCTTTATTACATTAAACAAATACAGCAGCGTATACTTGACAGTGGTGATTCAAGGGCAAGTCAATCACCCTGTACAATTTGAAATTCTCGAGAGGAACATTTAAAAAAATAGACGTTGGCGAATTTGAATTGAAATTGAAATCAGGTAACAAGTTTCAATCTGAAGTTATTTTTACACTAAACCATTTTAAATATGTCATTAATTATTGTTAAAAAGAGAATTACGTGCTCTTTTACACTAACACAAGCCTTTTTAAATATGTCATTAATTATTGTTAAAAGGAGAATTGCGTGCTCTTCGAGACACTCACCTGGCGCATTTGTCGAGTGTGAGAATTGAATGACCTGCGTGTCCACAGAATGTTAATCGACTGGCACTCGAGTACAGCGCTCTATGAGTCCTACGATTCCTTGGCTAAGGTCAAGGTCACGCTGATATTGCAATATGGATGCATAATTTGCAATTCTGCAGTGCTTCGACGAGCTCGAGAGAGCTCAGTCATGCTTATGCACGAAGCTTCGAAAGTGCAAACGTGACCAGCTATGAAGTATTGCGCATAAAACACGCTTATAAGAACGACTGATTAATATTCAGCTTACCGAAGTTCTTTAATTAGTCTATTAAAGTAGTAGTTTTATTATAAAGTATGTAATATTCAAATATAAGAAATGTATTCTTAGAATAGGTTTTCTTAAAACAAGAAATTATCTCCTCTAAGGAAATATATTTTTTCATAAGAAGGACACTTTTTTCTTCAAGAAAATGTATTTGTATTTATATTTGAACAGGAAGCTATTCTTGCATAACAATTTTTTTTTTCAAAAAGTACTCACCACCTCTTTTCTTGGTGTAAATTTTGACGTAGAAAAAAGTTTCTTTTTTATAAAACAAACAATTTTCCTAAAGAAAAAAGGTCCCTTTTTAACATAAAATAACTAATCTTAAAGTAGAATGTTATCTCCTTCAAGACAATTGACTTTCGAAAATCTGAGTGCGCGACAACTTTTTTTTTACCCATTATATTTATATTAAGCAACGCGGCCCTTTATTTCTTAACACTGCATCGATTTACTATTACTTTTGCTAAGCTTAATCATAATTAAAAAATTCGACTATAACTGAAAATCGCACCCTTATTTTTTCATTCAGTTTTCTATTAATCGTAGAAATAGGTGCTTAGTTGAACTCTTGAAATCCGATTACTTTATTGTACAGGTTTATAGTAGAGAACGCTTCTCTGATTTATTGTACAGAGGCGGAAACGTAGTGCTGATTCCCATTGTGCGAAACAGCTTTCTTCCTAGAACAAGATGCACTTGAAGGCGGCGTGAAAGGTGCACTGCTCCACAAAAGACTTCCTAACATTCGAAACCATTGTGTTGCCTTGAAAAATCGTCGAGCATAGTCTGAGAGTCATGAAGAGAAGTGCACCAGCTACTCTCACAAGCGAAAGACTCATGAATGAGATATCAACAACATGTTCTCATAGTTATAGCAAAGCAGAATAAATAGCTCTAAGTGAAAGGAAGATAAAAGAACAATTAATGGCGTGTATTATAATTATTTCCCTTATAAAAAATATCGTAAAAAATAATGCACTTAAAGAATCGTGAATCAAACGATCATTTTGAATATTATCCAATTTTATATTAACAGTATGCTTGTAATTATAGCGAAGCAGAATAAATACTTCCAAATAAAAGGAGTATCGAGAAAAAATTTGTGACGAACATTTTAATGATTTCTTGTATAAAATTAACATAACTGTATTAATATTTTTTTTCTTATTATCCAATATCTAAGTTAATTTGACAGACTTCTGTGACTCGTCGAGATGTATAAATTTGATTATCATTGATCTTTATGCTATTTTCGAATGAGTCATTATTGGATCATTATTGGAACCTTATTGTTACGTCTAAAATTGATATGATAAATAAAGCAATTATTTACCAATTATTATTAATAAATACTGAATAAATTCTTGTTCATTATAGTAGCCAAAATACTATTCCTACAACACGTTCAAAATTATTAAAAATCAGAATACCATATTATAAAAACAACATCTCAAAGTACACTTGGGTATGTGTATTGAAATAAAGTGCACTATTCTTGAAATCTTGAAGAAAGAATAAGACAAAAGAGTGAAGTTGAAGTGATAGTCCTTCACAATATCCGATCATCGATTTTCTGCACTATCGCAAACTAATTTTAACCCTGTCAGAAAGTCAGGTTCTGCCCATTGACCCATCTAAGCGTGTCGAGTCTTCAAAGTCAAGAGCAGTCGCGATCTATTGCACATACCGGGTGAGTCAATAACGTATTGCAAAATTCTATCATCTTCATAGAACATACTTTCGATAAATTTTAAAATAAACAAGATAGTGATTTAAATAATGGATTTTAGTAATAAATCCCGATTAATTCATAGCATGTTCATATAATGTTGCGGAATGTCGAAGCAAAAAAATACACACCAGTATGCTTTAATTCGCCGGCATTTTACATTAATTAAAGGGAATTAAATACTACATGGAATTTCACTAAATTGCTATTTTTATGAAAATAAAGATTTTCATTATTTTCTGTTATTTGTTGTTCATATACCGCCGGAAACAACAATTTAAAATTCATTCAATTTTATTGGCCATTAAGGATTTTTAAGAATTCATGTACACCCTTTTTGCATAAACATCCGCAATCTGACTATCACCGGAAGTCTGAGAATATGAGAGAGAGCCTGAAATAATGATCACCTGCCATCTTTTTTGTCTCGGGGCGAATGGGTAATTATGTATAATTAGAGCAACAGTAAGTGGCAACATACGAATCTGTTTCCTAACATAGAAGTTCGATGAATGTAAGAATGCAATATTGATTGTCCAATAATTACATGTTCAACAGGTGCAATTGGCATTGCAAAAACCAAGATATTAAGTAAAAAGTGACCTACAAAAGCTTCGATTAAACTTACCGCAAACACAATTGCTTTTATATTACTTTCACAGGATATTAGACTGTAGCAAAAGGAAGTTATTATATTGCTTTTAATTTGTTGCAAGATACGCGATGAAAAATAATCACATCTTTTGAACAAACTACCATTTTTAATAATTAATCAATTTTGGGATTTTATTCGTTCAATTAAAACATCCCTAAGTACATAACTGCAACTTTGTTGAACTTGTGTTAAAAACGACTGTAAAGAGTAAAATTTCTTATTCTGCAGTAAATTTGATGACAAATATGTTATTAAATTTTGTTAATCTATCACTTGTAATAGGGTTTTGTTTTATTGGAGTAGTTCTTTGAAAACTGTGTTCCAGACGATATACAAGAAATGATCGTGAGTTCTTGGTACATTTTTTTAAAACATTTGAAAAATTACAGCTGCCGTCGTAGTATAAAGTAAAACCGAATAAACTAATTGTTAAAAGATTCTACATTTTATTCTTGATGCATCATATCGAATTGCATTGTCCTGCATCATTTTTTGTTTCACTGAAAGCCCCATGTTTGGCATTCGGTTCTGGCAACTTCCACCGATCAGCTTCTCAGGGGATTTAACATGATATCTTTTGGAAGTAGATAAGGTACTTGGCACAAAGCCTGCGCCAAATTGGGTCAGCGTATTGTTGGACGAAATGAACCGACGCAAAGATATTGCCAGCGCGACGAATGACGCGTATGCGCAGCAAATATCAAACCTGCCGAATACCAATTTTAAAAATCTTTGACTTTTCAAGATTTTACTCGGATTTTTAGTTCGACGTAAAAATTCCGCAAAATTCTTTTATGGGCTTCTCAGAAATAATTATTAAATCCTTTACAAAGGTTTTTTTATTAAACGAAATTTATTTTATTCATTAAGTTCATTTTCATAAATAATGACACCCCAATTTTTGTGTCCTATTTTATGTCAGTGATAAAAACTATTATTTATATAATTTATTATGGAATATTAATATCTAGAATGAAATATAACAGAATTTTAATTTTGCAAGCAACGCAAACGATTTCTGCACCCTCGGATAATATGCTGTACGAATTTGCGAGGAGATGAATCAATACTGTAAGCTCACAAGATGGGCCGCACCCACTGCAGTCATTGAATTATCCTGGCGCAACACAGCAGAGAAATCTGCCACATATATCGCATTGAAAATTGTATTTGAATGTTATTGCTTTCCCGCACCAGGGAAATGGGATGATTAAGTTTCTCCATATTGAAGTGCAAGTTATTACCCATAAATCGATGGCTCACCGTCGTCGCACTGTTTCTATTGGCAATCAAGCCAAACTCTTTTCAGGGGATTCAATAGTGCCTGACACCAAGTAGAATATGTTGCTATGAAACGTGACAAAGCCAGCTGTGTGTGCAAGGTTATGCATTTGCAGTGAAATCAATGATGTTCGTATTGTATAATGTGTTATAAATATTAAGAACGTGGGGAATGTTATAATGGTCATCTAGTAATTTATGAAAATAATAACAGAAGTAAGAATAAAGTAATAAATGTGTTTTATTTCGCAAAATTAATAGTGGGTGAAAATACTTGTGATTCTAACGCAAAGGTAACACTCTGAACATGGTAATACATTACATATGATCCAAGTGTTATTAGTTTATGTTGTAGCGTTCTCAGAAATTAATTTTAAAGTCATTGAAAAGAGTTATAGTTTGGCAAAAGTACAGTAGATCCTGTCGTATTTGAAACAACGATCATATTACGCTAATTTTCTACTATCTATCCGGGCACTTTATTATTATTATTCTTATGGTTTTTCGTGATGCTAGTCTTCGTATATTTTCAAAAAAACCATAAAAATAATACAACAGAGTGTCCAAATAGTACAAAATTTGAATTGGAAAGGTTGTATTGTACTTTTGCCAAACTATAATCTTTTTCAATAAATATTAAACGATAAGTTTAATCATTGATTTCTGAAAACGATACAGCAGTAAGTAGGATCAAGTTTGTTCATTTTTATTTTCTAATTCCAATTTCTTCGAAGGGTAATACATTGAAGCAAATATCTCAAAAATATCGCTCTGTGTATCACAATTGAACTAATTCCTTAATATATAATAAATCTACTTTTCCTGGCGATTATTGTACTCCACTCAAAAATTTGTTCTATATTCGAATGAATTTGCGCAAAAGAATCTTCAATCTGTCCACAACATTTCATTATTTATTGCAAGAAAGGAGTTCATTTATTCTTTCTGCATAACAAAAATCGAGCCACATATTTCCAAAAAGTTTGTAAACTGTGTTTCAGTATATTTTTCAGGTGCATTGTAGCGGTAATAGAAAGAAGCGGTTGGAACTTACCTTGGCGGGTTTGTCCATGATGCGATATGTGAGCGAGTCGCGATGTCCGGATGCGATGACGGCGCCCGCCTTACGAGACACGCATTGCCCCATATAGATTCAGCGACTTTATTCCGGTGCAGCCTAAACACCCAATCACATACGAAAATCATATAATGTACTTTGTGATAGTAGCATAACAATCATTAGTATGTGAGTATTGTTGCATATTTTTTTAAATAAATAGCCACCACTGTACCATGATAGAAATACAATAGAATCATTCTATCCATTTAGATTTTTGATCAATTTAATGGTTTTTTAAATAAGTAATTTTAAAAAAATTAAGCCCCAAAGGATTTTTAGGGCCATCTGTGTCTTCGTTAGAAAATGTAATTCGAGAAGTCTTTCTTTGTGGGGAAATCATACTTGGCGTTTTTTTACATTTTAATGTTGTTGTTGGGATAGAATTATTCTGCGAAACTAGAATAAAGGAAAACGTATTTCCTTAAATGTTGCAACCACATACAAAAATCGTATGATGCACTAGATAATAATAGAATAATAATTATTAGTATGTGAGTACATAGCATACTTCTTAAATGAACGTTTAGCCCCGAACCATGATAAAGTGCAACCCATTGCAAGTTTCTACAACTATGTACTATTAGACTTAAAATTAGTACTACGTAAGTACGCAGTATATTTATCTAAATGAACATTTTTAGCCTTGAACCATGATAGAAATGCCGTAGAATTAGAAAAATGTGTAAATAAAGAAGTCTCTTTGACCTCGTTGGTAATTTAAAAAACATATAAAAAATCAACCCGTATAATATCTGCATACTTAAATAAGACAGAATAAATTTCATAAATTAAAATATTTTAGAAAGGTGTAAATAATTATGAACAAATATTAAACAAGACATTATGATAGTTCTAATTACAGTTATATAATTAAACAATTGGTAGTTCCAGAATTAACCCCCTCTAGTGCATGTAAATACATTTACTACATAGAAATTAAAAAATTTTAAATTAAAATTTATATGTAGTTTCTTTGCACCAGACAAACCTATTTACATGCACCAGAGGGGGTCAATTCTGGAACTACCAATTATTTAATTAACTGATTTAAAATTAATTAAATACTTCGAGTACTTCGAGTGTACTTCACTTGATTAACGTCGACTCCCCTCAGGGTTTGCGACGGGTATGGAATACCTCCTGCATTCACATACCAAACCCTGTATGAGCGTCCATAAGGCAGGGGGGGACACCAAACTTATGCTCATACCGGGTGGACCTACTATTTTTAAGGTGGAATCCGAACCACCCCCCCCCCCCCGCGCAGTGCGTGAACGTGCTGAAAATCAGCGATGACAGGTGTTGGGATCGAACCCGAGCCCCGCTAATTACGGGTCGAGCACTTATCCCCCTGAGCCACTGCGCGGGTCAAATTAATTAAATAATGAAATTTAAATGTTTAAATTAAAATTTATAGTATATGAAGTAGATTTAGTACTCATCTCAATGAGTAATAAGTATGAAAAAATGAAGTAATTTTAACCCCATTGATAGTCGCGATGTTGAAATACAAAACACTGTTTACCATTCGCATTGACAGAACGGGAACACCGATACCTCACGGATACGTGCAAATCGAGCATTACAATGCACAAACGAACCCAGCGCGGAAGAAATTCGAGAAGTGCCGGCAGCGTGTGAGTTTGCGGTTCTCGAATCACCGGCAGAAATTACACGAGTAAATTCCTCGGTGTAATTCGATCTCTCGCGCGGTAAGATGAAATTTATGTGCGAGTCCCTCTGACGGCACTGTGAAATTGAATGCGTATGGGAAGTTTTATCGCGTCGAACAATAGCGATTGCATTTCACCCGAAGAATCCCAGCCGTTTTCTTCCTGATTACTTTCGCCGGTGCGTCGTTCCGCCCACACGTTTCTCATGCGTTTCTGTCCGAGTGGGGTTACTGCCAAAATAAGGCAAAACTTTTTCCAGCAAGCTGATTCACTTATGTTTGAATCGGCATTGTTGGACACCAATTTTTCTCAGGCATATGTGACCATTATAATGATATAATGTTATAGTATTATTATATTATCATATATTGTAATATAAAAATTATGATAATATTCTTATATTATAATATTACATTTTGTGTACAAATACATATACATATATAATTATTGTATGAATTGTATTGCTTAGAAAGATACAATGATTTTGTACTACAGGTACGGTTTTGAAAAATAAGAAATACTTGTGACCATAATCGAGTGTAATTTAAATGACTTTCGAAAGTCACACGTTTATATTATACATTATAATAATGTTAAAATATTATTAGTATTACTTATTTCTCATACTTGTACCCGTATAATCAAGATCATTGTATCGTTCTGAGTAAAACCGCTAAATGTCAGTACTTATTGGCTTTCATTTAACACCAACGCCTGTAAACGGAATATGTTTCAAGTAACACGATTGAAAACGATATGAAACCGCAGCAAAAAGAAACTGAAAAGTTTAGATTAAATTGCCTTCTCGGACTTGTTATTTCAAATACCCCGGTTTTTTAATTCGAGTTGACATGTTTTAAATATATAACAAATAGTAGCGTAGAAAATAGCGCACATTTTATGCAAAACTACACTGAAGAAAAGGTTATAAAATACGAATTTCCAAAGAAATAAGTTCATTTTTAAGAGTAATTCCAAGAGTTACATGCATTTAACGTTGATTATAATTACAAATATTTTTTATTTCCTTCTTTCACTTCTCATTTTTTATTTCTCGCAAGCATAGTCGTATCCATAATTAAGATCACCGTATTTTAATAAATAATTGGCTTTCCACTTGGGCTCGCCAGTCTCAAATATAATTCGAAGTTGTACTTGAAAAGATATACAAAATATTGAGATACTACATGAAAAAGAAAAATCAATTTCTAAAAGTAATTGTGAAAGTTACACTCGACTGTGATTTTGATTAAACATTTCTTCCATTTCCCTATCTCTTTTCCTGTTTCTTATTTCATATTTGCCATTTCTCCTTTCTCATCACGATATAAGATCATATAATTAAGATCAGCGTATCTTAATAGCAACTAATCGGCTTTCCACTTGAGCTCACCAGTTTCAAATAACCCGGCATCCTAATTCAATTTAACACCGACGCCGCTAAAGAGAACATGTTTCAAATAACACCGTAGAAAATCGCTCGACCGCGCGCCACCCATACGAAACCGCAACGATTTCACTGCACCGCGCGCCGCCAAGAGAATACACTTACGCGCCACTTCAGCGAAGTATCGACTTCGCCTTAGCCGCTCCTGCTAAAATATTCATTTTCCACGTCATCTGAGTAGCAAGAATGCCAGTTGCACGTTGCGCAACTTATTATGCGGCGTGTTACGCTTGTCAAACGCGATACGGGAAAGTAGCAGTCGAGTAATTATTACGAGCCACTGGTGACAACTGATTCTCCTGAAAATCATCGTCACGTGGTTGGAAGAACGCTCGAAATAGCGACGCGTCGAAATCTCGTGCATTTCAATAGCGAGGATTATGTATTACACCGCTAGATTCGATTTTAGTCGGATTTTTAATCATGAATAAAGTAATCGTAAAATTTACTTTCACTATTGTGAGAGAAGAGAACTTTCTTCTTTGTGAAAATTTAGGAATATATTTTATGGAGTGAATTTTCTTTTTAAAAAAAGTCGTTTTTAGTGAAAGTGTGTGTGCCAATACGTCATTTTATTTAAAATAAATAATAAGATTCTGTTTTCATAAATCTATTAATGCTAAAATTAATGCTATTAAAAAGAGGAGAGTCGGATCAAATGATGCTGCCGTGCAATGTTTTGTTTATTAGTTGTAAAATAGTCTTATTGTTACATTAAAAAAGCCTTGGTCAATACGTTTAAGAAACATTTAAATATTTATAATAAGCCAATTTTAACCGAATATTTAAAGACGTGCTGCTTATTCTAAGACAATTGTATGATATTGAAAAGTATTATTCTGACGGCTCAGTATTTTTAATAACAAGTACTGAAACTCCCGGTTATTACTTTATAAAAGTAGAGGTAAATTTTATATTTAAAATAACTTGATTTATAAATAAAAGATGTATGATCCGGTGATTTCTCGACTCGTATCGATCACGCCGCGAAAGCACCTTGCATCATTGACTCTGGAATGCTACAGTGGGTAAAAAGGGTATTCACATACCCACTTTTTCTAGATCACATTTTCTTATAGAAGAAAACTTTCTTCCTTGAAAAAGATCATTCTTTAATTCCTTACATTCTTAAACTTCTAATTCTTCACCAACCATTCTGAAACGAACCAAAATATTCGACTGCTCTTTGCGATATAATTCAGTCCAAACTAGAACAAGTGAACACCACCAAATTTTCAAAAATTGGGAGATCGAATAAAATTTCATTTTTCGGACTTTCCTCATAAACTGTCCAAAGTATGATCATATTCTTTGTGATACGATACAAATTGAGTACAACATATTAAAAAAACAAAATTCAAATTAACCGAAATAGCATTAGGTAGCTCTCTTCTTTAAGAAAAGTTGTTACAGAAAAACTGGCATAACTGTGCATGCAAATACTTTTCTTACCCACTTTGTATGCATTGAACTGAAATACTATTCCGTTGGTTGATTCGTAAAATAGCCGGGATCGCATCGCGTAATCAAGGCTTTCCCTCTGCTATAGTGCTCACGATACGTGCGGGTTAATGATTCTCCAGAAATGTCATCGGGTGAAAGAGCGCGCTTTCGTTTGCACGGATGCAAAAACATGTGTACGAAATACAATTTTCAAATGGCAATTTTCTAATTTTAAAATCGCTAGAAATATTTAAGCAAGGCATATTTCTGAAGATAAGAAGGACAATCTCATACACAATGTGAAACCAATGAAACGGAATAATTTAATTGAATGAATAATCGATTGGAGCAGCTCTGCGATTTTTTTTCAAAATTGTGAGTTATTTTTTAAATATTCTGTAATAAGTAATAAATATAGCCATATTTTTTGCCTATAATTGAACTAAATTATAAATGTATTATAAATCTGCCGTTATAAAATTTATCACGAACACGCAGACAGACGAACGTTGTCCTTGATATTAATAGCGAAGAAGAGAAGAGATAACAGTGATATATTGTACCAGCTGTCCTACCCAGCTTCACCCGGATGACATCTTGTGTGCACGTTAACAATACTTTAATTTATTGAATAATAAATTGTGGCATCTATTTTTTTTGCAAATATCTTCTAACAATATATGGCGCGGTTTCCCACTCTTTTTGAAATGTTGAAGTTACTTTTGGAACAAACCGCATAAGCAATAAATATCACAATATTTTATAGCCTATAATTTGTCCAGAGAACTTTATACAGGAGAGTTTACATTAGTGAAGAAAATTAATATTTTATACAGCAAAACGTTCCTCAAAAAACCTCCTACGAAGAAATGAAACCCGCATTAAAATGCGTTGAGTCGCTCTCGAGATTAGCGCGTTTATACAGAGACAGACATACGGACACTTCCTTTTGTACTACGCTGTGATTTGCATACAAAACAGCCTTACGTCTTTATACGCTACTCGAGACTACCTATTCTAACCAGCTTCAAACGAGTGGCATTTCGCCCACACACTAATAATAACTTAATTAAAACAATAATAGATGGTTGCAAAAATCTTTTAACAACGTATAACTTAATATCCCATTCTTTTTCAGATTTTTGAGTTACTCTTAAAGCACTCTGTATAAGTAATAAATATCCCATATATTTTATAGATTACTAGCAGTCCTGCTCCAGTGTCATTTTACGAGGAAATTAGCAATGATATAATTCTAAGAATAATATGTTTTTGCAAAAACTTGTAACGATGTATAACTCGATCTCCAAATATTCTGAAATTTTTGAGTTACTTTTACAACAAAGCACATAAGTAATAAATCTCGCAATATTGTATAGGCTATAATTTATTTAGACAACTCTATACGCTAGAGGGAATTGACTTGAAATCGGTTTAGTCGTGTTCGAATATATCACAAACATAGCAGCAGGTAGACAGATAAAATGTTGTCCTTTACATTAGCAGCAACTGTGATATAGATATTCGTGATTCATGAAATGTTGCACGAAAGGCGAAAAGGGAAACGAAGATTGCTGCTGATAACCAACAAGCAGCAGTGGTCCCCGAGAAATGTCACCGGGTGAAAGAGCGCACTTTCGTTTGCGCGGATGCGAGGGCGCCGTCGACGTTGCTATGTGCTGCGGTGCACCGGTTCCGTTTACCGGCACGCAGAAGTAGAGAGCGTACGATAGCGAAATTAATGTGGCAGCAATGTGAAATCGTGTAATAGATTGTTATGCTTCTTATCACAGTGGCGCACCAGTCGCACAGCCAACATAAATCGCTCCGTGTGTTGTCACATAAGGAAACCAGCGCAACTCCAAACATGTGACGTTGGAGAAGAAGCATTGTTCTTCATTTGTGTCTTTTCTTTTTCGATTATGCCAGTTAACAGAATGGAATTTTTCCACAGCAACAATGTAGCACATACATATACACTTTATGCAACAACAAAAATAAAAACTGCTCTTCGAGTTATACTAGTTTTCTTTTAAGATAGCACACCTTGAAAGAAAACTAACATAACGTTTCATATGTGCTTGATTACTTGAGTTCAGCTAATCGAATTAGCACTAAAATACTAATACCAATACTATGAATGTATAAAGTATTAACTATTTATTGAGAATGATTGATCAAGAGATGAAATGATGATTCCATCTGGACACATGTGATAACTGTGTTAGAATCTATTAATATTGCCGTATTAATCAATTAACAACATTTTTATATTAATCAATATGATATAACAAATTGTCACTGTTACGTTGATATAACGTTGAACAAACTCTGATAGAAAATTATTATATTATATAAAATCATTCTATTGAACATAAGTGACAATCATTATCCTCAACATAATCATCAATTAATATTTCCTCATTGATTAATAAAATGCAAAAGACTGTTATGCTGATATAACGTGAGGCAATAAGATAGTAGGGAATTATTATATCATGCTAAATCATCCTACTGAACAGGACGCAGCTGTACATGTTCCGAGGATGTAACATATATATATATATATTTCTCCAAGGAGGAAATCGTGGGTGAGAGGCAGCACGAGCGGAGAATTTGACCTTAAATGCATCAAATCAATGGTGAAAGGTGGCAGAGTATCGTGAATTCGAGATGTAGGGCGATAAATGGCACTGGCCCAATTGGCCCAACTGGCACTGCTCGGCTCCTATTATGAATAACTCTATTTATTCTGGCCACAAAAGGTCTACGCGCACGAACATCCAATCATTGCTAAGATCTGATAATCTTTTGATTGTCTTCTCGTGAATCTCGTGAAGATGCGATTCTCATTGTGATTGTGAAAGTCGTGAAAAAAAAAAACTACCGGTAAGAGAAATATTGAATAAAATTTATTCAGTTTGCAGCTTTCATTATTTATTTTCTTCTCTAATTATAATTTTGATACTCGTACACCTTTTTCTTAGAGATTTGATTTTTATTTGTTACTGTTGGATATATTTGTATAAATAAAAACTTTAGAACTATACACGAGGTAATAGTTTTTAGCATATTTATAAATTGTCGAGAGACCATTTGGGATAAGAAAGAAATGAAGAAGTTTCGTACATAAACAATATAAGAAATGAATTTGTATTTGATGGTTTAATTTCTTCAGACAACGAGCAGACAAAAACCATTCATCACTCGGAGCATGATTGTAATAGGACAGAAATAGCTCTTGTAACTCTGATATTCACACACTTACACACTTTGTGGTGTTCGCCCTAAATTTAGCACGAGTATTCATTGATGCCTTAGAAAAAATACTATGAAGGTCCCCCGAAACACCCCCAAAACCCACAGGCATCCGATAGCCGGATAGGACAGCTAGTATAACATATAACAATGTGTCTAAAGGAAGCCAACAGGCATCTGTGATGTTCTTTCGAACCAAAAAACTACTCCAGTTCCTCCGAACATCAACAAATCAGTTTCTGTGTACCAACAAAAACAGTATATAGTAATGCGTGCGGCATTGCAGCTGGATGCTGAACCTTACCCAGTTTCGCAGTCTATCGATTTAACTGAGACGCTCCCAAAGCCCCATCTTGGCAAAGGTCAGTATCCTTTCGAACTATCAACGCCCATCAAATATAATTCCTGAATACCAACGAGATTTTACCTTGTAAAGAGTTTCCCAATAAGAGCATCCAGAAAAAATGTATTGTTAATCATTTGAAATGAAATCTTTTATTGGAAGACTTTATAAATCGTCGATATCACAATAAATAATTTGGAAACAACCACCTGAAGACATTTAAAGCGGGTAAGAAAGAAGAAAAGACGTCTAGGGAGCGTTGGACAAGGGAGAGAAACATCACCAGAACCCCAAAGGATTAAAACATGCACCACAGCCCTTTAGACCACCTTAGACCTTGGCACCGAGGTTACCCGATGCGAAAACAGGCTCATTTACTCACAAAAACGAAATCCCGTACGTCCCTATGCCTCGCCTGACGAACGGCTGTCTCAAATACGCTGGAAAAAATAAATTGTCCGCTTTCATTCGAGTTCCAGATTCGATATGTATGCTGCTCCGGCACCGTTCGAGATGCGTCACTCGCACCAGGGGCGAACCTCGAGTATAGAATCATTGCTTAGTAAGTATATTAATAAAGAAGACATAAAAAAAGAGCAAGGCAAAGTACTTTATCGGAAATACGTCGCTAGACGTTTCCAAGTAGAGTGCGTCCGCGTTACTCGGACTCGATAGCGTACAATCTAATGTAACGAAATTAATTGATGCGGAATTTTGCTTCGTTAGCAGCAAAAGAATCGTCGCTGCTTAAACTGCATAAATAAGTCTGCGTCGCGATAATTTTGCACAGCTGATAACTGCTGGCGGGAGAACTGTGACATTCTTTACTTAAGGCTTAAGTGAAACATTAACGGAAGTGGGAAGGTGTTCGTGTTAGATTTTGGTATGACAGGAAATGTGCGAAAAATGTGCACGTTTCGAGCTGATTCGGAATATGTGAGGAAACAAGGTCGCTGAGAAATGCGAGGAATCTGTGGCTCGCGTACTAATTGTATTGAATCCACGTATACGGGAATGATGACGTACGGCAATGCGCGTGGCTTAATAGAATTTGCCTTGCCGATCGCTGCAGAGACTCCGCTTTAAACGAATCCGCAGCTTAAAAACTATCTCAGTAAATTGTCTTATTTTCTATTTCGCTTTCGTGATCGAAAGCAACAAATTTAACTAAACATACTGAATGCAGAAACATAGAACGAGCACATTTGGAGTAGAAAAATGATTATTCAACACTAGTTGAATCAATCATGTAATTCAAAAATCCTCTACTCAATTTATTTAACATAATCAGTACAGTTCTCAATCGAAATTTCATGGATATCCCTTCAATGCCCTCAGAGAAAATGGCTTGAAAAGTTCGGTAGTTTTCCAAGCACACGCTCGATTACAGCTTCCCTTAATGGAGCCTCTACGCAAGGACTCATAAAAACACAAAGATTATACGGCAACATGCGTGGCACAGCTACCACAACAGAACGCGTACATCAAAACATATCCAAGACTTGTTTCCAAAGCCGGAGTCATCAAACGCCACACGTGAATACGAGCCAACGCGAGGTTATGGGGGACAACATTGACTGAGGAAGAGGCAATCAAAAAACATGTGTCTGTGTGTGTATATGTGTGTACCTCTTCTTATGCAGCTCGATCTCCCCGGTAGCTCGCACGAATTCGTGATATGCATCATAGAACTTAGCACTGACACCCTACGAACAACAACGTGCCGATCGCGTGAACATGTCACTGCGAATCCCGACTAATCACGCTCGAGAACGATTCACGTATCAGACGAGCGGGATTATAATGACTTCGATGGTATCGGGACGGGTTCGCACGAACGAGAGGAACAAGACCGCGCCGCGTACTGTACGTGCCACAACGACCGCACCACCTGTCATTCGGACATATTCGATAGTATGGAACATGCGTCGTGATGTCATACTCCCCCACCCTCGTCCCCCAGCGCCGCGCACCCCCCTCTACGGTTAGCGGCGTACCAGGGCGACCAATGACCGGGCGAAAGGACCACCGTTCGGCCTGCGCCAATGAGCATGTGGAGGCCCGGGATTCTCGGTGCGGAAGCTGTCTTTGGATTTGAAGGGACCGGCGCACATGCGTGTATGACTATGGAAATAGGTTTGTGTGCAATTATATCTTCATATATTCATGGATAGATATCTGTTTTTGGTTTTAATGTTCGTATATTTTGGAATCTTTGGTATGTTTTGAAATTGGGAGAGTTGGAACCATTTTTGGTGCACTACGGATTAGATAGTGTAGATGGTTTCAAATATATGCTGGATTATAATTGGTCAGTGTGGCTATGGTGACCATAGATATATAGGAAGTATGATGGTGAGTATTTTGAATTAACGCGGAACATATGATGTTTTTGAGAATAAGGGAAAAATCGTACAAGACGGAACATTTTGTCGATATTTGGATTTCAAGGAACGAATAGAGATAGAGAAATATATAGATAGATACTTATTTTTGGTAGAAATATCCGTATAGTTTGAAATGTTGTAGCTAGCAAACGATTAAACTGTTTAATACTATTCATGATTTAAAATGATAGCAAAGTGCAATATAATTCATTAGCATAATATACCTTGTGCCATGTGTAAATACTAAATTAAGATGAATATGTTATAGTATAAGCATAGTAATAAACCTTTCATCTAATTTATTTCCAATACTGAATCACCAAATTGTCTTTTCCAATCCTTGTACATATTTCAAAGCTGTGATTTAATACAACCAAACTGAAAAGTTACTAGCCAAACCTTTCTGCTCCAAAACCTTTGGAAAATCAATGGAATGACAGATACAATGAATAATTCAACTTCTGTTGTTTCATAGACTGATAACATATTGAAACAATGCAACAATTGCTACGAACACAAAACATTACTTCAAACAGACACGGTGCAATAAATGTATCACCAGTTTTATTGTGGGATCAGAGTATGCTAACACATCTTTTAAACATCAGTATAAAATGTTTAGTTCTGTCATTCTTTAATACTGCTACAAAAAGTAGCTACGGCTGATAAAAATATGAAAAGCGTACTTTTCAGAGGAAAACAATAATGTTGCTGCTCCAAAACAAGCCTTTCATGAACTAGTCAAACGTAACAATTGAAATTGTTGCATTACACAGTAACAAATATTACACAATAGAGTCTCGATTCCTAAAAATCAAGACTCATGATCAACAGTGGTTCAAAAATACTTACACTGTTTTTACATATGCACAACAGTGGCTCATATTCTTTACAGTTTGCGTGATCATGATATTTTGTGTGACATGCAACGTGTATTAAATGATTAATGTATAATTTACAATCATTTTTATACTATGTACAATATTTAAACTAGCTCCGCTCGCCATGACTAAAACAAGTCCACGCCAACTTTGCATTGAATCACCGCAGATCCACGGTAATTATTCCACGTAAACTGGTGGTTACATCAAACGAATCAAATCTTCCACACGGAGCATGGAGGAGAGCTGGCCACACTTTAGCCCGGTGTCATCAAGCACCCAACTTCTTCTCTTTATCCACTTCCTGAGGTATTCTGTGGTAGCCCTGTTCACGGAAGAGTTGTTCAGCCAGCAAGGCATTCCTCCTGATTATCATGTGGTCGTAGCGGCAATAAATGAAGAAAGTCATTGTGATTGTGCAGTAGGAGCCTACAGCAACCTGGGTAGCCAAGGAAGGCCGGCTTGTGGCGAGAAAGGCGAGCAGGCCAACGCCGACGCCGCCGCCTATACCGTACAGTACGCTTTTTCGGAAGCAAGGTATTTGCAGGAGATTTCGCCCAAGGAACATCAGCTTCGGTTCGTCATCATCCGCCATTCTTGCAGCGTCTGACAGTTTCTAGCAATTAATTCAGACTGAGGCGGGTTAACCAAGTTTTATATAACCTCCAAAAGAGCACATGTAAACATAGTCCGTACGTACCGTGTGTAGGTATGCACTGCTGTAATTGTGTAATTCGCTGCGTAACGTGCGCACGTGCACAGGTGAATTATAGATAAACGTGGGTGCTAAAACATTTCTGTCTTCTATACAACTATGCACAATGGCAAAAACAATTATATTCATTCTGTAAAACATATATAATCAATGTCTAAATAAATAGAAAAATATATATATAATTAAATTATTGTTTTATTATTCATCATATCATCCCTTAATTTTGATATTTAAACACAAGAAATGTTTCTATTTCTATTTACCCATTTATTGAACTGTAAAATATGTTTGTACATAATAAAAGAATTGTGTGGATGAAATGAAAAATATGAATAATGAATTAAGTACTATTTATTACATTTATAATAATCTTAAAGCACTAGGTAATTATTAATTAGATGTGTGCCAATTTTTGCAATATTAAACATTACAGTATTATTATTTCTTACTAGATTATTTAATTATCAATATTTAATTCGAATTTGCCGCTATAGAAAGATAAATTATCACAGGATAGCCAACATAACGGAGCCAAAAAACTCCATAGGGACATTTCATTTGACAGTTTTACGGTTGGTGTTCCTTCTAGACCGCTTGCCGATCCTTTTTCACGCGGTGCTCATATCGCCAAGGTACATGCGTTTCAGAGCTTAATTTTAAATAGAAAATCCAATTCGAAAAACTTCGCAAATCCTCAAACGACACTTGGGACAGAGTGCACGGCCCTCGGAAATATTGTAAAAAAATGTATTTTCCCTCGGATCGCGTTCACCAGCCACGATAAAATCGGATTGCTCTCGTATGGTTGTGCCAGGGATTCTTGACAGCTCGCTGTAATATTGCTGTTTCTACGCGGAAATAGTTGCTCCCGAGAAGCGCTAGGCACAACGCGCGTTTCTGTGACACACCGGATAAATATTATAAAGATTGGGTGTTGTGTTTGTGAGGTATGTATAAACAAGACCTTAACCTAGAAATGTGTTTCAGATGTTCACAGCAAACGCGAAGATAATAAAGAGCGACTCCTCGGAGCCGTCTCCTTTCGAGGACAGCATCTCCAAGGCTCTCCTGGAGCTCGAGATGAACAGCGATTTGAAATCGCAATTGAGGGAGCTTTACATCACTAAAGCCAGAGAAATCAAAAGTGGCAACAAGACGGTGAGATTCTACTTTTATTTTACTAGTAAAAGTAACTTAAAGAAACGACCAAAGGCTTGTGAATGTTGAAGGCGAGAATTTATCAATTTTAATTGCAATAGAATGATAACTTTCTTTGTTTGTTTCATACAATTCTGTGAGACACTTCTGTGTCTGATGAGATAGAGAAGTTTTAATTTTCAAGCATTAATATTTCTTTTTACTTTAGTGGTAATATGAAATTTTGTGAAGTCAAAACTATTCAAATGGCAATATTTTCTAGACTTAGGACGCAAAAGCATAAGGTGATAGTAATGAATTTGAATTTTGGTTTTACAGAGTATCATTATCTATGTGCCCATGCCAAAATTGAAGGCATTCCAGAAAATACAGACAAGACTGGTACGTGAATTGGAGAAGAAATTCTCTGGCAAGCATGTCATGTTTGTAGGAGAACGTAAAATCCTCCCTAAGCCAACCAGAAAGACACGCGCAAAGAACAAGCAAAAGAGGCCAAGAAGGTAAGATTTTCAAAAATTATGAAGTTGTAGAATGATTTCTGTGCTACAAAATAGTTGTTCTACACGTTCGAATATGTAATCTGAAATTTCTATTCTCATACAAGATTTCACAATATATGTTAAATTACTGTATCAAGACTTTAATCTCATTCATAAAATGTAATGATTGTTTTTATTATTTCCAGCCGCACATTGACCGCTGTTTACGACGCGTTGCTGGAAGATCTTGTTTATCCCGTTGAAATTGTCGGCAAGCGCATAAGAATTAAGTTGGACGGTACACAACTCATCAAAGTCCACTTAGACAAGAACGAGCAGACAAATATCGAACATAAGGTACGTTGTAAAGTTATTACATTTCTTTCCTTTATATATTTCTTAGATGATACTTAACAAAATTGATTTATTTTCTTCAGGTCGACACATTTGCTGCTGTATACAAAGAACTTACCGGGAGAGTGGTCACCTTTGAATTCCCTGAATCATATGTGTAATATACTGAGGAATAAAAGTATTTGATATACTTAACTTGATGATTTTCTTCCTTAAACATTTACAGTAATGATTTACATAACTACATCTGTATTTTATGCAATTTAGCTGGATCAAAATAGCTTTGCAATGAGTTGCATAAAAATACGCACATTCTAAAAAGCACAAAATATAACAGAGTTTTGAAGGAACAATTTAAAATTGTAGAGCACAAAACCAGAGTTTTAGATACCAAAAGTACTCTCTATGTTTGTATTCTTAGAGTCTTTTTATACTTTCTTGCCACTGCGAACTCTAATTCTGAAACTCACTGAATAAAGTCCGATACTTCTAATTGTAAATATTGAATCTTGAATAAGAGCACATGGTGATTAATAGATATAAATGTTATTTTGAGGTTTTCTTGTATGTAGTGCTCGAAATAAAAAGAACGTTCAAGCTTCAACTCTTCTAATGAATATCATTATTAAAAAAGATATTGTGAGGAATATATTTTTATTTGCAAACATGTTGCAGAATGTATTGAAAATATATAAAATATAGTCTCCGAAATAATAAAATTACGTAATGATAATTCATAATAGTGTTTGAAGGACTGTGATAATTACATTCACTTACAATTACATTTTGTTAAGTTGATATTTATAAACATCTTATAATAAATCGATCTATTAAGGGTAATTACGTAAACCTTCGCAGAGTCAGGATAATCGGAGCTTTAGAAAACGTCCAATTCACAAATAGATCTAACGAGTCTAACTATTGATGTCTATTTGTGGAATTATAGATTTTATTGGGACGTGCAAAATTCAAATGCATATACTGTATATATTACATAGATGGCCTAGATGGCATTATGTGCATATAATTACTTGCTTCGGGGCACCGTTGGATGGCGTAACAAAACCGGTGAAGGTTTTTCTGTGCTGTGTGCCTCTGGAGTGAAGTGTCTCTTGAATATTATCAAAGTTGATGATAAAAAGCATAACTGTGTTTGACTGTGTTCAGCAGCTCAACAGTGTGTTTACGATAACGCCAAGTCTTTGGAGACGATATTTTTGAGCATTCTTCTCTTCGCTAGCGATTTAAAGTATTGCAATTAGTTTCGAAGTTCAGGCGAAATAAACTGACTCGTTTCCGTGGAAAAGAAAATATTATTGCCTCATAGAAGGCTTCCGATATTACGCGCAACACACGCCAGTAGCCACTTTTGTTTTGACAATTCCTCGCATCGCAGTGAAAGCTACTGTAACTTCGTGCAAAGCAGATTGAATAGCAAAAACAATCAAATGGTGCAGATATTAACAAATGTGCGCACAGGTATTTAGCCCCGCCAGGTGAATGAGCCCCTTTTTATGAGATTGTACAGTATTGTCACTCGCAAAATTGTACTTAACATTTGTTATCGAAGGTAAGTGGAAAGGTCGATTCTTAACTTGGTTGTTGTTAATTTTTGTTTACATATCAGCAAGAATGCTGATTTTAATTATTTTGTCACTTTCGAACGTTTGCTTTAATGACACTTTGGGAATAAGAAATGTATTGCTATTACTTTCGAATTACAACTTATGCCGTTGTTTTCCTTCGCAGGGCAAAATGAGTTCAGGATTTATTTCGGAAGCCGAAATCGCCGAGCAGAGGCGAATACGTCAAGAAGAATGGGAAAGAGTGCGATCTGCGGATCAGC